>OZ005652.1:150274524-150619524 GCA_963930645.1 Salticus scenicus | reverse complement strand
CCAACATTTGACGATTTGGTGGGTTTTTTCTTATCGGCCATCGCTATAAATGCAAATTGTGTTGAAAATATTTAGCTAAATTAGAGGAAGATGTTTAAAATAATTATAATATATTAAAAATAAATTAATATTATTAATAATATTAAAAATAATATAAACGTTAATATATTCAAACCGAAAACAATGGTGCAGTTTACTTTTTTTTTTTTTTTTTTTTTTTTTAAATCGAGGTCAGATTTAGGAAAAGTTAAAAAAATAATAATATTAAATTTGAGATATTTTGGTATTATATAAACTAGCAACGATTTTGATGAATTCGTGCTGATGTTAATTTTTTAAATATTAAAACTTAAATTATGTTACATAAATTAAACTCCGGTATTTCGATTAAAAAAAAAAAAAAAAAAAAAAAAAAAAAACACTGTTAAATATTTAACAATCGTTTTTCCATTATTGGCTATTTATCACGACATTTGGCCACTGTGTTATGATTTGGAAAACATGAAAATTTTGAAAGTAGATTCATTTGAAAATTTTCACCGTTCTGATGGTGAAGATCAATTAGTTTAAAAATCATTATTCGTGTTAAAATTTTGTATTTTGTAATATATCTTTTTCTATTAGTGTTTGTAATTCAAATACTATAAAATCATTAGATCATTTTCATTACTACTTTATTTTTTACTTATTAATTAATTTATTTAAAGAATATGAATAATTGAATATGACACGCAGAAAATATATTAAGAACAGGTGCATGTATAAAAATATTATTTTTTTAAACATATTGCCACCAAAATTCAGTTTGAAGCTGGACCATTTTCCCTTCTGTATTCAGATTGAACATCAATTGAAGTATTTTAGCAGTTATACATTTAAGAAGTCATTTTTTCTGACAACTACTTAATGATATCTTGATTCATATTGATCTATCTGCGAGCGAATAAGTTTTGCTAAATATGCTTTAATGAATATCGTGGACCCCGATAGATTGATCAGTAGAGTGCCGTGCTCAAAATTGGGGGATTGCGGGATTGACACTCGAGTTGGCTGAAGCCCGTTGTGTATATTAATGGAGACTGGTGCACATAAAATCCACCGTGGCCGTAATGCCCTCCATGTCCGAAATGTCCTCCATTAAAAATAATACCTACGTAAGTTATCTAAATGGGAGTAATCTCCTCCGCAGATAGTCTGTTGGGCGACAGGCCAAATCATGCTTAAAAATTAAGTTTCGTTTACCACGTCTGGTAACAAAGAAATTGCTTATTTTTATAAAAAAAAGATGCTTATAGAGTAGAAAAATATAATGTTTCCTAAAAAAATAATTAAAGATAATTTTTTTACAAGCAAAAAAATACATATTGCAATATTTTCATAAAAACTATTTAAATGCTTTCAAAGTTTATGGTTAAAATTTTACAATATATTTAATTTTACTTTTTCTATTGAACAATAAAGAAAAAATGTTTTAAAACTGGCAGTAAAGAGAAAAAAATATGAAAAATAATCTTTTCTATGCAAATTCTATGCATTTTAAATAGAGTGCTAAATAATTAAGCAACTAAGTAATATTTACTTTGGAAGCACATCTACTTAAAACTAAATACGCACTGAATTCGTTATATTGTTTATTTACCTCCGGTTGCAATTATTCCTGCACAATATTTAATTTATTTTTTATAACTAGAAGTATAATGCATAATGCTAATGATGTGCATTATTGTATATTCGACAATAATAATTTCGATAGTTCTAGTAAAAATCCTCTTTTTTTTAATATAAATAATATAATCAATGAAATTATACTCTAGTTACTTAAATTTAATTAATATCTAAAACAAATAAAATCAGGAATGTTTGCATTAGGTCAAATATTTTTACGTGAAATAGAGGGTATCTATAAAATATTTTCTTCCAAAAGCGTTAAATTGTGTTGATACGTATGTCAAACCAAAAGTTCAGCACATACAAACAACTGAATAACAGTAATTGTAACTACATTAATATCTAAAATGACAAAATAATAATAAAAAACAACGTAATATATATATATATATATATATATATATATATATATATATATATATATACATATATTGTTACAAAATATGTAGTAGAATGCATAAATATATAGATATATATTTTGCAGCAATTGTGCCGTCAGAATTGGTGAAGGTTATACTTAAGTGAAAAGAAAATGCAATGAAATTATTTAGGGATGAGCTAATTCATTGTATATTTTTTTACTTATTAATAAAATAAATAAATTACGCATATGCATATATTACAAACAATATATTTCTAACAATAGTAGAATGCATATATATATATATATATATATGTGCCAAAAGAATTGGTGAACGGTATACTCAAGTTAAAAGAAAATGCAATGAAAATCTTTAGAGATAAGCTAATTCATTATATACATATTTTTTACTTATCAATAGTATAAATTAGTTGCATGTTGCATATATACATATATATGTATATATGAATGTATGTATATTCTTACTGGTTATTGTGGTTTTTGGTGGCATTTAATATTATTCATTATTTAACAACGTTTAAAAGGTAATTTTAATATTTACAGGGTGTTCCAAAAGTCCCCCACCCCCCTTCTAGCTCGAAAATGAGTCGAAAGTGGGAAAAATGGCGAAACATGTGTTCAATGAATTCGAGAGGGACCTTTTTTTGGTGAAAAAAGTTTGGGTTCGGGGAGGCTAGGGAGGGCAATTTTAAAATTTCAAATAGGAAGGTATGTCTTGTGATGCATCTCTGGAAACGTCTCTTGAAAACAATGAATATGATATAAATAGTTTTTCCCTATGATGATTATTAAGGGAGATACATGAGTTTTTAGACTTTTGAAATGTGAATTTTATACTTATGTATCCCCTTTAATAATCATTTCAGGACAAAAATGTTTATTTCAAATTCATTGTCTTGAAGAGACGTTTCCAGGGATGTATCACAAGACCATGGAGATATTCCATTACCATGCAGAAGATATACTTAGCCCAAAAATATTTGGGCCCGGGCAAGGAGGTAGTAGTAGTAATGCCGCTAGGGAGGGCAATTTTAAAATTTAAAACAGGAAAGTATGTCTTGTGATGCATCCCTGGAAACGTCTCTTTAGGAGAATGAATTAGATATAAATAGTTTTGTACTGCAATAATTATTAAAGGGTATACATAAGTATAAAATCCACATTTCAAAAGTCTAAAAACTTAAGTGTCTCCTTTAATAATCATTGTAGGGAGAAACTTTTTATATCAAATTCATTGTTTTGAAAAGACGTTTCCAGGGATGTATCACAAGATATACCTTCTTATTTAAAATTTTAAAGTTGCCCTCCCTAGCAACGCCCCTAGCCCCCCCCCCCCTCGGACTCAAACTTTTAACACCAACAGTGGTACCTCAAGAATTCATTGAACATGTGTTTCGCCATTTTTCATAATTCCGACTCAATTTTGAGTTAGGAAGAGGTGTGGGACTTTTGGAACACCCATGTATATATAGAACAAGAATAAGTGAATGTTTCATACAATATATTTCTAACAACTAATTCTGTTTTTCGGAGGATAAATTGTTTTTCGATCGTTAATCCTAGTTTTTAAACATTCATTACTTATTTTTAAATTTTTCTTCTCAAAGGAATCAATATAGCAACTTTGAATCATGGCACCATTAGCATCATATGCGGTACTTTCTAAGATCTTAAGTTTCTTTAGAAAAATCAATGTTGTCCGAAATAAGAGTTATAATATACCTTATTTTAAATCTGGAAGGAAGAACATTAATTGAAACAAACAGCATTTAAGCAAGTGTTGTATCATACTTTAAAGCTGAAATATAAAAGAGAGTATTCTAAGTTATTTAACCGATAATTATATTTGAAGATCCATTTAAATGTCTTACTGACATTACTAATGATAAATGCTTAGGATTTGCTTTTTACCTTTAGAAGAAAAATATATAATATCTTGAGAAAAATACTCTAATAATTTTTTTTTTTTTTTTTTTTTTCAAAATTCAGTTTTATCTGTTATTCTTAAGCACCATACAAGAAAAAGAATAATTCTGGAAGCATAACTAAAACTGTATCACCAGAATTTATTTTTACTTTTATTTTTTAAAGTAGAGGGCCATATACATTCTAATAATGGCTGGCGACTATTCAACTCTTTGTTTTAAACTCATAGCTGAATGATGCACATTTTGCAATTGTTTAAAATAACTAATAGCTTTTGAAAGGATGAAATCATCTACTTCACTGACTGTTTCTGTTGTTGTGTTTTCAGCATCAAGTAATAAAATCCCAACTTCATTATCATTGGATTAGCAAAGAATAAGTTTTGATTGATTATACTACCTTAGTTTAATATATATAAGTTGATAAAAGACTCGAAAAAGACAGAGTTTTAATTGATGATTTTCAGTGCTAAAAATATTTATATTTTCTTCATTTCTCTCAGTAATATTTTTGAAAAGCTTCAATAATTTGTTCATACTGAATATTTCATTTTAGTGTAACTTAGTAAATTTTAACTTTAAACGTACAATATGCCACGGAAAGATGCTTTTAGTATTTGAATAATAAATGTAGATTTAACTAAGATTGGTGCAGTACAAAGTTATTAAAACATTATTTATAAAAATAAACAGTGAAATAGCATTCTTTTGGAGAGTTCTGTATACAAATCAGTTGTAGTATTTATACCGAATTAAATAGGAAAAATGCCCTAGTGAATTTGAACGAAATGTGAAAATATTTATGGACGCTAGAATCGGTCGATACGACAGATAGACAGACGGACAGTCAGACGGATAGAGACACACACAGATAGACTTATTCAAATCATAACCACTCTTAAACATTATTAGAAAGTTTTTAAAACGTTTTTACAAATAATAATATCATTACCGAGTTTTCCAACTGTAGCCTTATATGAATATTTTGTGTGGCCCTGTAAATCTTAATGATAATTACAGAAAATCATAAATACTATAGAAAAACATTTTTTGTGCATATGAATGATAAATATAAGCTTCATTATGTTTTTTGCAAAATAAAGGTATTAAAATATTGTTCATATAAATATCTATCATAGAACGAAACGCTTTGGAATTCTTTAGAGTGTCCCTGTACACGAATCATTCGCTGTATTTACTCCATTTTCAATAGGAAAGATCCCCTAGTGAACTTGAATAACATATATCAGTTTCAAGGGATACCATGAATATTTAAGGGAGTTAGAGCGAGAGCGCAAAGGCAGATGGACAGATAGACAGAATTAAGAGTTAATGTGCAAGTGTCTATTGGGGAACATTGTAAATGTTTAATCGGAATATCATGTTAAACCCATGTGCGAACATTCACTTAGTTGCTCGACATGGTAGACGAAACTGAACGATATCAGCTTTGCCCCACGGTCTAAGAGAATCAAAATCGTGATGGCATATCTCCAGACCATTTCTAGGGTTGTGTCTTAGACCGTCTCCAGTTGCCAAATGCATAGGCATAATGCAATGTAAAAACCCACTTTACTCTACTTTTCACGAATTTCGCAAATCTAAGTTAATACGGACTACTTAGCGTAAAAAATATCAAAATAAACAAGTCTGCCATTAGTTTTGAAATTACAAATAGTTCTCATTTGAAAGTGCTAAGTAATTTAGTGAAAATCGTTCGACAAAGGATTACCTCGAGATAACAGATTTTTTATCACATATTAGCACAAACCTTTAAAGCAAAGTATTAGGAAAGATATTATTACTCAACTTGAATTTAGTTTACGCTTCTGTACAAAAAGCAAATAATTGTAAGATGTTTAAAAAAATGATGAAATGGCAATCCAGATTACAAAATTGTATTTAATAGCAGATATATGAAAAAATTAGAGAAATATACTTCTTGCTGTAATTTTTTCTTAATATAAAGAAAAACTCAGCTAAAGAATCCACATTATTTTATCAACTCTTTTAAAGTGAGGACTCTGTGTGCTACTGGTTTAAACTAAATTGTTGATAGGGCCCCTGTGTTGAACTCCAGCCCTTAACATACTAACTTATAATGGAATACTAAAAATAATAATAACAATAAATAATTAAAAATTCGACATTTAATTACTAATCAAATTTTTGTTTGTCATTAATTTTCTCTGATAGTTGTCGCTTATACTACTCATGTGTATCTAAGTTTATATATAAAAACATTTGATAGTGACAAAATTTTAAAAATCTTCGTTGAATGTATTCTATTTAAATTGCATTGATACAATTATTACTCATACTGACCGTTTAGGAAACAAATTTACGCTTTTTTTTAATACACATTCTCGTATACAATAACCTTTTATTAGTTTTTGATGTTTATTTAAGTATTTTTATCAAATCATGCCTATGTTACTGGTCTTTCCTTTCCTTTATTTCTTTTTTCCTTCCTTTCAGACTCCATAAGAGGCCAAGAGATTCTATTCTCGAAACTGGTAGACGGAAAGAGCCGGGGTTGAACCCAGGTTGCGGTGGTCGGTCTAGCTATTTATAATTTAGCCGTGTTTTCCTAAAAAATTTGTAAAAATACTATCTAGTACTACTTACCGGCTAATTCACCGATAACCTTCAACTACTAGTTTAACCCCAGGTGCAAAAACTCTAGGCTTGCGACTCAAAACCTAAGTTGAATATTTGTTATTCATCGTTAACTTGCAAAGCTGGTTACTGAACCTGAAGGTTTTCAGCCTAGATTGAACTGCTGAAAGTTGATTGGTGAAAAATCGAAATATTTCTGGCTGATGTCAAAGAAAGGCTTTTGATTACTGATTCCAAAGAAACAGTTTCTTTGGATTAAACAGCTGAGGCTTTTCATAAAATAACCAATGCATTTAATTCTAATGTTGGTATAAGCTGTTGTCAGATATGGACAAGATACAATGTATATTGTATAAATATATAAATACTCAAGATTTTTGCTCAAAATAAGCAAATAATTTGACAAATTTTAAAATACACAATATACACTTTATTCAAAAAGTATAAAGTAATTTTTAATGAGATGGCGTACCTACAACAATTATATGCAGATATTGTAAAAAAAAAAAAACTAGTTGGCATAGGTGGACTCTGCTCAGTTCCCCACCATATTTATGGTCTCATAAATTTCTAGTGCGAGACATATTATAATCATGTTAAAAAAATTAATTTGACCAAAGCTTGATACAGTGACAGAAAGAAATCCCCGCCTAATAGGCTATCCATCGTTCACTTCGATATATTTATCTTATTCTAATCTATTAATTTATTTTATCAGGGTCAATTCCGTTGTTTATGTTTCATGTTACTATTTCCAATGCAATAATCCTCAAAATTCATATTTATATGAAAAAATTACAATTTCGCTATGTTGATAAAATCGTAAATTACGAATAATTTACGAAATTTTCCTATTAGAATGTCTGTATTCAATCATGTTCAAAAAAATATCATAAATGTAATTTTGAAGTTGTCTAATGTATTCATGATCCTCAAAATGGAAGTTTATGCTCAATTTTGCCTTATTCTGACATGTTAAGTAAATCGTAAATTCCAAATAACTTACGAATTTTTTAAATTGGAAAAATCATAGTCTATGATATTCATGCCAGTAACCTAAATAATATTTCGAAAGTGGTTTGACATCTTTACAATAAAAATATCCCTCAAAATTGACGTTTATGAGAAATTTTGCTCTATTCTGACATGTTAAGAAATTCGTAAATTTCCAATAACTTACGAAATTTTTATATTTGAAAATTCATAGTCATTAATATTCATGCCAGTGTCCTAAATAATATTTCAAAACTAGTCTGACATCTTTACGATGAAAATATCGCTAAAAATTGACGTTTATGTGAAATTTTGCCCTATACTGCCATGTTAAGAAATTCGTAAATTTCCAATAACTTGCGAAATTTTCAAAGTGGCATATTTATAGTTACTGATGTTCATTCCGGCATCAAAACGGATATTTTAAAACTGGTCTGACATTTTTACAGTAAAAAGTTTCCATTTAATGCACGTTTAAGTGAATTTTTGTCCTATTCTCCCATTTTAAGAAAATCGTAAATTTCTAATAACTTACGAAGTTTTTAAAATCGAATGTTGTAAATGAATAGGGTTCTTGCCAGTGTCGAAAGTAATATTTTAAAACTGATCTGACCTCTCTGCGACAGTTTGTTCTTGAGATATCGTGTACACAGACTAACAAACTAACGGACTAACACACTAACAGACTGACAGACTAACAGACACTCTACAGACAGACACCATACAAATTTTGTCATTTTCGGATTCCTCACACCTGAAAACATGTAAAAAAGTCAAAAAACCGAGGTCGAAAATTTTCACGATTACCTACGTTCCCCATACCTATAGTATGATGAGAAACTAAAACTATTTATTATTTCATAAGAAATAAAACAATTTATAATAGTAATGGTGAGCCAAAATAAATTTTTTGTATATTTAAGAACATTGCTTTTCTTGTGAATAAGTGGAAAATTAATGAGTATTTTTTAAAAGAAATCATAAAAATATTTTAAACAAATTTTTGAAACGTATATTTTTGATATATTTAAAACAATGCTATCGATTTTTTTTTTTTTAAATAAATAAATAATGTAGATTAAATGCGCTTTTATGATGTCTGTAGGAACCATTTTAGTGATTTTCTTTTTCTTCAAAATTAAGTTACAAGATATGAAATCGTGTGTACTCACCATGGAAAATAATTTTATTGATTACAATTTTAATAAAAACAAATTGCACGGAATAAAATTATATTGAAAAACACAGAAAAATGTCTTGTCAATAAATAAGTTTATCTTTTAATGTTTAAATGACAAAGGATATAAACTGTTAATTGAAAAAACATTAGACAATATCTTATAATTTAATGGGTTGTGAGGAATAATTTATTAAAAAAAAAAAAAAAAAAAAAAAATGTGAATTTTACATATTTAATGGGAAATTTTATTCTCCTATCATGATGTTTTAAAATTTAAATAGATTTTCTATTTTCTATTCATATTATAAACGATAAATGATACATACGTTCAAATTATTGAAATATTCGCGTTTAGCTAGCATGTTTAATTTTTTGAAGGGAAGGGGGACGTTACGAAGCTTTTATTATTATTATTATTATTATTATTATTATTATTATTATTATTATTACAGTTCACAAATTAAGAAAATTTGGATACATATCTATTAAAATAAGTGTTAATTGTATCTTCTTCAAAACTATTTAAATTAGAAAGTAAAACTTAAATATATATATACATATATATGTGTGTGTGTGTGTGTGTGTGTGTGTGTGTGTGTGTGTGTGTGTGTGTGTGTGTGTGTGTAATCGTTCAGTGCCTTGGTCAGTTAAAAAAAATTCCCTTCAATTTTAAATTTAAGCCCCAGTAGTAACCGAGTGGTTCTGCATTCAGAGCTGGTAGATGGGAGGTGCCAGGTTCGATCCCAGGTCCTGCTCGTCGACCTCGTTATTCTAAAATTTCCGTGGTTTTCTCCGAAACTAGTATGAAAACAGGCTAGGACCCCTTAGAAAGATTCCTACGGAAGACACTAGGCTTAGGAACCTAGAGTAGTTACAGTCGGCAGCAAAATCATCGAAGCGTTAACAATAATTCATAATTAAAAGATAAACACCTAAATCTGTTTTGTTAAGTAAATATTTCTCGAGTCATAATCTTAGTCTTTGCTGTTTATAAAAAAGTAAGTTGATGATAAAAATTAGTAATCAAACTTAATAAATAAATAAATAAATAAATAAAGTAAAAAAAAAAAAAAAAAAAAAAGAAAAGAAAATTGTGGATTTGTGCTTCCTTAATTTTATATCGCTATTGTTCAAATACATAACCCAAACGTATTTAGATATTGCTTTATGGATTCATTAAAAAGAAATATTTTATCTTTAAATAGTGAAATTTCATAAGAGTTCCAGGTTTTTTAAATATTTTTAATTACGTTTTTAAGTCTAAATCAAAACAAAAACTATGGTAGATACGCGGGTGTGTCAACAAGATGCCATTATAATTTTTATAATTTTTTTTCCAGATTCAGTGGTGTTAAAATAAAAAAAAAAATATTTTTTATTTAAATATTTTTGAAAAAATTTCAATATTTTTTATATTGTATACGTATATATAGTACATACAAATTACTGAATACATGCAATATCCACTTTCTATCGTAAACAGAAAACAATAACAATAAGAAAATTTTAAAATGCAGCGCAAACGAAATAAAACAATTTGCGTATGTGCGCTCGGCTTTTGTTAACGGTTCTCTAACCTACGTCTAACCTGCCGTTTGAGGTAGGTTGAGTTTATGAACCTGGGTTACGTTTTAAGCGGCGCTACCACAGAGGCGAGTTAACGGAGAATAGAATTTTCTTCTGAACCTGTGGTTTACTGATAAACCAGCGGTGGAGGTTAACGGTGAATTGGGCGGTCAGAAAGATCCCGCAGTGGGCATTCCACTTAGATTTAAGAACATTGCGAGGACAATCATTTTCAAATCGTAAACAATCAAATTATGCGTCTCTATTTTCATAGCAAAATTGTTATAGTTCGGGACTAAAGAAATGCAGATTGTGGAAAAAAAAAAAAAAAAAAAAGATATTTATAAATTTAAAGAACGATACAAAAGTTAGATAGTTTCGTGCAACAATAATAAACGTACGTCAGAGAGAGAGAGAAAAAAAATAAAACGGATTAGAATTCAATTTTGTAAGTTTATTGAAATATGTGAATATTGGTCAAACTACGTTTCTTATGTGCATAAAACAAAGGATCCTCCAGAAAATATAGTTGTGAAATTTTTTGCATAGGTTTCCTTTTGTTTTGATATTCAAGTAAATGCTGTTACCTTTGTAGTTTAATGTATTAAAAACTACTTTTTATAGTACCATAAACACTATATAGGTAAAGTATTTAACAATTTGTTGTTATAATGGTGTTAGTGGGCAAGGCTAAATGTCTACTCAAAGGATCTAGGTCGGATGATTTCTATGAGGAGGTTTTTTAGCAGTTTTAGTCGTTTTTATGTGAGATTCGGAGAAAACCACGTTAAACTCTATATGGTCAGGCTTAAGGCGCATCCCGTGTTCGAATTCGAACCTGACAAATCCCGTCTAATAGCTCTGAAAGCAGAACGACTCGACCTTTAATGGGTCTTGTCATGTTGATATAAATTCTCCTTGAAAAGAACTTAAAAAAAAAAAAAAAAAACTTTTTATCTGTCTGTATCCATTAAAACTATTTCTTTTAAATTTATATTAAAGGGAAAAAATCCTTCAGAATTGCGGAAAAAAAAATAGAAGAAGAAGGGAAAAAAAAAAAAAAAAAGCAGTTATTTGAACTAGAATGGGAAAAAAACAAAAGGAAAATACAGTTTGTTTAAATGCGAATAACTTAATCAACTATTTGTTAAAAAGCATTTAAAAACCATGTGAGAAAGATGACATTAGAAATAACTTGTGAATATAGTGAAATAAATTTTTATATTAAATAATGTGTTTTTCCACTTTTCAGAATTAATTAAAAGATTAAAATTCTTAGATTAATACAAATTTTTAAGTTTTGAAAAGGTAAAATATTGCATTAGTTTTGTATGAAACCTGATGTTAGTAATCACAAAAGCTAAAGATTATTAGATTAGAAAATAATTAAAAATATATATATAAAAGAAAACACGGTTAAGATGATTTTATTTATTCTTTTCTAGCTAAAGTTAGTTTTTCTTAATGATAGTTTAGAGCGCATCTCAAAAATTTTAAAGTCATAAATGTTAAGTACTTTACTCGAATATAATTAAAATTTTTAAAATGTGCATTTTTTAGAAAACTCTTAGAATGCAGTAAAAAAAAAAAAAAAAACACTGGCACGTAAACAATTAGTTGAACTTCTGTTTCGAATTTTTGAACTTTTTTATTTAAAACGTTCTTTAAAAATATTTTGTGCCTAATTTCTTAAAACAATTAAGCTCACTAAAATAAGTTGATTGAAAGTGTTTGATTTTTTCATTAATTATTGACAGAAATGAAGTAAAATAAAATAAAATACAATAAATAATAAATCTAATAGCAACAGATATTTCTTTCATTTAAAGAAAATATATATATATATATAGAATAATTCAACTAAACAATACACTTTGACACTATTTTACTAAAAAGTTAAAAATCTTAACTTTTGTATACGTATCTTCTAAAAGCCTAGTTAGTAATCTTTTGTTCCAGTTTCATTTATACTGCAAGTAAAAGGGTCTTACATAAAAACAACTGAAATGGCATTTAAGACACGTAAATGTCTTAATATATAGCTTAGACGTTATAGATATCTTAATTTAAGACAGAAATATGCCCCAAATACCAATTTAGACATAAAAATGTCTGAAACGCATAAACACGCGAACTTTCAGGCAGCAAACGCGTCTGAATTGTCAGACACTTTAGAAATTCAGACACTTCCATTTCTTAGGAAAATTTTCAAATAGAATCTACTTTAAGAAAATATGCTTATCCTGCATCTTTCTATATATTATTATTTTATGTAATATACAGTTAAGCTACTCAAACTATAGTAGCTTTATGAAATTAAATTTTCATGAAATAATACTCTATAGATGCAAATGATATTTGCATGCAATAATCTTTAACATAATTCATAAACAACATATTTAAATACGAAGCTTATTTCGTTGAAAATAAAAAATAAAAACAAAAATCTTTGTATTTAAAGCTTTTTCATATTAGAAGAAAAAAGTATGAAAATGAACGTAGCATGTAATTTATGGAGAAGAAAGCGAATTTGTAAGTGAACAATCATGAATAATTTGTGTATACCTTTTTTTCTTTCTTTATTATTATTATCAATTTAAAACCTTTTTTTTTCTTTTTTACATATTTATCTGCTTCTAAATGTAAAACAAAAAAATTTCTGGTATTCATGATTATAGTTTGTTTTCATTTAAATACCATTTTAAGAAAGAAATCGTATATACATCGAGGGCTACAACCTCCACATACTTGTTATGCATTATTAAAAAATTCTAGATATGAAATTTAAGATAATAAAACTTATTAACTTTAAGATGCCGTATTATCAATAGTTTTACGGCAAAATTTAGAAATAAACCACAACACTGCGATTTGGTTTCGTGAATACTGGTGTATATTTTATCATAAAAACACATTTTACTGTATTCAGTGGTGCAGTGATTGATAAATGCACGACCCCGACAATGCTTGACTTCAGGTTTCGGTTTCCACGGGCAGTGTGAGTTCGATTCCCAGCGCCAGATAATAGTTTTTTTTTTTTCTTTTTTTAAATATAAATATTTCATTAATGCTCAAAAGATACTAAAATCTATTTTTAACAGAAAAACAAAAACACGCGCCATATTTATTTATTTATTAAAAAGCCTTAAAAACGGTAGAGTTTTTAAACTTAACATGCCGGTGTTTTTAAGCCCAAAACATGGCGGCGTTTTAAGACACTTAAATTGTCTTAATTTCAGATGCAAAAAAGTGTCTTAGAAAGTAAGATTTATTTTTTTTTTGCTTAAAAAATGACCATCCATATAAGACAATTTTTAAACTGAATTTAAAACATTTATGTTTACAATGTAATTAAGTTTTATTTATGAATACGTTATTATATTCTTATTATCTACTTATTTACACGATGTTTATGTATCGATAAGGCTCAGGTTTGATTACTAATCATAAAATGAGTGTTTTCTAAGTCAAAATGTGTCATAAAATAATGAAAGTCGGGATTTAATTAGTTATATATATACACACACACACACATATATAATCATAAGTTATCACTAACAAATACGAATTCTTTGAGTTACGATGGCTAATTAATTTGTTTATTATAGCGTAAAATAACTGTTTGAATCTATTAAAATGACAAAAATAAATACATAAATAAAAATAAATACATTCATCAGCAAATTTATACAAGTGATTTCTGCTTATACATACATATGTAATATATTTGAAATTAAAATCTAAAAATCGATTACGAAAAACCTGATTTAAAAAAAGCTACAACGAAGTATTTATAAATGAATGCGCAAAATGCAGCAAAAGGAAATATATGAAATTAAATTGATAAAGATCTTCGTCAGGGAAGACCCCTCCCCCATCTACCATGTAGGAAATTAAAAAAAAAAAAAAAGATAAATTTTTGAAGGGATGTATGCATAAATTAAAATATACAACCTCAGACCTCAACTTCTCAGATATGAAAGCAGAACAATATACAGCAATCGAATTCAAGATTAAAATGAATTAACAGGAAACATTAACGTAAAGATTCTTTATGGCTAAGGTTATGTATTTCTTTAAATGATAATAATTCATTATACATTTTTGACAAACTTATTGGAGCCTTTTTTTAATTTTGACATTTTCTTTATTTAAAAAAAAAAAAAAAAAAAAAAAAAAAAAAAAAAAAAATCTTGAAATTTAGACAAGCAAAGAACATTTACCAACTCATATTTTCCACTATCGATTTAGTCATGAGCATATTTATGGGCATCAACGACAAACTGAAGAAAAACACGAATATTTTAGATTACCCTGTATCATAAAATTTTACAAATGACTTGCAACATCAACAAATACTTTCGAATGTTATGTGCAATATTTGTATGCTTTTTTTGTGGGAATTTCACAATCATTTAGACAGATAATTTTTTTTTTTTTTTTTTTTCAAAAATTGTTCATTTCTTGGTAAAATTTTTACTTATAATAAGAATGGATTTCAACAAAATTTTCAAAAACTTGGCAAAAATTAGCGAATCATTCTTTTGAAACATAAAATTCACATGTGTAAATTTTGAATAGATATGAGTATTTGTAGCAAATATATTTTTACTGCGGATGCGCGAAAGAGAATTTTTTCCGTTACATAGATTGAAAGCTAGATATACTGGGCACCGTATCTCAAACGTTCGTTTGAATAAAGTAAAAATTAGCTAAATTATCGGAAAAAGGATGAGCAATATTTGAGATACTTTTCAGAGTTAAAATTTTATAAGGGATTTTTCATATGCCACGCATTTAATTCAGAGATCCCATTATTTTACCCGCATTTCAAAGTTTTTTTTTTTTTTTTTTTTTTTTTTTTGTGAAAAATCCCTTATGTGCTTGTATCTCTAACATAAACTTATGTATTTGCTAAGATTTGTGAGTTCTTAAGGGTTTTTTCCACAAAATTTCAGATATGTAGCATTTTATTATACAGGGTGATCGAAAATATTGGTGTTTCTTTTTCAATTTGTGATTGGCCCACTAATTGCACTCGGGACTAAATTAGTAGTACAAAATATCAGTTTTTAAATGTTCTTTGCATGGCTAAAGTTCAAGGTCATTTCGGTCAGTATTTCTTTAAAAAAATGAAAAATATGAAAAAAAAAAAAAAAAAAACCCCTCTAATAATTTGACCAACACTGTACAATTTATTCATCAGTAGAAACACTTATCTTTTTACTAATCTGTGAATATATTTATATGTAGACATATATGGATAGAAAAATATACAAATATACGCATATTTTATATGAATCATACATATGTATAACAGTAACTGCTTGAATGCGTCTTTAGACGCATTAAAAAAAAAAAAAAAAAAAAAAAAAAAAACTTGTCACATTCTTGTGAGCTACGGAATACATAAAGCAAACATTAGGCTCGCAACAGAAACTCACATAAGTCTTGTAATTAACATCCCTCTGACAATTCTAACTCATTAACTTATTATTTCATATTTGCATCTAATTTGAATAATTATTTTAGGTATCCTACAAATATGTCTCCTAAAGTTTGCTGATTTATAGTTCGCTCATGAGTGTGAAAGATATAAAATTCCGGTATTATAAAAATCAGAATAATCAGTTCTAAAATTTTCAAGCATCAATTCCGAAAATCAATTTTAGAAAGAATATTTTAAAACATTTGGAACCTTTCATAGGGTCAAAATTCTTGATCACTCCTTCAAGCGTAGGATTGAGAACACGTTAGATGTTTAATGTGTACTCTCCAGTCATTAATAAAGACCATGTAAAAATTTCAATAAAAAATTTTGAATGGTTTTTAATATTTTGTTTAACAAGAAAACATTCAAAAGATGTCGTCTTTAAAAAATATTAAAAAAAAAATATATATATATATCTTAATATATATAAATCTCGTGTCACAATGTTTGTCCTCAATGGACTCCTAAACCACTTAACCGATTTTAATAAAATTCGCACACCATGTGCAGTTCGATCCAACTTGAGAGATAGGATAGTTTAAATCTCAAATTATAGTCGCAATTTTAATTTATTGCTAATTATTTGTCTGTTATTATTTGACAGTCACAATTATCTGTTAACTCCAAATGATTCTAACAGATGTCGATACCTTTCGACTGGGTTGAGTAAGTAATCAATAGATGGCGCTGCTATGGTAAATCTACGAACGTGTCATATAAGCTACATTTTAACAGCATAATTACCACGTGTTGTTGACGCTATAAAATTCTCCTCAAAATATTTACAGTCTTTATTTGTAACAGATTATTTTCAACTTTCATATTTCCTTTCAAAAATGAAACGGGGAAAGTAGAGTGTGGAGCAATTACTCTGTTTCATATGAAAATGAAAGCTGAAATATATTTGGTGCTGCCATCTACACAAAGAATCTTCAACTTTTTAACCTATTAATAAATTTCGTATAATTCAATTATTTCCACTTTTTAAATTTTTGGTGTTAGCATAGCCGGCCACGTGTTACTTAGACTGAAGTGTAAATTGAATTCATATTATAATGAAGATAATACAGTGAAATTAATCCTGTTTTTTACTTATTTGTGCTTCATTGATCAAAACTTTATAATTTAATCTGTATATATATATAAATTACGTGTCACGATGTTTGTCCGGGGTAAACTCCTAAACTAAGGAACTGATTTTGATGAAATTTTGCACACTGTGTGCAGTTTGATCCAACTTGAGAGATAGGATAGTTTTTATCTCAATTTATTGTCACAATATTGTTTTATTGCAATTATTTGTTAATTATAGACCTTTATTAAAGTTGCTCCAAAATATCTGTGAGTTCCATTAATTTAATTGTTGCCAAAAAAAAAAAAAAAAAAAAAAAAAAAAATACGAGTTCATTTTCTTTCGACATAAAAATAAATACATTTAATCAAACGTGAACGTTAAAAAATTATAAAAAGTTAAATTATGCATCTCACGAAAATTGACGTCATAATCAATTTAAAGATTTTATACACATTGATAAAGTGCTAATGTAGTTCTATCATAGATATAGTAATATATATAGATCTCTCATCCCCATGTTATCGTAGAAAGATTTTTGATGCCGAAAAAAGATAAAAAATAAAAGCTTTGGAAACAGCCATTAAGTGGTATTGAAAAAAAAAAAAAAGAAAAGAAAGAAAGAAATATGAATTTGAAACTGTATCTGGAGTCTTCCATTCCCCTTTAGCAAATAAATTATTCATAAATTTTATTTGCTAAAATATTAGTATGTATTCCGGTGTGTATTCACTCGGGGAAAGACGGCCATATTTTGGTAAAAACGTCGTCTTTTCCCAAATGAAAAGGAATAACTTTTTTCTCCCCAATGATCACTCTATTCTATATATGCTATACTATATGTATGAGTTCTATACGCAAGCGAAGTGTGACTCACTGACCGTCTGTGCAGCCAAGAAAAAGATTTCCTATGTTAATTGCCCACTGGATTTTTTGTAAGAAATTATTAAAAATCGAGGAAATTTATTTCCCGATTTTAATCCTTATATTTGGGTATAGATATGTATTAGTTATCGCGGGTGTTAGATTGAATTATTTTGCTGTCAAATTGACAAAATTTTAATTTTAAATTTTTAAACTCTGTCGCCCTTGGCTTTTTTTATTATTATTATTATTATTTGGCGATCAAAAGCGTAACACGAAAATATACATGCCAGATGTATGCATTGTACGAAATGTAATATGTATTATTCATTGTACGTATGTATGACATGTAATATGTATTGTACGAAATATTGTTTCATATTATTCATTACTCTTTTAATATAAGTTGTTAAAATAACCATGATTTTTGAAAGGAATTAAATATTTTCGCCAGATAATTTGGCGATATTCTTTTTTTTTCGCCAAGGATGACAGAAATGAAATCTATTCCGCTGCAAAATATTAGTATCTTACATCAGATATTTTATTTAGACATTTGAAAACAAATTTGACTTCAAACTATGATAGAATATTTATCATTTTCCTTTTAATTTGTATATTATTAGTATATTAAAATTTAAAAGCATGGTATATAAAAAGTTTTTTTTTTTTTTTTTTTTTTAAATCTTATAATTATTCTTATCTTAATCCTCAATGTTTCCCATCTTTATTGACTTGAATTTACTATTAAAATTTTAACATACTCAAAAACTTCTCATCACTTCGTTAAAATACACTAAACTTTTCCAAAATCTTTTTGTATTTAAAATGATACATGTATTTACTTTAAATGTCCAATATTTCATAAGATTTCCAATTTTAAAGTTTTAAAATATTTATCAAATTTACTTATTTTTCTGGTTTAGCCTTATTGTTTTCCCTTTTATAACTACAGCTGTTGCCCTCTTTAAAATATTTAAAATGATGAGGTCATTTAATAGTAAAATTATCCATTATAGCATATATTATATTTCACTCCTCCATAAAAATTGATTTTAAAATCGTCTGTTTCTTTTATACTTTTATTTTAATAGAATTTTAATAGAATTTAATTTATATATTAGTCATTTTAGCAATTTTATCCAAAGTAGCATTAGAAATAATATATATCACTTCTCCATTAAAATTTATAGGACCCTACAATAAAATTAATTTGTGCTTAATATCAACACTACGAAAATTTTTATCAATCGCTTCCAAATTTTGACCTAAGTTTCAAATCTCAACCCTGTGGGTTTTTACATCGGCTACAACGTTTTCGTCTTTGTTCGTAAATAATAATTTAACTGTACTAAATAGTTTACAGCCGTATAATTCAACGTATAACTTAGTCACAGCAACGCGTGGCCGGGTCTGCTAGTATATATATATATATATATATATATATATATATGATTCAACTTTTCATAAAACACCAGAAAGTAAAAAAAAAAAAAAAAAAAAAAAAAAAAAAAAAAAATCGGCTGAAATGAATTACAGCGAATACAAAAAAGTATCAAAATTAAGCATTTTTGGTGATTTAGCGCTGTCAGGCAATAAGTTCGCCGGTACCGAGATTGCCGTGTACGAACAGAACCGTATTTTGCTTCTCCGCCAAGTACTCAAAACCAATCGCCTAACAGTATGAAATCGCCAAATATGCTTAATTTTGATAATTGTTTGTGGTCGCTATAATTCATTTCAGCCGATAATTTTTTTAGTTTCTGGTGTTTTATGAAGAGTAGAATCACATATATTTTTTGAAGACGACACCTTTTGAATGTTTCCTTGTAAGTAATTGTTTGCAGTCTTGCTTTTTCCTCCAACGTAGTAACGTGTTTATTGCACCTGATGAAGAAAGGCCACATCGTTTCGAAACTGGTAGAGCTTTATGGTGTGTGTGAAGATGTTTTAAAATTAAAATATTTTTGAACACCAGCACTTTAATTCAGGATAAGTAATTTTCATTATAGAAATATCACTGAAAAATATTCAGTACGGCTTACACACTTTATTTCTGTGTTGAAACAGTTTCAAAAATGATTAAAAGTTTTAAACGTTGTTGATTTATTTTATTCTTTTTCAGAGTATATATTTTTTTTTTCGAAAAATAATACCATATTAAAAATCAGGTATTAAATTTACTTTCTATACTGCTAATCATAGCATAACAAAATGCTTTTTAATAAATGTGATACTTTAAAATTTGTAATAAAGCATGACCTTTTGAAAATATTTTTTCGACTGTTAATCCTATTTTGTTCAATTAATTAATTTTTACTTAATGAATACATTAAATAAATGCTATAAAAGGACAGTAAATGTATTTGAAACAATAGAATCTCTTAATAGAATTTAAAAAAGAAAATCATGTTTTTTTTTTTTTTCATATTTAAATAATTTCCGAGTTAAATTTCAGTAATTAATTATCTATAAGAATTATTTATCATTTCCCAATTACTTTCTTCTTATAGCTGATAATTTCAGGCAGAATAGAAAGAGAGATTATTTTTAAAATTCATTTTTTAAATATTTACATAGCAATTATTTTAAAATAAGTATCACATAAAAATAAAACGAAAACATTCTTTTATTTATTCATTTATTTATTTATTTATTTTAAAATATATTTTGTTTAATATATTTTAACATTTACAATCCATATAAAAATACAATACCATTAATCAAATTAACCCTTAAATGCATGGATTTTTATTTTAAATAAATAATATTTGAAAAAAATGAGTGTAGTTAATTGGAAAAATACAGAAAAAAAAATAATAATAAAAATCCACATAAGAGTTTACAAAAAATAAATTAAAAAAAATAATAATAATAGTAACAATAATAATAAAATAAAATAAAAATAAATAAATAAATAAATACATAAAGCTACATTTTGCTTGCATAAATTCATCAGTATATGCAAAAATATACATACTATTCGTTGCTCTTAACCTGTTACTATCCGAAAACAATTTTTCCTGTATGTTTTTATTACTTTTTATATAAATAATCGCAATTCTTAACACCCGCTGAAACAAAATTCGTCTCCGAAATTGCGCCAATAAATGAAAATTGTCACAGATAAACTGTCAAAGACACCAGTTGCATTCGGAAACGATAAAATAATTTTGGTAAAAAAAAAAACTATACAAAAGTTTCTACATAAAGAGATATGAGGTTTTTAACATACGGTACATATCTACATCGCTATGCATTTAATGGTTAACAGCAAATAGAAATTATATTTTTCTTTATATAAAATTCGTATTACAAAGCAAGTATAACAAAATTCATAATTTATACGTTTGCTGCTTCATTTTTGAATACATTTCTTTAACTATGTATTGAAATTAAGATATTAAAACGCATTATTATAAGAATATTTAGCACTTGAGACTAACATACATTTCAAATAATAAAAGTTTTAATAATGCTTTGATTTTTATGATGAAAAATTAAACAATCTGTAACACTTTTAACAACTACTTATACATTTCTTTACAACAATTTATACTTGAAAAAATACTTTTCCAAATCATTTATCAGACATGCATTAAAGATGACACTTCATTGCAATTCATTAAAAATATTAGTTTATTCTTAGTCCAATATAGTTATACATATATTATATTACATAGTTCAGCATATTCATAGTTCAACATTATTTCTTCTCTTTTCTCTTTTTCTTTTTTCAGATAATTTATTTCTCCTTTTTATTCAATTTTCAAAACATTTCTATGCGTTGGGATCACTAAAATTACTTCTATCATAGAAACAATCTTTACAAAGTCAGTATGATTTATTTTCATTATAATATTTCCTCTGGCCATATACTTATTGTACCATTAAAAAAGTAAGTATTAAACTTACTAAGTATCATAAAAGTTTGCATTTCACTATTCATAAAATAAAAAGAAATTCTAATTAACTAATGGAAGTGCTAGAGGTAAATTTATGCGCTTAGATAGATTTAAAATAAATAAAATTTTTCAGCTAAGAAATAATATGCTTTCCGTTCAGTTTTTATTAATATCTGTTTATCTCTAGATTATCTTAAGATGTTCTTAAATGCATTTTCATTAATTTTCTTCTCTTATCAAGCGGAAATTCATTTTTCTTAATTTTTATGTTATTACTAAAACAATGTTAATTTAGTTTGAAATCAAGTTTTTAATTACTAATTTTTTTAAATACTTTATTGAGGTTCTATAATTTTTCATTTCCAGAACGTAAATTTCTGACTGTGTTATAGAATCTTGTTCATATTTTTGTGCTTAAATATATCTTAATTTAAGTTTCAAAATATCGGAATTATTTTGAAATATACTTCTTAATTCAGACTATCTTTATGAATAATTTATTTGATCAGAGTTTATCTTTCCAAAAGTTTTTCATGAATTTTATAAAATATCAATTTGGAAACATGATTTTGATAGTAAGATTTTTATTTTTTTACTTTTTTATTTTCTTAACGAGTGTATAAATGTTTGAAAACCTTCTAAATATATAAACAAAAACGATTAGATATTTCAGAAAGTAATGCGTTGACAGGAAACATAATGCACGTTAAAGAATACTTAATATTATTTTTTTAATACTTTAACCCTTTCATGGTCATGAACGCGTATACGCGGTCAGATTTGCTAAATAGAAAATAATCAGTTTCTCAGTATTCCTGATAAATTTGTAACATTATTAGTATTTAATGACTTAAAAATATATAAAACACATCCGACTAAAATGGCTTCGAAACGAAAAAATTAAAAATGGCGTGACCATGAATGGGTTAACACATTTTTTGTTACATAGGGTAGGCTGGTCTAAGAGTACGCATCCGATAAGAGTTCGCAACCCCAACAGTTATTATGTTGTTTGTGATATGCGTCTAACTTCAGTGTTATTTTGATGTGCAAGCTAGTAGGAGGTGCTGTGCGAAAAAATATATAAAAAACTACAAAAACAAAAAAATTACGTATGTTTAAATATTTTTACCTATTTCCTTAAATATTTATAGCATTTTGGAAGTATTATTGTGATAAAACTACACATATTTAAAAAGAAAAATTACGCGGTTCGATTTGCAAGAAACTAACCTAAGCTTCACAGTGAGAGCGATTTTCGTCCATGTTAATAAATGGCGTTGCAATTCGTTTAGTTAGATAATCGTTAGTGTGTGCAAGAGTTCGCACTTTTGCATGTTACAAGAGTACGCGCGAACTCTTACACGTATTTTTTATAATAGTTTTTACATGCATCGTAATCTTTTTTTTTTTCTTTTAACAGGATGTCTAGGCAACAAAGAAGTACTCAAGGAAGTTTTTATACGTCAGAACAATGACTGGATGCATAAACAAGCATCGAGGCAGGCGAAATTAAGAAAGCGGTATCTGAATCATTAGGAATGCATGAAGCAACTTTGCTAAAGAGATTAAGAAGGTCATCTCCAGTCAGACGTTTGGGCAGATACTCTCAAACTTTTTCTACAGAAATGGAAATAGAACTGTTTGAGCACATCAAAATAAGAAGATAGCATGTTATACGGACTAGCCAGTAAAACAATATGAGAAGTTGCTTTTAGTTTTTCAGAGATTAATGGATTACAACATTGCTTTAATAAAGAAAAGAAAACAGTGGTATGGAGTGACTTCGGCTATTTATGAAAAGGCATCGAGAATTGATGTTGTGAACGTCATCCTCAAGTAGTATTGATCGAGCGATAGGCTTTAATAAGCCTCAGTTGATATATACAGTTGATATATACATACATATATATATATTTATTTATATACATATGGGCTTGAATCTGTGGCAGTCAGTTAGGGCATTCTTTTCTGCCCTGTGATCAATACTCTTTAACTATATTTCTTGCGACCATGGAAGCTTCTGCGCAAGTGCGGATTCAACGAGTCCACTAGTAAAATAGGGGAGACAAGCTTTTCGTTGAGAGAAAATAAGCGAGAAGGGAATACCGAATGACTGGATGCTTACTAAATTCAAACCTGTTGGTCAACTTGGAAACCCTCCGAGATTTTCGACTAGTCCTCACTGCTAGGCGTAGGAAACGTGGTTACAGTATAGTTAGGAATCGCACATAAAACATATATGATATTGTAAATTCCACGTGTTTCTTTATACAATGCTTTTTGAACCATCACATCATAATTAAGGACCAATAAATGTTTCTTCTTGGATATTCTTCTTTTTTTGCTTTATATATAGGTTCTTATTTGCAACTGTGCCTCTTTTTAAGAGCAAAGCTTGTATAGGACGGTATATTAAATGCAAGTTTTCTCTGTATATATATATATGAAATAGAATTTAAAAGCTAGCTTGTACAGTCCTTTTACACTTTATTGTAAAATATACATTTTTTTGATGTGAGGGTATTAAGAAAGGGTGCTACAAGTCAGTTTTAACACACAAATTGTGACAAAATGTTTGAGTTCAACATGTTCATAACCATAATACTTATTTTAAAAATAGGGTAAATGCACCAGTGATTGACACTTTTAGAGCAATCTCTGATATTTTTAATGTTCTAGTCATCAGAAAATATTTTTAGAAATCTTAAGTTAGTACATATGGTATGGAAGTCATTCAGAACCACATATATGTTAAAATATATACATTTGATAACAATTATTTTTTTTAAGGAATTTTTATTTGGCATCCACTCAATGTTCCAGTAATTGACACTGCCAGTTTTTCCTTTTATCAGTAATTGGCATCATATGTACCAGTGTTTGACACTGCTAGTTATTCATTTTACCAGTTATTAGCTCCCTATGCTATAGTTATTACTACCCTATATAAAATATATGATTTTATTATTTTTCTTATTTATTAATTATTTCGGGATAGATGCCAATTACTGGAGCCCAAACCCAATTAAATATTTTATTTGTATAGAATATTGCATACTAAAGTATATAACAATGATTTTTTACTTGTACAATTTTAGATGAAGCACAATGCGATGTTTCGAAAGATATCGGACGCTTTTGTTATTTTCGAAAATACGAAAGTAGTCAAAACGGTGATCTGTTTCATAAAACAACTGTATATTAAAATTTTTATAATTTTCTAGAACTTAGGAAGCATGCAAGTTTAATTTCAGTATCATTCAAAATAAGATGCGTCAGTAAATTTCCAATCTAAGTGTTTTATTTTGTTTTAAAGTTTTATTTTTATCATTTTATTTTTATTGTTTCTTAACAAGTGACAATTAAAGACTGCGTAAAAAATTTGAATTTATTTTGAGTACAATTACTTATTACAATATATAATTTGGAAATTTTGTATGAAATAGGAATTGCATTTTACTCGCCATCGTAGTTTTTATTACATTGTTATTCTGGACAAAAACACTGAAGATTTCTAGCTTATATCCAAGGTAATGTGTAAACAAAAACATAAATTGGTTGTTTTAAACACCGTTAAGTAATTTTTAAAAGAAACATTTAATAATATTTTGTGAATTGCAAAAGCATGATACATTTCAGAAACATTACTTCAATTAAAATTTTATAATTAAATAAGTAAATTCAGTAATATGTAGAAAGAAAATATTTTTCCTTTTGCTTTTAATGTAATTAATCATTAACGATCCCAGGTTAGATTAATTCTAGACAAGTACTTGTAATTTTAATCTTTTTCATTTTGCCTAAAATGCCTATATTTAATCAAGATAAGCATTAAATATGGCAATTAGTTTTCAGCAGTAATCTCCAACTTTATTTGTTACAATGGATGGAAAGTCTTGTAATAGAAGTTTTTATATTTATATTTATATTTATAGTTATTTACTTTTTATTTATGAAAAAAAGTTTACAATTCATTATATTTACATGTCATTTCAGTAAACACAGGCAAGTAACTTGAGTCTGTTAATAAAAGTTTAAGTAAACGTACACATATTTTTCTAAAATAAATCTTTGAAACGATTCTGAAGTGATAAAAAAGAAATAAGTTAGAAATTTAATTTATTACGTGCTGTGGATAAGTAAGACAGTTAATGAACTATTTATTTGCTGAACAATGATTAAAATCTTTAACACTGCCATTTTTAAACAACCGAAATACTCACAGAATGTTCCTGACATTGTTATTTTTTCTTTACAAACATTCTTTAAAGTTTTGAATCAAAGAAAGTGTATAATTTGATTTTCTGTATTCCAAAACAATGTTACTTTTGCATTTAGAATAATAAATACAAACAGTAAAAACATAAATAAAATAAAGCTTAAAGAATGTCTTGTATTTACTGTTTGTGGTAGCAGTGAAAGAGACATTGAATCAATTTGTTTGACACTTGTTAACAATTGTTCTATGGATAAGAAAATGTTTTATATGAATTTCATTGATTCAAACAAGTAGATACATTGCTTGAGATTTATTTTTGAGTGTTTTCTTTCCTTCAAGTACAATCTTGAAGCATTTTAAGATCAAATTTAGAAAATTAAATTTCTTTGTAGTATTTATAAGTAAGAAAAATTTATTAGTCCTTAATGTACAGTCGGTATCAAAAGTGTCCGAACACCAGCAAAAATTTCTATGTAAAAAGGTACACTTCATACGGTTTTGTTAAATAAATCCTTATAGAATCATGTTCTTACACTGACTAAGAACATGATTCGACAAGGATTTATTTAAGAAAACCGCATGAAGTGTACTTTTTTTACATAGAAATTTTTGCTAGTGTTCGGACACTTTTGTTACCGACTGTACATGAATATTTTGTTGTGCCTAAAAATCTTGTTGCTAATCATGTCATATTCTATAGAAAACATTTTTTTTTTTTGTGAATATGAATAATTAATGCCAATTTCATTATGATTTGTATAAAATAAAGGGATTAAAAGTTATGTTTAATAGAAAAATCTTTCAAAAATGCGATGCTTTGGAATTCTTTCTATTATCCCTTTACCTACAAATCATAGGAGTTCTTTACTTTATTACTTTCCGAACACTATAGTGAGGAAAGTATTGTAATTATGTCAAAAATCCGAATTTGAGATTTTGATGTTTCTATACGTTTCGAGGTCCCCTGAGTCCGTTTTCACTATTTTTACGATGAAGTATGTATGTGTGCGTGTATGTATGTGTGTGTGTGTATGTGTGTGTGTATGTATGTGTGTGTGTATGTGTGTGTGTATGTATGTGTGTGTGTATGTATGTGAGTGAACAGGCTAGCGTCTAAACGTTTTGCTCGAATGAACTGTAAGTTGATACGCATGTTGCAAGTCACCGTAGCACGAACCCCATTGATTTTGATGAATCTAGCACTTTTAGTTTTTTACAGGGACACAAAGAAAAATTCTTTATCATTATGGCTTATGGGACCAAAATCTTAAAAGTGCGATTACATCTAAACGCCTTATTCAATAAGAAAAAAAAAAAAAAAAAATTATACACATATTATAGGTCACAGATTCTCAATCTGTGTAGATTTTGGTGAATCTAGCACTTACAGCTTTTTTACAGGGACACAAAGAAAAATGCTTTATCATTATGGCCTATGGGGCCA
Source organism: Salticus scenicus (assembly GCA_963930645.1). Lineage (NCBI taxonomy): Eukaryota > Metazoa > Arthropoda > Arachnida > Araneae > Salticidae > Salticus > Salticus scenicus. Next base: position 150,592,193 of record OZ005652.1, on the reverse strand, counting down.
AATTTTTAAAAGTGTGATAGCGTCTAAACGCCTTATTAATCTGAGCAAAAAATTTGTACACATGTTATAGATCACAGTTGTACCAACTGTATAGATTTTGGTGAATTTAGCACTTACAGTTTTTTTACAGGGACACAAAGAAAAATTGTTTATCATTATGGCCTATGGGACCACATTTTTGAAAGTGCGATAGCGTCTAAATGCCTTATATTCAATTGTGCTGAAAATTTATATGAATATTATAAATCACTGTTGCACTAACTATAAGCATTTTGGTGAATCTAGCGTTTATAGGTTTTTACAGGGACAAGGCGAAAAATTCTTTATCATTATGAACTATGGGCTCAAATTTCAGTAGCGTTGAATAAAACATCGTGTAACATATGGAGAAAAGTACTCAAACATTCTATTATGGTTTTCTCTCTTTTGTTTGTTTAACAACTCCTCTTTTTTAACTTTATCTACAAAACTGTTAATTACTCAATGTTCGTAAAGTCGAGTGGAGTCACTCCAGATTTTTTATATAGGGAACATACCCTAGTGAAGTTGAATAACATTTATAAGTTTGAAAGAATTCTATGAATATTTACGGAAGTTAGAGCGCGGTCAGACAGATTGACGACTGACAAACCGAATAGTCTGTGGGGCGAGAGCTTATTTCATTCAGGTTCATTTGCCGTGTAACTCAAATAACTGAATGATTGTGTATTTGTTGAACATGCCATTTCTTTTAAAAGATTACAGTGTTCCCCAATCAGAACCTGCACATTAATTTTTAATTCTTTAAAAAATGCAAGCTTTTCTGCCGATTTTCCGATAAAGTTTGTGTTAAATAAAAATGGCAAGATATGGTGTTGTTAAACACAAATTCTTTAAACCATTTTTCAACAAATTTGAAAAGTGTTTATGACTTTGGTTTCTCTTTCTGTTTGTCCATCTGTTTGTATATTTGTGGAACTACTGGTTTGTCCATTTGTCCGCGTCTGCCAGTAACACCTGTAAATATGTATGGAATTCCAAGTTAATATATGTTATTAAAGTTCATTATGGGATGTTGCCTATTGAAAGTGAAATAAATATCACTTGTGGTTTGTGTACAGGGTCACGCGAAAAAATTCCAAAGCACTGAATTCTATGAGAGGTATTTCTATAAACCAGACATTGATACCTTTATTTTGCACAAATCATTATGAAATTAACATTTATTCTTCACACGCACAAAAGAACGTTTCTGTAAGGCAAAAAAGGTTAGCATTAATATTTACAGGACACACAAAATTAATCAGATACATTAGGGGCTGTAATTGGAAATTGTGGTGATTACATTTCCGTTTCCATCATATATTTTTACCATTTTCTATCAATATTTAAGAATAATTATGATTTAAATTAATCAATCTGTCTGTCGTTCTGTCCGTCTGATTGTCCGTCTGTCTGTCTGACCGTTTGTCCATATCTAGCGTGCGCAAATATTTTCAGAATTTCTTCAAAATTATATATGTTATTCAAAATTATTATTTAAAATATTATAAATAGCACAACTGGTTACAGGTACACCAAATAGTATGCCAATGCATTGCCTTTTAGGCATTTGTATAAATCATATTTAATTAAGTTTGTACTACGAAAACCCTAGAAAAAATTTACATTTATTATTCGTATGCAGATAATCTTGTGTGTCACTCACACGACTTTCTCTTACCCTAAAATTTAATACTATAAATACAGGTTGGAGATTAAGGGGTAAGACAACGGGTTCTGTTGTGTAAACCTATGTTAAAACAATTCAAATTAGGCTTCGGAAGAGTTTTATATGATGAGTAGTTCTGTGTGAGGGGGCATAATGCCCCCCTAAACCCCTCCGTTTCTACCCCAATCTAGCTATTACGTGAAATTATCATTTTAAATTTCAATTTTAAAGAATATCTCTGAAATAGTGATGCTATGATGTCACACATTTCATGATTTGCATTACAGCTTTCATTCACATAATAAACTATCTACCAATAAGTATTTGGACACTTTTGAGTTTAGACGATTAAGCAAATAACTAGTAAATTCTTTAGGAATTATCTTGAAACATTAGGAACATAAACAACATGTTATACCTCATATACTGCAGAAAAAGTTTGTCCTGCAAAGAGAAAGGGGATCAATAAAAAAAAAAATAAACAAATGTCAATATGTTTTGGATCGTCCTGTTAAAAGTAATACGTGAAATGCGTTTTTGCTGTAGCATGTCATTATGAGGATTTTTTTATTTATTTGTAAAAAATTTTGTGAAGCTACCTCGTATATTTATGCAGATATAACGGTTTCTTTTAAAAATTGAAAAAGAAAATTAAATACAACACACAAGGTGTATCCAGTGAAAAATTATTTTCAGAAAACTTGGTGTACTATATTAGGCACAGCATACAGCAATCAGAAATGCAAAAATGTTAAATATCTTACGAAATATGAGCATTTGTATTAACTAATTTTTAACTATGCATGCACAGCTTTAAACAAAAATCATTTTTATAATTCAATAGTCAAAATTACTGAGCGTCTTTTACGAAAACTCCAAACAAATATCGTGTAAATCCAAAATGTTATGAGAGATAGAATCAGCAGATTTTCAGTTCTCCGAAAAATAAAAACAAAAAAAAAAGGAAAATTTTAGGGGTTATTATCAATATTTATCTATTATCAGCGTACACTGCATTACCATTGGACTTTGATTGAATAAAAATAAAAATGTAAGTAAAACCGCTTATAGTTTAGCTTTTATTTTGAGAGGAACTAAAATTCTGTTCATTCTATCTCTCAAAAATTTTTACTTTCCGAACACTACTGCGAGGAAAGTATTGTAATCATGTCAAAAATCCGAATTTGAGATTTTGGTGTTTCTATACGTTTCGAGGTCTGAGTCCGTTTTCACTATTTTTACGATTATGTATGTATGTGTGTATGTATGTGTGTATGTATGTATGTGTGTGTGTCTGTCTGACCGTTTGTCCACATCTAGCGTGCGCAAATATTTTCAGAATTTCTTCAAAATCATATATGTTATTCAAAATTACGATTTAAAATATAAATAGCACACTTGATTACAGGTACACCAAATAGTATGCCAATGCATTGCATTTTAGGCATTTTTATAAATCATATTTAATTAAGTTTGTACTGCGAAAACCCTAGAAAAAATTTACATTTATTATTCGTATGCAGATCTGGTGTGTCACTCACACGACTTTCTCTTACCCTAAAATTTAATATTATAAATACAGGTTGGAGATTAAGAGGTAAGATAACGAGTTCTGTTATTTAAACCTATGTTAAAACAATTCGAATTAGGCTTCGGAAGAGTTTTACATGATGAGTAGTTCTGAGTGAGGGGGGATAATGACCCCCTAAACCCTCCCGTTTCTGCCCCAATCTACCTATTACGTGAAATTATCATTTTAAACTTCAATTTTAAAGAATATCTCTGAAATAGTGATGCTATGATGCCACACATTTCATGATTTGCATTTCAAATATTACGTTTTATAAGGTGATCCAAAATATTTTGATTTTTATTTCATTTTTTACTAGTCTCGTTTCCCTCTTCACGACAAAACTTTTGCTGAAATACGTAAGGTTCTTTATACTCCCAAACTCTCAAACCTTTAAGAATTTTTCTAAATATTTGACAAAACGTCTAAATTTGAGTGACCAAATCCTTAGTAGTAAATAGTGTATTATAGGGAAGCACACCAAAGGTGTAGCATACAGGGAATCTTTACATATAATAAGTGATTTATAATGAAATATCTATGCCATTTTAATTGTTATGTTCTTCTTGCAGCAAGAAATGTCAATAAACAATACAACAAACTAAAATTCAATACATTAAAGTTGAATAGAATATGCGTTTTGACAGTCACATCATTCCAGTTTGAACATAAAATTGAAAATTAAACATTTTATCCCTGTAGAAAGCCGATGTATTCTTTGTCTTTTATTTTACTATCACACTAATTTAAACATACAGGAAACATAACGCGAATTTCCACCAAAACATTACATTTCACAAAGTGAAACACATAATGTCTAATAAGGATATTGTAATGAAAGAGTATGGGATGTTAACATGAATTTCAAGTTTTGTTATACGTCACATTTAATTAACAGAGCTGCCAACCTAATCCGCCAAATTGTTAGTACCGCCCATTTTACTACACCATTTAATTTTTATAGTAATTCTCTTCAAATATATTTACGATGAATTAATAAAACAAATGCTCTAAAAATTAAGTGGTGTAGAAAAATGTGCGGTACTAACAATTTGCCGGATTAGGTTGGCAGCCCTGAATTATGTTAAATGCTAAAATTGGTTTTCATTTAACTGAAACTGTTTTTAGCCATTTTGTTAAATAATCATATAATTGCTTTGATTTATTCATAAATATAAAATTTTCCAAAATATAAATATTGTAATACGACTATTTGCGGTTATAAATTGCAGAACTGCAGATGTTTTAATGGATTGTATTATCAAAATTCGAACAGCGTAGATTATTTAACATTTAGCACATTGTATTTAATTATGTGTAATGCATATTTGAATAACTGTATTCTAAATTAAAATAAAACAAATGTAGAATAACAACGATTGAAAGAGAATGCTAAGTTCAAAACGACATTACTAGATAGTAATGCTTATATTTTTAAAAGATAATATACAACCAAGGTTCAAAATAGTCAGATCGTAATAAACATGATAATTCTAATAATTTGCATCGGTTTTAATTAATTATCTACTAGAGGAAATTTTTATATTCAATTATTTCTATAATATTTTTTAGGTATATTATTCTTTAAATTAATAGATAAATATGGAACTTTAGTATTTAAATCAGTATGCATTTTTTGTTAAAAAATTGAGTATTTTTGATCTAGCATATATTTTTTATTCTATGTTTTAAACGATTTTTCTCATTTTATATATGAGTGAGGTGAAACCGAAAAAATAAATTTTATTTACATTATCATGATTGTAGAAATAATTATATATTTAATTTTTTTTTTTTTTTTTTGTGAAATTATTCAGTAATGTAATTTATATATATATAATATGCGTATTATTCAGGATATTAAAATGTTATTAATAGTTTTTAAATCTGGTCTGTTCTATTCTTTAAGTCATTTAGTATTTGACTGGTTCTTATCTAAATGTAATTATAATTTATTTATCCGTAAATCTATTTATTTATCGTAAATCACTATCTTATTCATAAAGCTAAAGATTACTAGAGTTAAATATTTCAAATATTTTTTTTTAATTGTTAGCATGGTTATCCTTTTAATATTTTAAATAAATTCAAAATATAATTATCTGTTTTACTGATAAATACTTGCTTCATCTTTTGTTGTAATTAAAATATTATATTTATTTATATAGTACATATGGAAATAATCTCCTTCATAGCTGAAAATTGTTTATTTATTTATTTTTTAATTAATTAATTTTATTTATTAGTGCTAGAGGCCTATTTCAGTCGGTACAGCGTTGTCGAATTTTTATACGTCACTCTTAATAGTGCTAAGGGCCTATTTCAGTCGATTTATTGAATGGGGATTTATTGAATGAAGTCCCCCCAAGGCACAACTTTGACATGAGTCCCCCCCCCAGGCCCAACTTTGACATGAGTCCCCCCCAAGGTGCCCCTATTTCAGTCGGTACAGCGTTGTCGAATTTTTATACGTCAGTCTTAATAGTGCTAAGGGCCTATTTCAGTCGGTTTATTGAATGGGGATTTATTGAATGAAGTCCCCCCAAGGCCCACCTTTGACATGAGTCCCCCCCAAGGTACCCCTATTTCAGCCGGTACAGCGTTGTCGAATTTTTATACGTCACTCTTAATAGTGCTAAGGGCCTATTTCTGTCGGTTTATTGAATGGGGATTTATTGAATGAATTCCCCCCAAGGCCCAACGTTGACATGAGTCCCCCCCAAGGTACAACTTTTACATAAGTCCCCCCAAGGCCCAACTTTGACATGAGTCCCCCACAAGGTACAACTTTGACATGAGTCCACCCCAGGCCCAACTTTGACATGAGTCCCCCCAAGGCCCAACATAGACATGAGTCGCCCCCAAGGTACAACTTTGACATGAGTCCCCCCCCCCCAAGGCACACCTCCCCTCATTGGGAAAAAGAGAAAAAACGTTGTTTTGCGGCTATAAGACAGTTTGGACTTCCAACGTTATTTGTTACAGTATCTGCAGCTGAAACACATTGGTTTGATTTAATGAAAACTTTATCATGGAATTTAGATCGTCACGAATTAACTAAAGAAGAATTTGTCGATATTAACAAGTTTAGCAGTAGGCCTCTGGCACTAAATTAAAATCTGTCAATGTCAGATTTTCATGTTTTAAATAAGGAAATAATGTCGTGTCTGTATAATTTTTTTTTTTTTTTAAGACGAAGATTTTAGTAGAAATTTTTTGAGAGCGTTGTTTATTTATTTTGGAATAAAATCTTGCAAATGTTTAAAAAGGAAAATTTAGATAATCCTAATACAATTCCTTTATTAAATAAAGTTAAATAAAAATCTAATTCAAATATTTTAATCCATGGAAATAAATATATGAACAACACACACACACATACACACAAAAAAAAAAAACATGAACAAAAAAAAAAAAAAGTGCTCTGCATAACGCTATGTAGAATTATGTGTTATTAATAAGCAGTTCGAGATTAAAATTAATGAGTTGTCACTTTAGGCATATACTAAAATCACTTTTAAACTTTTTTTTTTTGTTTCAAACACACCATTCTAATACACGGTGAATAATCAATAAGTGGTCCGCCAGACGATCTTGAACGCTAACATCATCAATTAATATAATACGAAGGGCCCATAATAGGCAATATTTTGACATTGATAGATGCCTTTATTAACAGTAATGTTGGAATAGTTTTATGATAAATGAAGATGACTCAATATTAAGTTAAATAATACTTTCGTATGAAATGAAGTTTTTAGAACGTATTTCTTGTTGAAGAATATATAATCTTGCATCATCTCACAATCTGATTGGTTTTTTCTGAAGATGTGTAATTTATATAGGATAATTAATTTGTGAATAGCTTTTTAAAAATCTTATTTTTCAAATAATCTTATAATTAAAAACAAGAAAATATTAATAAAATTGTCAGCGCTATTAGTACGATGTACAAAATGTCTCTATCGTTTTCTGAACCATTTTTTGATAAAATACAGACAATAAACGCATTTAGAATTGAAAAATAATTTGCACTTTTTATTCTTATATATAAATATTAAGTAAATCGATCAGCTCCCCTTAAAAAAAAAAAAATAAAAAAAATAAAAGATGCTTCAAAATGCATACAGAATTCAAGAAATTTTTTGAGATAATTATTTCTTGTTTATATTTTTGGTATTATATCTAAACATTCCATCGATCTTATTGAAATAATAAAAATATTTGTATAATTTTTCATTAGCGAGCTCGCTTTTTAGCCAAAGTAATTGTGTAAAAGATGAACAGTGCTGTAACATTAATGACTGAACAGACGTAGACGGTTAAATTCTTTTACAAATGTGTGTCTGTCGATCTACATCACTGTTTAAAACAACTGCAAATAACTAAAAATCAATTTAACTTATGGTCGTAAGAAAAAAGAACTATTTATTTTAAATTTAATCGTTAAAATTTTCTGTTAGCGCAAACGTGTCCTTTTTGAAACAGTTAAATATGATAATTTCTTGTTAACTACCGACAAACTAACCAATATCGTAGAGCTAAACCTGCATGTGTTATTAAAAATTTGGTGCTCGTTTGAACAAAAAACTTGGTACTGAAATAGCTGCAACCGCTAAAGGGTTTAACCTTTTACCAAGATTCGGGCTAAATTCTGCAGAGTTTTATCTTGGCCCATGGGTGAGCTGTTGCACAAAATTTGCACTTTACCCTATGTTTTCGACCATGCTCTTTAATTGAAGCTTTGTTTGGTTTCAATAGGAATTTTATTGATTCATACTTCCCTTGTGAGTGAATATATGATAGCTAAAAGTTTTGGTGCAACTTAAATTCATTTGTAAGAAATAAAATAATCTGGTATGTCACTCACACGACATTCTCTTACCCTGAAATTTAATACTATAAATACAGGTTACAGATTAAGAGGTAAGATAAGAAGTACTGTTATGTAAACCTATGTTAAACTACTCAAATTAGGCTTCGGAAGAGTTTTATATGATAATTAGTTCTGTGGGAGGGGGGCTGCCGCAGCCTCAACCCCCGTTTCATTAATGCACCTGCATTTATGTAGAATTTAATTCTGTTATTAAAACAAACAGTTTACTTAAAGTTAAACAGACAATTTTCACACCCAACATTCAGTGAAACTTATCAATCTCGATCAAACTTTTCCAGCAACAAACTTATATTAACTTAAAAATACAACATTTGGATGTCTTAAAATTATTCGTTTTTAAGTTACTCTAAGAGACACAGACAAAGATCAAACGTTAAAAACTTGACTACGGTAATCAGGAAGCCTCAAAACGTGTAAGTATATAAAAAACAAGCGATGAATATTTAGCTTAGAACATACATTATTTACCATATCTCTATGAGGAATTTATTTCAATTCCCGATCAGCTTTCCTGGAAATGGTAAAATATTATTAGTGAAGCACATCCACTAACAACAAATAACTGGTGTGTTATGGCCACCGCACGACTTTCTTCTATATTTTCCTATGTAAATTCACTCTGTAAAAATATTTTATTAAAATTATTATTTAAAAAAATTAACTTCCATGATAATGCAGGCGATTTCCATATTAGAGAAGTAGTATAACACTAAATATCCCCCCAAAAAAGTTGAATTTATTCTCAATATTACATTAAAAAATAAATTGTTAAAAATGAAAAAAATTGATAATTTTATTTTAAATTATCGCTGATCGATGGTTCAACCATTCGTTTTAAAGGTATTGGCGAGCTCTTTTGAATCCATCAGGGAAATTTACTCCTCTCGAGGGTGGGGTTGCCCCCCAGGGAGGAGGCGAGGCTCCTACATACATAACATTTTTTCCCAGTTGACTTATCTCTATTACAAAAAATATATATTAGTTTCATTTTGTTTAGTGCAGTGCATAGATGTTAAACTCTACTTACCTGCAATTTCCCCCACAGACGTAATGTATTTGAATACTTTTGAGTGTCCCTGTACACGAACCATTTCCTTCACCTCAACGAAAAGCTTAGTGTAGCATCCCTATATGATATACATTTAGCATACCGAGTTTGGAATTTCTGCTACTATTTGTTCTTGAGATATACTGATAACAGACACACAGACAGACAGACATACAGACCATTGGCTAAAAACATGATTTTCGTATTCAGGGGACCTCAGAACATGTAAATATAACAAAAAATCACGTTCGAAAATTTGACCCTAAAACAATAATTTCTCCAACCTGTGGGTAAGAGGATGTAAGAAGTGAGTTTGAAATATATTATGATATTGCTTATAACTTTACTCCATATAGTGGTTCAAGTTTGAACTGAAATTTTTAACAGTGTATTAAGCATTATTATTATTATTTTAAACTTTTTTAATGTACAATACAAAAGACTACTGTAACATTCACTGGGATGTCACAGTGGATGCGTAATTATGTAATACAAAGTAAAGATGCATTGGACAATTGGGAAGAATGGGTTCTTTGAGTGATTTTACGTTGCTCTAGTGCACTATGCGAAGGTCTTGGGATTCACTCCTAAATATGGTCCAGAGACATGCCATCACAATTTTAATCTTCCGCGGATGGAATTGGGATGGTTGGTATGCTAGGAATTATGCTTAAAATAAACATTGTTTTTAATTTCTAATTTTACTTCAGGTGAAGTAACCATATCACCATATTTGTTGCTATAAGTCATTTTAGTCTTTAGCTTCTGTGAGTTTATGCGACAAAAAGGCTGTTTTCTAAATCCAAAAGTAAATAATTACTTTATTTCAAGGCAAGTTTTTAGTCTCATTCATTGATCTTAACATAATTGCTTTTATTGTTTTAAACACCAATAATATGCTTTCGGTGAATTGACAGTCTATGTAAAAGTCTAAAAGTAGCATCCTTCTAGTAATAAAATATTTTATTGAAATATTGTGTAAAGGAAGAGATGGGACAGAATAGCTCATAAAAAAATAAATCATTTAAAAAAGCAAAGAAGAAAGGACCAAAAGATTCTAACAGATATTTGTGAAAAATGGAAAAATAGAAGGACAAATGAATGAAAGAATAAAAAAAAAAATGCATAAAACCAAACCAATTCACAGAAATTAAAAGAAGATAGTGCCGGATCTTGATAAATCAATTGATGAGGTATCAGCTATTTCTTTTAATGACACCTCCAATGATAGCATACTAATGTAAATGTAGACAAAAATCTAGACGGGAAAAACAATGAGATAAATAATGGTTTTAATGACTTTATGCTGATTATATTTTTAACAAATAAATTCATTATCCTTTGTTGGAATAACTGAGATGAAGGATAGTAAGGTAAAGACATTTGAAATATTCTTTATGGTGAAAAATGAAAAAAAAAAAACGAAGTTACTTCCTCACAAGTAGTACTTTTCTATTCTTGATAAAACAAACATAATTGCGAAGTTGTCCTCACTAAAAATAGTTGGACTGATTGGTAAAAGAAGTCGTGAATAAAAATATTTTTTATTTAATGTGGACTTAATTTATTATAATTCTAGATAAATTAAACATTATTAGTAATTTATCAATCTGATATAAAGTAACACACATGCTTTGCTATTTTTCATAATATTTTTTGAAAACTGTATATATTTCCTTTTTCAAAAATGTGTTTCCTTCCTCTCTCATGTAAGGTTGGGAGGAGGCATTTTCACAGCTATTTTAACTAGTTCATAAGTTAATATTTTAATAATTAACGTCATATTTACATTTGAAAAGAATAGAAAAGTGTCTCAGTTTATTATTCTGAAACATACAATGCTCTAGCAGTAAAAAATAATTTGTAAGAAACATTTTTATTAAAACTGTCTAATACGTATCTACTCTTCTCTCTAAATATATGCATAAATTCATTAATAAATAATACGTAAAAAAAGGTGCAAACATTTTATATTTAAAATATACAGTAAAACGACAGCAAAATTTATGAGGTTCCACGTAAGAGTTTTTAATTTTCTAAAATGGATATAAAGTATTAATATGACAAAAAAAAAAAAAAAAAAAAAAAAAAGCATACTTATAATAAATATAGTAAGGAAAATAATAATTTAATCATATAATAGTGATAATGATAATGATAATGATAATGATAAATATAATGATAATAATAAACTAGCAATGAAAACGTCACAGAGGAAAAATATCAAAATTTGTATAAAAAACACATTTTCTTTTTATTTATTTTTTTAAATGATAATTTTTTATGTATTTTTATTTATAGGTAAAGTTTATTTAATTTTTAAACTGCTAAATTATAATTAATTGGTGCATTTTTAAGTTAAAGATGTTCCTTTTTTGCAATAAGTGCCAATTACAAAAGAATACAAATATACCATTTAGTAACAATTTTAAAATCTCGATTTAAATTCTGACTGCTGTTCTTTTATGATGCAATAATCCATAGTAATGGAAGTCTAAAGGGAAGCACACAACCCCACAAATATTAACAGTAAAATATTATTATTAAAAAAAAAAAAAAAATATTTAAATATATTTTAAAACTCAAAAGATGATATATTATATGTTAGCATTCTACCAATCCGATTAAGAAGTTTCCCTCATTAATTCCTGTTCCTTAGATTTTTGGGCTTAAGTAGTCAATTACTGGCTGGTGAATAATTACGGACAACACTAGATATATTTTAAAATTCAAGAATTATTGCAGTACAAAGAAAAATAAAACAAACTTAACCTTAATTCCCGGTTGAAATAGCGCATTTTATTATTAGAGTTAAGAAAAAAAATGTATGTTTAAATTTAATTTTAAGAGGGAAAAATGATCTTTCAAACAACCTTTTACTTTTAATTAAGTAAAAATGTAATTCCTTTAAATACTTAGATATGTAACATTTTTCCTTCTCCAATTACATTCGATCAAATTTTTCTTTCAACAGTTTGATTAAAAATAATATTTCATGAAAATATATGAGAGTTATTTGTCTCTCACAGTGAGTGGAGAATCCGGTAATGAAGTAAGTCGGGTTTATATTGTGATAAAGTTGCCTTCAGTTCGAAAAATTGTTCCCTCGCGTCCCAAGTAAATGAAGTCGATTTTTCACGAAGAAAATAGGTTAGTCGATCTTTTTAACCTCGTAACCCTTCTTCATTTACTAAACTGGGAATTATCTGTGTGTGTGCTAGAGATTTGTTCGGTTTATTTGTTTGTTCGACGGAGAATTTTCCATTATTTCTAATGTTCGATAAAAAAAAAATATATATATATATTTGAGCCAATAAATCAGAATATTTGATTTCGATAATAAAAAAAAAAAAGCATAAATTTACTTTTCACATTTCATTTGATTTGCTTTAAAGTGTAAAAGATTAAACATTAAACATCTCGATGTTCAATATAATTTAATATTTTCATAGATGATATTGCTAACATTATAAAAATAAGTAAAAATCAATAAAAATATAGATAATATATAATAATATATAATAATAAATATAATATAATGAAAATAAAATATGATAAAATTTAAAATAAGTATACATTTTTGTTTCGTTCTTTTATGTTTGGTAACGCCCTTATTTAAAAATTGCGCTAAAATACATGTATAGTTATTAAAATAATTAGTGTGATTGAAACAGGTAATTAATTTGTAAATATGTTTTTAATTAAACGTATATTCAAATTTAATACTCTCTTATTTTTTAAATGTCATGTCAGTTTAAATAATTTAACGACAGTTTATTTATCATGTTTATAGATTTGGGGTAATTATTTTTATTTCAATTTATTCCTTTTAACTAATTCAACATTGGTATGTGTATAATTTAAATTTTATCACTCGTTTCAAACATAAATTACAACTTATTCTTCGACCACAGTTCATAAAACCATGGAAGTCTTTGCGCAAGTGCGAACTCGACGAGTCCAGTGTTAAAATAGGGGTGACAGTCATCTGATTCAGAGAAAATAAGCAATAACACAGCGCCGAATTACTGGATGTTTTCCAAATCCCAACCTGTCGCTCAATTTGGCAACCCTCCAACTTTTTGGATTCATCCTCATCGCTAGTTTTAGGAAACGTGGCTACATTATAACTTAATATGGCTTCCCTGTTTTCCTATATTCCTTGCGTTTTTCAATGTTGTCCCGTCAGGTTTTATAAATTTCATAAGAAAGAGGATAAAATATTTCTTACCTGACAGGTCTTGTTCTTTTTCGCCGGCTTATTCTAAGTAATCACAAAGTAGTCGAAATAAACGCAGCTCAAGTTTCACGACACAAACGTTTAATTAGACGCACTATTTACATTTATAATACATAATTGTTTCATTAATATCTGCAGCTATCACAATATTTAATATTAGCTGTCGAGCGTCAGAACGCTCTTTCATATCCTTACGGATTCACATTCCTTCTTTCTTTTACAACAGTAAAACAAAACTTTTCATCATCAGAAAAAACCAGGTTGCCAATCAATAAAACATAAAAATAGGCAGACGATCTCCAGTGGAAGAACAGCCCGCCTCCTGACGGCAAGAATGGGTCATCCTCCCACCTTTGATTCTGGCAATCTTGTACAAAATCAAACTAAAAAAGAGAAAAACGACATATTAATAAACATTACATCAAGCAAAAATGAAAAGGAACAGAGAGAAAAAAAAAAAGGTAAATAAAAGTTCTATCAGTCAATTATAAATTTAGTCTATCTGGAGGTCTAATGGATCTACCCCTCCTGGTAAATCGTTGTTTTTCGTCAGGTATCTCAACAGATTTCTGGACATTTTTTGAAACAGTTCTAGACAGTTCAGAGGGATCAGGGCATCTTTTCGGTGTAGAACGAGTAGGTATCAAAGTTCCATTTGCAGCATACTTTGCACGAAAATCACTAGATTCATCAGAAGAGATCTCTAACGGATAAAGTCTTTGAACTGGGCGTATCAAAACCCATTTTCTGTCTTGATTTTTGCCACTCGAACTATTCCGTCTTTACCAGGATAAGTTTCCACAACTCTGGCTAATGGCCAGTTGATTCTTTTTTGATTATCATGACCGACAAGAACTATGTCTCCTACAGCAATTTTTTTGTCAGTCTTAGCGATACCCTTTGAATTTTTTAATTGTCCTAGATATTCAATTCTGAATCTTTTCCGTAAATCTTTCTTCAATTTTAGCAAATATCGAAGTCTTCTTTTTAAATTCACATTTTCGAAGTTATCTAGGTCAGGAAGACCAGTTTCTTTAATTCCTTGCAAAAACATGCTCGGAGTCAATGGAATTAAATCATCGGGATCCTCAGAAATAGTAGTTAATGGTCTGGAATTCGATATCACATATAATTGTGTAAAGTTCTTCAAAATCTAGAGCTGCTCGTCCTAATACTCTTCTCAAAATTTGCTTTGTACAGCCTATTAAGCGTTCCCACCAGCCACCCCACCATGGTGAAGCTGGGGGGATAAACTTCCATATTATGTTCTGTACTAGGGCTTCCTTCCGTATTTTGGCAAGTATAGGATCAGTAAATAGCTTCGAAGCTCCTGAAAAATTTGTGCCTCGATCGCTGTATATTACAGAAAGTCGACCCCTTCTCGCAACAAATCGTCGCAGGGTTTGCAAAAATGCTTCAGAGGATAATGATGTTAATAATTCAAGATGTACCGCTCTGTAAACAGCGCAGGTGTACAGCACAATCCAACATTTTTTACCATTTTTCAAGTACAAAGGTCCGGCTAAATCAACCCCGGTAATTTCAAAGATAGCAGCATCTCTGATCCTGTCTTCCGGCAAGGCGGTGATTTCAGGCTGAACAGAATTTACGGTGAAGCGTTTGCATCTTATACAACGTAAGGTATAGATCAACTATCACGAGAAGGCCCTTCGGTCCGCCTATTTTTAGAAGAGTTTACTTTGAAGAAGGGGCGCACGAAGAGAAAAGAATGAAGGGGTGGGGAAAAAGGAGGGTTACTATGAGAACAACATCATGCCAATAATTTTTACTTTTTTCGCCAGCTGAATCCGGTTTTACGTTGAGAATCTCCGCTTCTCGCCATAGGCCAGAGACCTACCTGTTTATCCTCTTTCGGTTAGCAGTGTGTTATTTTTCTCCGTAATTTAGCTCACCTCTTATTATTTAAACCAACTGTTTTTTTCAAAACAAATTGTTATTTTCATAATAACTAAAACCAACTGTTTTTTTCAAAACAAATTGTTATTTTCATAATAACTAAAACCAACTGTTTTTTTCAAAACAAATTGTTATTTTCTTAATAACTATGTCCCTTAAAGGGAAAACAATTCATTCTAAAGAAAGAATGATTGTAAATAGAGTTACAGAGTTTTGTGAAAAGGAAGCAAATTCCCGGAATCTTTTGATTCCTTTGTGCCAAGCACAGAAAAGGGCGGCTGCTGCCACTGGTGTATCTCTACGAACTATTAAGCGAATAAAACAAGAATCTCTAGCAAGCCCGGATCAACAACTTTCAACCCCGGGAAAACATCGTAAGCGGCCTATGGAAAGAAATGCTGTTTTAGATAACTTTGATCTATGCACAATTCGAAATATAGTAATTGTATTTAATATTGTAAATAATTGTAATTTTGAAAAAAAAATCGACTTTGAGATTTTGGTGTACTTTTACATTTTGAGGTCTTCCGAGTTCATTTTCCTATTTTTATGGTGATGTATGTTTATGTGTTATGAGTGAACACGATAACGCCTAAATGCTTTGATCGATTGAGCTTAAAGGCTAGGCATGTTATAGGTCACCGTCGCATGGATTGTATAGATTTTAATAAATGTAGCAATGACAGTTTTTTTTTCCTTTTTTTAAGAACATAAATCCATTACGGTCTATGGATTCAAATTATCTAAAGTACGATAGCGTCTAAAATCTACATTTAATTATAAATTGGAAAATAGGTTATAAATTATTTTATAAATAATAATACATGGCCCAGCCTGAAATACACTTCCATCAATTTTCAGCTATTGTCGCACAGTGATCTACTTCTTTTGTGCAGCCCTGTAAATGAACAGTGTATGATGTCCCTACCTTATTCTACATGGGACATATTTTTGTGCATATAAAAAATATATGTTTATTTCATTTGGTTTAGTGCAGTCTACAGATGTTAAACTCTTCTTACCTGCAATTATGCCCATAGACGTAATGTATTTGAATTATCTTGGGTGTTCCTGTACACGAACCATTTGCTTCATCTCAACGAAAAGCTTAGTGTAGCATCCCTATATGATACACATTTAAAATATCAAGTTTAGCCTTTCTGCTGCTATTTGTTCTTGAGATATGGTGATAACAGACAGACACACACACAGACCAACCGCTAAAAACATGATTTTCGAATTCAGGGAACCTCAAAACGGAGAAATATAACAAAAACCCGCTTTCGAAAATTTGACCCAAAAACAATATTTTCTCTACCCGGGTAAGAGAAAGTAAAAAAAAAAAAAAAAAAAAAAAAAAGTTATTGCGAACTTGTCATTTTTATTTCTTTCACAGGAATGCACAATAGAATTTAGATACATTACGCTCCATTAACCCTTTGCGGCGCAAGACAATTCGGATCATTTAAATTATACTGCCACCGGAATTCATGAACAAATTAAACTAAAAGAAATTTTAAATTTCAGGTTAAAAAAACAGGCTTTTTCTGATATGTTAAAAACGTAAGTTTTTTCTAAAAAAATTCTGGGATGAATTTTTGCAGTTGGGAAATGAAATTAGGTGGTATAAAATCTATCCCACCACCCCTAAAAAGGTTAAACGAAATTCAATTTTTGATTTCTTCTTTATATATATATATATATAATGACTTCTCTTACTTAAATTTATTTAAACAGTTAATAGTCAGACGAAACTAAGTCATTATCGCCTTTTAACTTTGTATAAAAAAAGATTTTAGAAAACCAAGAACAAAAAATCATGTGGCATGCAGTGATTATTACACTTTCGTACTGAACTTACTTATTGTATTGTTTAATCTTCAAATGTTCTTTGCCCACATTATCACACAGTGAACAGACATAAGGAAAGAAAGGCAGTCTGACAGAATAATTGAATTCATACTCTCTCTCAAAATATAATTGCAAAGTGTTAAAATGTCTAACTCAAACGGAAATGAAATGCCAATTTCCGTCTGCAGCACTTAATGTACTTGAATATTTTAATGTAGTTCTGTAAATTTGACGTCGCTAAACATATATGACTCTATACATAACATTATTTTAGCATATTAACAATAAATATCAATTTCATAATAATTTTTGCAGTAGAAAATTATGTAAATGTGATATTTAAAAAAGTTTCTTCTGAAATGCAATAAACTCTCCCCCACCCCCTTCTTTTTTGTGTGTTATGGCACACAAACCAATTGTACGGAGTCTATTAATTCATTTTTAATTGGGGACATTAACATACATAATTTTAAGAAAGTCTAAAAATATTTACAGACGTTGAGATGGGCAGATGGACAGTCAGAGAGACAATAAGGAACATCCAATAGTGCACTTGAATAACATATGTCAGTTTCAATAAATTCCATTAATATTTACGGAAGTTAGAGCGGGACAAACAGGTATACCGAAGTAATAAATACTTTTCAACTTTGTTGTAAAGTATTAATTAACAATAAAATAAAATAAAATAAATAATAAAAAAAATCTCTCGTTTTTATTTATTTTTTATTTTATTTTATTTATTTATTTTTAACACTTAAAAAAAGTATTGAATGCATAATAGTGAATTTTTTTAAAATAAATTGAACTGTACACATAATTTACAGTATTATGTAGCTCCAAAAATATTTACATTCACATCAATTGCAAATTAATGAGATAATTGCATATATTACTGATATAATGGATTTGAAATTTTATTATTTCGTGTATTTTTTTTTTTTCTGTCGTTTTTAATTCAAGCAGGAGAAAATTCTGATTATAATAATTCCTCTTTATTCAATTTTTAAAATAATTTTTTATTCTTTCATTCATTCATTCTTTTTCTTTTTTTTTTTTTTTTTTTTTTTTTTTTATGTTTTCAAAAATAAATAAATAAAATAAAATACTGAAAACTAAAGTGCTTTAATATTTTTCAGACAATCATGTCATTACTCGTCTTATTAATAATTTATTATCATGTAGCATATGTATATTTTTTACATAACATATTACAAACCCTAAAATTTCTCCTAATGTGCAAATAAGTACATGAATAATAAAAAATATTTTCGCCAAAATGTCGCAGAACTCGTAAGGATAGCAAACGTACTCCCTTTTCTCCCTCAACCGATTTTGAGGCAATAGAATCGTCCCTGCCTACGTCACGCTTGATTGACAGGGGCCAACTCCTGAAAGCCGAACTATAACTTGCCGTATGGACTTTCTGCACCTGAGAATCCAATATTTTTCTCGGAGATGGTTCATTAACATTTGTACTCCTGCGTGGTTTAATTCGTTATGTTTCCATTCTATCAATTTCTGCACGATGTAATGATTTCCTGGTAAAATGATAGGCAAACGAAAGTCTGTATTATCTTTACTTCTAAGTATAAGAGACTTTACCCTTAGAAGGCCATCTTTGTCAACGGTGGGATGAAGTGTTCGTAAACGATCATCTATTCCTTTAGGAATGTCTTCCCTTTGAACCATCTTTAACAGGATTAATTCAGCATGTTTAAGTTCTTTATTTGTAAGATCCCCAGAATTTCGTTTAGAATGATTTCGAAGATTCGAGATGAATCTGTATATCCATGCCGTAACTCTTAATAATTTCACGTAAGACGAGTATCTCTCATAAAACTTCTCAGTAGTTTCAGTACTTAGAGCAGAAATGATCGACCTTTTTTTTTCTGAATTGACAATCTGTATTTCGGGTGAGATTTCTTGTCTCGGCCATTGACTCGTTGGTGTCTTCAAAAATTCCGGACCCTCCCACCAAAGGGATTTGAGTAAAGCATCAGCATTGCAACCTCTTGATGGAAGGTCAGCTGGATTTAAGTTACCCGGGACGTATCTCCAGTCGTTGGGATGACTCAAAGATCTTATTTCTCTGGTACGATTCAGCACAAATACTCCCCATGGTTCTTGATTTTTTATCCAGAACAATGCGTTCATGGAGTCAGACCAATAGAAAGTTTGAACTTGGCTGTCACAGAAGTCTCCTTTTATAGAATTCATTAATCTAACACCTAAACAACATGGTAATAATTCTAGTCTCGGTATGGAGACTGATTTCAAGGGTGCTACTCGAGCACGAGCTCGAACCAATTGACATCTCACATGAAAATTATTTTCTTCTCTGATATATATACAAGTTGCATAAGCGTGGCTTGATGCATCACAAAACACATGGAATGACACATTTTATTTAGAGCATGATTTTCTAATATCCTTCTAGGGATTCTAATGCCTTCCAAGCATTTTAATGCATTTTCCCATTTCAGAAATTTTTTCTGGATGTCATCTGGTAGCTTGGCATCCCAGGGCAGTTTACTACGCCAACATTCTTGCATTATGATCTTTGCAATTAAAGTGACAGGACAGAGAAACCCAATGGGGTCAAAAATCTTACTTGCTAAGGACAGGATAAATCGCTTACTTAGATTTGCATTTTCGCACTCATCAAACTTTAAACTACAGTATAGAGTATCTTCCAGAATATTCCAATTTAAGCCCAAAACTGAGACAGTCTCTGGAAAATCTTCTTCAGAAATTCCGTACACACTTGGTGGTAGACCATTACCTATCCATCCTCTAAGATCAAAACATCCCGCTGACATGATTTCTTTAGATTGTGCCATAAAATTAACTACTTCTTCTTCGGAACTGCAACTTGTAACACAGTTGTCGACATACATAGAGTTTTTAAGTTTAGAAGCAGTATCTTGCAAATAATCTGGAACATTACTTAGGTGGAAATTTAGAGTAGCTCCTAAAAGAAATGGGGTGCAGTTTACCCCAAATACTACTCGACGATGTCTGTAAATCTTCACTTTATTAGGATCACCGCCCTCCCACCACAGAAATCTTAGAAAATCACAATCTTCTTCATTTATTCTTATTTGTAGAAATGCTTTGCGAATGTCTGATACTACCCCATACTTGTTCAAACGAAATTTATTCAAAATGTTAGGAATCAACTCCATGGAGTTTGGACCTTTAGCTAGGCAATCGTTCAAAGAGTAACTGTTCTTTTCTTTTGCAGAAGCATCGAAAACAGGACCAATTGTTGTCGTTGAATGCTCTTTTATAACTGCTCTATGAGGCAGATAATGGCAATCTATCTTCTCGAATTCATCAGTATTTACTTCTTCAATTGTTTCTTCACCAAGCCACTGACAAAAAACTTCTTCATAATCTTCAATAAGACCCTTATTCTTCAGAGTCCTCACAGTTGATTTTAGCCTTCGTTCAGCAATTGTTTTGTTATCTGGGAGTTCTTGGTGTCCTTCTATCCATGGTAATTTTACAACATAGCGTCCGTCATCATCTCTACTTAGAGTTTTCTCAAAATGATTTTTGGATGCTTCTTCAAGTTCTTCCTTTGACTGTTTCTCTGCAGGATCCTTAATTCCTAGGACATCTAGTTCCCACAGATCAGAAATTTTTACTTCTCTAGCTAACATCGAAGTAACTACAAGGTTTTCAGTATCTTCAGTAAACTTCTTAGTGCGTCCCATAACAGTCCAACCTAGCCTTGTTTCAATAGCGGTCAGGCCGGATTTCAGATTCTTCAGCTTTCCTGTCATTAATTTGCCAGCTACATCTGCACCTATAAAGAGCTCTATGGGGTTAAGGCAATCTTCAAAATATATCCCCGTACCTGATAAATCATCTTCACACAGTTCTTGAGTGACCGGTGGCATAGTAAAACAAATTGTAGGCTGACTCAAAACTTCAAAATTGCAACGATAAGTTTCGCTGACATCAGAAAGGTAAGCTTTGTAAACATTGTGTGTCAAAGTATTCGTGTTCGAACCACCAAATAAGGAATGCTTCAGTTTTTCTTTTCTTATTGGCTTGTATCCAATCTTTTTTGCAGTGTTTTCTAAGATGTAAGACCTTTGGGAAGCGGAATCAATAATCGCCCGAATTTTTAAAATTCTGTTTTCACCTCTTAAATTAATCACGAGTGTCTGTAGCAAAACACTGGGAGTTGATGAAACATTTGATAATGTTGTATCTTGATCGGAAGTATTCTTGTCATTTTTAACCCTTTGTGCGTGCGCAGCTGATCTCGGATCATTCTTACAGAGAAGAGTATGGTGGGGTTTCCCACAAATCGCACAGCTACATCTACTTCTACACGAACTAGAAATGTGGTTCAATTTTAAACATTTAAAGCAGCCTCCCCGTTTCATAACATTTTCTTTTCTTTGATCATAAGTCAAGTTTGCTACTTTTCTACATTCCGCACTTAGATGTGGCTTATCGCAGAACACGCACACTTGCTCTCGGTTTTGTTTACTTTGGGACGAGGTTAAAAGTTCCATACCTGTTGGAATAATTTTATTGTGTGTTAGAAAATTTTTAGATTTCATTGTGTTAAATTTCTTGGGTTTGTTTTCAAAACCAAATCCACTTGTCGCTAAATTAATTTTTTCTTCACCTTGAATTTCATTACGTAAAAACTGCATTAAAGTTTCTAATTTATTAAAAGATTTATCTTCCGAACTAAGAGAAACAGAATTCAAGTGTCTTTCCCAAATACGCAAAAGATCTATTGGTAAACAAGATTCAACTAACGGGTATAACATTGAGGCATATTTATCGCTTGTTACACCAAGCATTTTTAAAGATCGTAACTGTGTTTCTAATTTATCATAAAGCTTCACAATTGGTAATTTATGTTCCTGATTTAAAGTATTACTTAGCACAAGGCTTAATAATTCCCTAACATAAACTTCAATTAGTACATCTTCCCTGCCAAATCTTGTATGTAAACAATCAACCACTTGTGAATAGTTCTCAGCTGTTACGGGAAAAGATTCTACGACTTCTCTGGCTCTAGACCCCTTTTGAGTAGATTGAAGTAGATACTGAAATTTTTCTACCTCCGAAATATTTGGATCTTCATGAATTTTCTTAAATAATCCTCAAAATGATAACCAGTCCTTTAAATTACCATCAAACTTTTGTAATTCAATTTTTGGTAACTTAAAACTTCTTTTAGAATTACTTTCGTTTTCAAGTACACTTGAATTTAAATCCGAAGGTAAATTTATTCTACGTTCAAGTTTTGTTTTTAAATCAATATAAGTACTACTATAATTATCAGCACTTTCGATTTCGCTATCCAACATGGTCTGAGTACATTTTTCATCACCTTGTAAAATTTGAAGAATTTCTTTATCAAGCGTTTCAACTTTGGAATATTTTTCTTGTAACTGTGCTAAGAACCCAGCACAAGAATCGATGTCACAAGTTTCAGTTTCTAAAAGGTTTTTTACCTTTTCAGTAAATTTTGTAAAGGTACCTCGATAAGAACCGCGTAATTTAGTTGCGGCTTCCATAATTCAAATAAAGACTGATAAAATAATAAACAAACACTTCAAATCAAAGCTTCATAAAACGAGAACAAAAAATATTCCGAAATCGAAAGTAATTCTGGGAAGAAATTTTAGAATTCTAAATAATGTTTTGAGAACAAAAACATTCAATTTTCGAAACACTTTGATTCAAAATAACAATTTTCATATAAAATAATAATCTTCTTTATTAAATCAAAATATGCAAAATCAATGTAAAATCAAAATATGCATTCATAGAATATGTATTAACATTTTCTTCAACATAAACAAATTCTTCATATTGTTCCAAATATCAAATGAGCAGTTCAAAAATAAACATACATTTTATGTTTTCAAAATTATTCTCAATAATACTTACAAAAAGTATTTCAAATTTTTAATGTTATCTTCTCATAAAAATGAGATCATATTTCAATTAGAATAAATTATATTCTATTTCTATACTTTATTCATTAGAACAAATTAGAATTTATTAGTTAGAACAAATTTTTCTACCGGCGTCCCTGTGAACGGGCGCCATTAAATGTCCCGTCAGGTTTTATAAATTTCATAAGAAAGAGGATAAAATATTTCTTACCTGACAGGTCTTGTTCTTTTTCGCCGGCTTATTCTAAGTAATCACAAAGTAGTCGAAATAAACGCAGCTCAAGTTTCACGACACAAACGTTTAATTAGACGCACTATTTACATTTATAATACATAATTGTTTCATTAATATCTGCAGCTATCACAATATTTAATATTAGCTGTTGAGCGTCAGAACGCTCTTTCATATCCTTACGGATTCACATTCCTTCTTTCTTTTACAACAATAAAACAAAACTTTTCATCATCAGAAAAAACCAGGTTGCCAATCAATAAAACATAAAAATAGGCAGACGATCTCCAGTGGAAGAACAGCCCGCCTCCTGACGGCAAGAATGGGTCATCGTTGTTCCGGCGCTACATCTTTCTGCTCTCAACTATTTGTATACCAGCTTCTGTATTTCTCTGCTTTTACGCATGCGTAGTTTGACTGATTCACTCTACTTTCTCTTTTACTCCTTGGTTTGCTTTTCGATGCACTTACCGCGTTTCTTAGTTGATGACTAGTGTAAAAGTCGTCTGTTCAAGCGATTCGCGTTTTTGGGAACTCTCCGACATGACTGGATAAATTATTTATGTTATGGAGATGCAATTTATTGTATATTTTGACATATAATTATGCTCTCTCTCAATTTTACTCCAGGTATGCGTAATTTTAATAAAATCCATTATTTACTTTATTTTCACTTTTCACTGAGAAAGTAAGTCCACCATTCCTAAGATTGATAAGAGAAAATTAAATGATTTGAGCGTCTAAGTTTGGAGTTTTTTCTGCTTTTAAATTGTTTTCATTGGGGCACAGTGCCAGCCTCAAGGAGGTCTACAAAAAACCAGATCGAACTGTTTTATTATTCCAGTAATTTGCTCAATTTAGAAATGTTCCTTTTTACATGATCATGCAACTCGCCGCTTCCCTTTTATTAACCAGTAATTCAAAGCCTGAACTATTCACCCAGTATTGATACTTTAAATTTGTTTTCTACGTTATTACGTACCTTTTATTTTCTACATTATTGTCTACGTTTTTATATGGCTCAAAATATTAAAACAAAATAGCACGTTATGACCAGCGCATGTTTACAGTACTATTTTCATGTGACTGGAAGTGAAGCCGTCGAAGCCAATATTATGCATAGTTTAACGTATGAATGCTATATCTTTCAATACAAATCTATTTATTTTAAGAAATATTACTATACTAGCAGGCTTTGCCCAATTGCTGGTCACTACATTAAAATGATTTCTTTTTAATTGAATAATGGAAACGTTTAAATAAATATATTTCGATTGGCGACTATTTTCGACACAGCTTTAGTATGGGATCTCCTCAGTGATATTAAATATTTTTTTAAGCTTATCGAATCTATACAACATTATTATTAAAACAAATATTCTCGAAAATAGCCCAGTAGTAAAGATTATTCTTCGACTATTCTGGAAATAGTTGAAGCTTTTACTCATATAGGAAAAGCCACTATTCTATGAATGTTCTGGAACATTCTGAAAAACAATCATTTGTTTCACAGGAGTAAAGCAAATAACATCAAATAATCCTCAGCATAAATCTGCGCAAGCTCAAGAAAAATGTTCATTCCCTTAGAGCTCAATCGTTAAAGTGTAATCACTCAGAAATAGGTGTCTGAATAACTCTGATTTGCAGTGAGTACATACTCTCTCGCATAAATCAACTCACTCCTATTTATAACTTTTTGTGATGACTCCATCGAGAACCCCATGTAAAGCTCGAGATATGTGCTCCCGTGTATCGGAGATCTTCGAAACTTGTGGAATTCTAAAGTAGCATTTTTCATCAAACTTGGTTTTCCTCTCACCAGATTGTGGTCGCCCACACACCAAGTTTGTCACCCAAAATTGACCCTACTGAAAGTGATTGAATGAATTGCCCTTTTATTTTCACTTCGCCTATAAAACTGCTTTTATTGCAACAGTGCAAGTGATGCGGGGCAAAGAATTAATCCCTTCTAACAATATACTGTGAGCAGTATTTCTGTCACATTTTAGACAACTAATATTTTTATGGTTATATATATTACCCATTAAACGCATTCTTATTTTTATTTATTTATTTAAATATTAATTTAAATTAATCAAATATTTCTGCCGGACAGCGTGCAGGTACAGTCACACACAGCAGCTCGTATATTTGTATTTAAATTAGCGTAGTGATTGTTATGTAAAAAAAGTAAATAAATATGTAAACATCACCATATTACACAATTTTATCAAATCTCTCCCTTGGCTGATTTTGAATTTTTAACACCATATTAGTGATGATATTTTTTTTCTTTAACATAATTTCCTGTATAAAAGGTGGAATCCTATTTTGGTGATACTTTTATCGGACACATTTTTGTTAATTTGTAAGAATTTTTGATATTGCTCGAAAATAGTGTTTGAAATAAATTTTCTATTTTAAAAATAAATGTTTTTTTTTCTTATAAAATTATCTTTTGAGATAAAAATAGATCATTTATGTGACTACTATTTCGGTTTAATTTCTTTAAATGGCTGTTGCTAAATTAAAATGGATTAAAATGGCTGTTGCTAAACTGTTGTCGCCCAGTAGGATCCATATATAAAACTGATAATATAAATTTATAGTTCATAGAGTTTATTGTAGTAAAGAATTGCTACACAGTCAAATGTGACGTCATGGGCAGTTTTTTTCTTTTTAATAACAACTTGACAGTAAAAATCTACAAAATATTAGTTAAGAAAAAAAAAATAGTATAACATATAATAGTACCATAAGCTATATTAACACTTTATCTATGTGTATAAAATTTTCAAAGTGATACTGATGTCAATGATTATGAAATACATAATTTAATTTTTTTCATTTTTTTATTGTTCACGTTTAAGTAAACCTATTTATTTTTCTGTCAAAAAAAAAAAAAAAAAAAAAAAAAAAAACTCGTAAATTTTTGTTGGCAACAATTAAATTAAGTATAAAATATTAATGGCTATTTTTACAGATATTATGAAGTTAATATTTTAATATTTTCATTAATTTAAAGAAAACAATTCAAAAATTCGAAAATTGGGCTTCGAGGTGCACAAGGCTCGGAGGGCACCTTCTTGTCGAAACACGTGACTGTCCGAGCTACCGTCTTTGCGCTACGCTGTCCACACACAGACACACAGACACACAAACATTGCCTTATATATATATATAAATATCAGAATAATAAAGAGACTTTCAGATTTTTTCGATATTATTTTCAGTGATGTTTAAAGATCATATGTGGTCTACTAAATTTTTCATTTTATGACATGCACATTTTTGTTTGCTTCATGAAATTTCATTTTATGCTCAATAGTGCATATATAAGTTAAAAATTTTAAGATAATTTTGATTATTTTGGAACATTTTATTTTTGAAAAATATAAATTTTAAAGATTTTACATTTCTTGAAATAATGTTTAGAAATATGGTATAGAACAGAATGAAAATTAATTGAATACCTAAAGGATTAATAAACTATATATAAATGTAATCTTGAGCATTATAACTAAATATTTTTTTATCATATAAATGTTTATTTCATATTGATATCATTTCAACTTTTCATATATTTATATATCAATTTAGTTAATATATTTTGTAAATATTGGCAAAAATTTCAATTAAAGTGAAATACAACATATTCACTTGAATGTATTTTTTTCCATGTTTTAAAATTTACAAAATTTAATATCCATTTACCTATTGTGTACAGAGTATGCAAAACACTAAAAATTCTCACCAATTCATCTTTAACCCTTTGCTGGTCCTAGCGTTTCGAAGTACTTTAAACAGCGATGCCAAATTTAAGGACTTTTGTATTCAATTATCACCAATAATTTTGTGGCTTGACATTTTTTTTATTCGTAAAGAGCAATAATCTTTAAAGTGGTTAAGTAACA
This sequence comes from Salticus scenicus, assembly GCA_963930645.1. Taxonomy (NCBI): domain Eukaryota; kingdom Metazoa; phylum Arthropoda; class Arachnida; order Araneae; family Salticidae; genus Salticus; species Salticus scenicus. Next base: position 150,564,895 of record OZ005652.1, on the reverse strand, counting down.
GTTACAGTTAAAATTTAGTGGTGGATGTTGAATAAAAAATTCTATAGATTTGGCAACACTGACCGAAGGAGTGAAAGTAAATAAGACCGTCAAAGGGTTAATCAAAATTCTTCCAACGCGGATTCTTCATTACATGTTAACATTACCCTTTATGATGAAGATACAAAATTTTAGAATGTTTTATATCCCAAGTTAAATAAATATTACTTTGAATAAATGATGAGACAAGCTCTTGCATCTGCAAAGTCTAAACTAAGTGATCAAACACTAAAATTCATCCTTTAACGATTACATTGTAACACTAAATCCAATATTTATTGTATGCTTAGGGCAACAATTCCAATTCCAACAGAATAGTATGTGTAAGGCAATTTCAGGGTTCAGTTTTCTTATTATACTACCAGCTATGATCATTAAAAGCTTTTCTCATACGTAGAATTTATATTTTAGCTATGCAACATATAAGCAAATTTCAAATATTCAAGCACTAAATTCAATAAAATATTATTAGTAAAATCTAACGATTTTCGTAAGGACATAGTCCAAAATGAGCCTTTCGGAGTACTGAAATTATTTCACATATTGTTTCTTCTAATACACCTATATAAGGTCTCAGAAATAAGATTGTCACACAAAGAATCCATTCAGTTTCTTTGTTTTCAAGATAGACAATTAAATCAGAAATACTCTAAAAATCAAACATCTACGAATAGGAACTCTTTTGCTTTTAAGAAACATTCCAACATACCTGACAGTTAATTGCCTTTAAAAGAATAATACAACAAACAGCGATTCTTTCATGAACAATTTCATAAAAGCAATCAACACAAGCCTCGGAATAAAAAGCCTATATCACCCCCCCCCCCACCATTGCAATTACTTGTCAATTTTATTGTAAATTGGGCCATTTGTGTTAATTTTGGGATGAGTTCAAAAGTTCAAACTCTAAATTATGCCAAGAAATTCTACGCTGTCTATTAGAAATTCTAATTTTTCTGCTAATTAGTTCAATTGCGTTGCTTTTCCATCTTTAATCTTATCTCAGTCTTGTCAAAGTCAAACTTGTGTTCAAAGCCATTTGAGTCATAGCTAGTCTGAGCAATTTAAATTAAAACATTACCACTCCTAAACCAAAGTGTCTGATATACAGAGCTGACTTAATACAAATGCAACACTTTTTTTCCTAAACTGGTGGCAAATACTATGCTTGATATACTCAGTCCAAATGGTTTCTTCATACAAACTGTTTTTCAAGTTTTACTTATTAACTTTTCTACACTTCAAACATGAATACAGAAACAATTTATTGCAAACGTTCAAAATGAAGATCGCGTAGCAAAATCTAACACGTCTGTGTTAAGTGACACTGGAACATCTATATAAATCGTTAAGAAAGCCTTTTCTTCCCTAATCTATCTACAAATCGAAGTTAAATATTAATTTTGACAAGTTTTATATCATGTATTGAATTAAAGTTAAAAATCAAGTTAAGCATTTTAAACATGCATTTTATTTAACTGATATCTCAGAGAAGTCGTATTTCGATATAATTTTAGGCTACAGTTTCCAATCAGAAGTTTTACATACAGATTGACACTACCTGTTAAATACAAAAGGTCTCATTTCTCAATGCGAAAAAATTTTCGACACCTAGTATCGTTCTTTTAAATAAGTGAAATGTAAAAATATCTGACAACAAATAATTCTTCCTTGCAAAAATTATTATGTAATTATTAGTAAATCAATTTAAGTTTTTTTCCAGATGAAGAACTCTGTGTCAAAGTCCACAATTTTATTATACCTACAGGTACATCTAATTTTACTTTTAATCCCATTTAAATATTAATATTAATGTTCATTATGATTTATTTAAGTTTAATGAAGCAGAATCAAATTCTCATCTTCGCAGAATCGCCTATACTTTCATATATGTAGAAAACGTATCTTCAGAAGTCGTTCACTTAAACAAAAGCCAAACCATTGGTAATCTTTCACCAGCCAAAGAGACTATAATACTTTTTATATCTTTCAATCATAATAATAAGCCACCTTCCATTGTATCTGAATCTGTAAATGAAATTTCCTTATCTGAAGGCATCATACAATTAAGAAAAAAAAAATCAATATAGAAATTTTGAATTTTTTTACAATTATATCCTTTCTTGGCATACAATCTATAAAGAAATTTTGGCCGAGAAGTTTGCTGGATTCTCATGCTCTCTCAAAGCTTTTTTCAACATACTTACTTAGTCAGACGTGTCTTGAAATTTATAACGTTTCCTCTCCAGGTTAGTCAATATTGAAGAATATGACTGCACTTACATACATGTAACTGGCAAGCAAAATATTCTAGCAGAATATTTTACAAGAATCATTTTTTACGACACAGTCTTCCTGAAACACCTGAACATTTAACAGATAATGGAATTCTTTCTGTTGCTTGAGACTGATTATCAATCATTTTAAAAAATGTTTACTTCTCGAGTGTTCGATGACTGCATCTAAGCAGATTAACTCTAATACTTTTTCATAAGATCAATTACTACAAATTTTGAAAGAAACAGTTATTAAAGACTTACTAGCGGATCCTGTCCTTTAAAAAATTTACGAAAAATCTAATAAACAAATAAATAAATAAAAAATAAAAATGGAAGTATCCACAGAAAGATTTCTTTTGTTTTAGTCCATTTAAAGTTTTACTTTTCATTAAAGATTCCACATATTCTTCATACATATTTTTCATTTAAGTTTGAATTACCAAGATTCTTAAGCCACAAGTCGCTTCAGATAGCATTTGTCGCACACATTGAAATTCAGAAAACAAATAAGGCAATTATTGAAAAATGTTATTTACGTGGAATTTTATGCTGGTACAGTATATTTTGTGCAATCATGTAAGATATTCCGAACATCAAAAGCTTATTGCATTACCAAAGATGAACTTATAACAAATCCAACACCAAATCACTTCCACAGAAAAATTCATTCCATTATTATGTTTACATGGCAGGCAAAATTTGCATTTCATTAGATTCAAATGAAACTTTTTCAATTAACGCTTGATCTAAAAATATATATCTCAAATTTTTTTTCAAATTTACAGTTAAAACAACAACTTCTAAATTCTGTTAAGTGTCAGAAGGTAAGACTTCGATATACAGCTTGGTGACCTTGCATATATCTGCAACACCCTTTCATTCAAAGAGAGATTACCCATCCCCATTATAGTTGTGAAAATAACATTTCCTGTCTATGTAGTCCTTCAACGTAGTTCTAATACCGAACAGTTCAAAATCCACATTAACGGTTTTAAGCCCAGTCCTCTTAGGAAGCAGTGTCTCGTCTCTAATAAGTCCTCATCCTCACCGATTTATAAAAGTTCAGATATTTATATACCAATTAATGTTTCTTGAAATGTTCTTGGTAATGTTTTAATTGATTTTAGTATTGTGTGTAAAATGTTTAATGTATGATGTTTAAAAACTATAGACATAGACAATTTAAGCCATTCTATGATACAATAAATACAATTCTCAATGAAATAATTGAGAATTGTATTTATTGTATCATAGGATGGCTTAAATTGTCTATGTTTATAGTTTTTAAACATCATTTTCCCCTGAAGAGGGTTGAAGATGAGTTTTGACCGAAACGTCGGAATAAAGTTTTTTAAAAATATGTGATATGCTGAAAGTATATTTTATTACTATTTCATAATTATTAACAGCATATATAAAAGTGGAATAAATATTTCTGTATCTTTCTTACATGGTTATGTATTTTTCGACTTCGCCTTTTTTAAACCAATCATTCAAAACGAGTTGATACTTTTAATTAATTTTACTTTCTACAATATTGTCTATGTACTTCCACGTTTCAAAACTTTAAAACAATGATATTAATTCCTCCATCATACTATAGGTATGGGATATATATGCAATCTTGAAAATTTTTGATCTCAGTTTTTAACTTTTTACAGGATTTAAGGAATACAAATATCACAAAATCAACGTGGTATTTATCTGTCTATAAGGTGACAGTTTGTTTGTTAGTTTGTTACACGATATACGATATTTCAAGAAAAAATGGTCCTAAAGAAGTCAAACTTGTTTAAGAATTGTATTTATGAAACTGAAAAGATCCCTATTGATTTGTAACATTCTCATTTAAAAACTTCGTAAGTTATTCGATTTTTGTGATTTATTTAACATGAAATAATAGGACAAATTTGCGCTTTAACGAACTTTAAAAGGAATATTTTTGTTGTAAAGATATCAGACCTGATTTAAATAATTAGTTTTCATGCTGGCCTGAACATCATTAATTATGAAAAATCTAACTTTGTAAGGTATTTGAAATTCTTAATATGGCAGAACAGGGCAAAATCTCGCATAAACGACCATTTTGTGGGATATTTTTATCCTAAGGAGGCCAAATTACATTTAAAATATCATTTATGATACTGTTTTGAACATCATTGACTACCAGTATTTTAATTTGAAAATTTGCATTATTGAAAATTTATATTTTCTTAATACAGCAGAAGAGGGCATTATTTTATATAAACATACATGAGAGATCATTGCATTGAAAAGGGTATGGAATATCATGAAAACAAAAATATGAAGCTGACTCTATTAAAAATAATTAACTATAGTCACATAATAAGCGAGGCGTATTAAATCCTCGACGATAGCTTCAGGGCTCCAACCCGAGTCCCTTCCCGCTCTTCGATGACTGTTCCTAGTCAATTTCGTCCTTTTGTTTCTAGCAATATTAGCATTTTTCTTCTTTTTTTACACACTTAACAGTGTGAGTTTTTTTTTCGTTTTTATCTCATGCGTTTTCTATGGATTTTTAGCTTTTTCTTTCTTGTTTTTTTTTACATTCTAAAGTGTAAATGTATAGGTAAATGTATCCAATTTAAATGTGTGTAGCCTATTAGGTAGGATATTACAATCCGTCACCGTGTCAAGCGAATTTTTTTTGCTTAGCGTGAATATAGTATGCCCTGTGCAAAAATTTATGACGACATATGCATGATGAGAAACTAAGCAGATTCCATTTATGCCAACGAGGTTTTAAATATAGTGATGACATATACAACATAATTATATAGATATCATAAAGCTTTAAATTCCAAAAAACTCCAAGTATTTCAGATATAAATAGTGGTGACGTAAACTGATTTAGTAGACGAAATACGAGGGAGTTGTAATTTTTGGATAGCTTTGTCTATAATGGAAGGGTCATATCCTCTGTCAATTGCAATGGGTTTCAGGTATTTAATTTCAGATTTTAATAAAATAGGATTTGAACAAGTATTAAGTGCACGGTTTACAAAAGTATAGAAAGTATAGAATACTATTTTATTAAATTCTGAAATTAAATACCAGAAAGCCATTGCAATTGACAGAGGTTATAACCCTTCCATTATAGACAAAGCTATCCAAAATTTACAACTCCCTCGTATTTCGTCTACTAAATTAGTCTCTTCTAATATCAGTATTGTCTTACCCTATTTTCCTAAATCCAGTCAAACCATAGCTAAAATTCTCAAACAATATGAATTTAAAATAGTATTTTCGCCTTCCAATAAATTCACCTTTTCTCAGTTAAAAGATCCCATTGATATGCATAATTCTTGGGGTATTTATAGTATTTAAACTAAACGCAATCTTAAATTTCGTCTAAAAGAACATATGAATTACGTCCGCAAAGAAGAAACCAATAAATCGGTTATTTCTAAACATTGCTGGGAGAAAAATCATAATTTTAAATTTAATTCAGCTAAAATAATTTGCAGACCTAAATCCATTCATGAACTCGATTTCTTTGAAGCTTTTCATATTTATAAATATTTCAAAAACCTTGTAAATTGTGATTTCGCTATTCCCTATTTGTCTGACTGTTGGAAATTTTATATTCAGTCCACATTTTCTTAATTTTTCTACTGTTTACACAGCTAACTTTCCTAAATTCTTATTTGCCACTCTCCCCACCTTTCCCGTAATCCTATTGGTTGAACTAAATCCGGCCCTTCTCCTATATATACGAGCACTTCTCCTGATTCAGAATCCTTTTTGCACCGAAGACGGTACGCTATAGGCTACCGAAACAGCTGTATGCATTTCCAATATTTTTCTTTGGCGTTTCTGACGTAGTAGTTTATTCGGGTTTTAATATTCCAACGCCAAGTCTCGTGTTATTATTATGTGTATAGTTGTATGAATGGACATATCCATGCAAATCTAGTGTCGAAATATGTAATCCAAATTTTTGAAGCCATAGAATATAATATAAAATCGATGTTTATAAAATGTTACAGAGATAAGTGATTTTCTCTATATAATTTGTTTTTATTTTAGATTTTTTAATGTTCATATGCTTTAGTGTAATAAAATATAGAAGCACTTTTAGTTTAAAACTAAATTTTTTGATAAAATTTTAACTATTTGCTTCTAAAAGAAACATTCATTTTAAAGGAAAATGTCCTAAAGGTAAAATAAAATAAAATAAAATAAAACAAAATAAAATAAAGCTGAAATAAAAATCTTCTATGAATGTTAAAAAATTTCTACTTTGACATAAAAATAACAGTACATTCGTTCTTTGAATGGCTGCTATAAACAAAATAAACTGCAACCTGATAAATACTTCGCATCCTGTAAACTTCTGTTTGTGACTGGAAACATAATACTCTTTTCTGTTATTTGGAATATACTTTAAAGGTTTCACAGCAAACAAGAGAGTAGGTTAGAATTCAAGTAATAGTTATTTCCTACGAAGTAAGATATTTAATATATAGAAAGCGGAGTAAATATTTTTATTCAGAGAATGTTTTCTTTTACCAGAGGCTTATTGTTTTATGAATCGTATTATTTTTGCATAAAAGAAATCATTTTATTGAATCATGGTCCTTGTTTATAAATATTTATTAAAATCATATTTTAACTGATTTTTATTTTCTCCTATCCGTACACAATGGACAAAGAATTATTTTTGCGTCAAAATTTGAAAACTGAGTTATAATTTCTCATTTTGATGTCCTTGAAACCAGAAATCTAGTTTTCAGATGTTGGTATCTTTTTGTCTGTCTGTTTATGTGACTGTTATAATAATAATAATAATAATCAGATATTAGCAGGAATTCAACACTCAAAAATCTATGTATTTATAGTATAGGGATATTACTTAAAAATATATATACGCGTTGAGAATTGGCAAATAATCGTGTACAAGAGCATACACAGGGTCCGATTAAGCTCTGAAGCTAGGGGAAGCTAAGCATCATTTCGCGGCCCCCTTTCATTTCGGAAAATCATGTTTTACTGTTACATATTGTAATATAAAAATGCTATAGACCAAAAAATAGTGTACGTTTATTATTTTAATTTTTTTTCATACATCTGGGTGGTTTCTACACAGATCATTAAAATCATACAACTTTTTAATTAAGAACATTCAGATTTTTGAGGTTAAATAATAGATTTTTCCCGAAATAGTGAGTGTTTTAGGTAACCTTACTCAGAAAAAATTCAATCTCAGTGTGAAAATATGAAACAAAAAATTCAAGACCATGTTTTTTATCCTTATGGGGCTCCCCTCTCAAATTTTTGAGGGGAAGTTTGTGCTTCTTGAGCCTTTTGGATAATCAGGCCCTGACCATACAAACAATTTAAATACTTTAAATCTAAGGCAAAGCTTATCTCTGGTAAATTTTAATATACCAGGTCATAGAAAAAAAAAATATTGTTCAAAAGTATTGACTGTAGTACTATGCGGGTTTTGAAAAATGTCTCTATTTAAATAAACTTGTAAGTGAAGCAAGTCTTCAGTGTTCCTTAGAGATATTTGTATACTTTAAACTTTAATGAAAAACACTGAGTGTAAATTTTAGATAAATTACTTTAATAAAAAAGAAAAAACAAGTAACTTCATTTTTAAAATGTCAGTGGTATTAAACACTCTGAACACAAAACAAGGGGGGAAAAGAGAGAGAGGGAGAGAGAGAGAGAGAGAGAGAGAGAGAGAGAGAGAGAGAGAGAGAGAGAGAGAGAGAGAGAGAGAGAGAGAGAGAGAGAGAGAGAGAGAGAGAGAGAGAGAGAGAACTTTAGGAAATGGTTTTACTTTAAAAAGGTTGCGGCTAGTTTTGGAAGAAACTACTAATGACTAAAATAATAAAATGCACTTTATAAAACTTTAAAATCTACAACACTTTAAACTTAAAATTTAAAACAATTTTAAGTTTAAAGTGTGTTTAATATGAAACGGTAGAAATTGTTATAAGCGGTATGTAATCATCCTGAATAGTTCAGGGAGTAATGAGAGCATTTATTTAAAAAAAAAAAAAAAAATATGTTACACATAATTTTTTTCAGAAACAACCTCTTTTTTATCTTTTAAGATATAATTTTTTCTGAAAGAATAGGAAATTTTCTAAAGTACTTGTTAAATAAAAAATTGAAACCCTTTTTGAAAAAAATACTGGTAGACAAATTCATCTCTATTATTATGATATAATATGTAATAGTGTGCTAATGCGAGATAAGATTTAGACACTTTTGAATTTTATAGCTTAACGAATATTTATACAATAACTAATAACTAAGAATATTGGTCTCGAATGTTTTTTAAAATATTTTGATTATTTAACAATTTTCATCTCTTGTAAAAGTGAAATATCTATATTTTTCTATAAAAATTTCTCACTGTTGAAACTTTTATTTCTTTATAGCATGTCTTTTACAAGAATCTTATATATTAAAGCACAAAGGTATTTCTTTAAGACCAAAATCGCACGATCTGAGCATGCGCCGAAGGCTATTCCTTTCCCTAGGTGCAATCGGAGACCAATAGCTGAAATTTGCACGCTTTGCTTTGAACCAATGAGAAGCAACCGAAGCAGGCTCTATTCCTTTCCGTAACCGTAAAGACGATTGTTCGTGTTTACTTTATCGCATCGAGCGACTGCTGTCTTTCGTCGTTTCTTTTCAATTTGATTGTAAGTATTAGCTTAAAAAGTTCACAATTTCGTACTTTGAACGACAGGAAGTTGTGTATAGATTCTTTTGTTTTATTTCATCCACTTTGTATAAAGCTTATTCTTTAGCAGGTGCCCTACGTTATTGTGTATAATTCCTTATCTTTTAGCATAGGAAACTGAATTTTTAAATTTATTTTTCTGCATTGTGTAAATTACTTCGTTTATTTAAAATATTCCTGTATATAAATATTTAACCTTTCTTCTGCACTGTATCTATATGTTTATTTCAATGATGGTATTTATTTACTTTGCCCAGCTACTAAATTCGATTAATAAAAACTTTTAATGTTCACATCGTACTAAAAATTAACAAAACACTCGATTTTGTATATAAAAAAGTGTTTTAATTTTTTTTAAATCTTTGCAAGTTAATGATTCGGATTACTTACACGATTATACACGCTTTCAAAAGAAGCATATATATATATATATATATATATATATAAATCTGTTGTTGTTCTGTAAACATGTAAATTGGTTGCTTGATAATTATAAATGTTTTATGTACTAAGTTTTTCATGTTAAATATGTTTTGGAAAGGAGTTTTTATTATAAATTACCGCTTATTTATTTAGTTTAGTTTTCAACTTTTATTTTAATGGTATGAATAAAGTTAGACTAAAATGATTATTTTATTTTATTTATTTTCGTATATTTGAGTAGAAAGTTCACTATGAACATTTATAAAACTAAAAAGTGATGGAAAATTAAGTTGTTAGTATTACATTTAAAAGGCCAATTTGAAGTAACAAAATCAGGTAAGCTATTAATTGTTACTGAATAGTAGTTCTAAAAATTTTATTGGTGGTTTGTCTATTTGAATTAGGCAAATTTTATTTCAATAAGAAATAAAAATGTAACCACAAAAAAGATTTAAAAGTAAAAAATTAAAATTAAAAGCAGAATTTCTAATCCTAAAAAAAAGTTGAATTATACATAATATTGTAGAACTCATGCAAAAGTGTATACTTTACACAAAGTGAAAGAAAAGGGAAAAAAAATATATTACACACCTTGCTGTTTTCCAGAAAAGGAAATTATGAACCTTTAAGCCAATACTTGCGAACAAATTGGAAAACATTGTCGTAATTCATTCATACATTAGTTGCTTTTTCACATATTTTCTTACATGTAAATTTTTTACGTAATTTATATGTTTTAAAGTCTCCTTAAATCCTCTTTTTCAAAGATTGGATAATATGTATGTATTGGTCCTAAAAGGGTGGGGGGTGGGGGGTGGGGGTTCTGTCTGTCACATCACAAAAAAATATTATAATTACGAAAAGTCAATTTCGTTTGGCTATTCCGATGTAACAACTTTGTTAATTGTTAGACGAGATTTTGTAGATACCTGTGGTTTCGATGGTGGAGGGGATATTTGTCATTAAAATTATTTTATAGAACTTTCAATTAAAATCAGAAATGCAGAGGAAAAATAGAATGTAATTGTATGTATTAAACCCAACCAAAATAGCTATCAAATAATTCGTAAGCAACCCCCCCCCCCCCCCCCCACTTCCTTCGAGATCGCAGGTATGCACAAAATCCTGTTTACATACAGGGTGCTGATGATCGAGGGTGTCACCTCCCGAAAACGGCTACACCAACTTCAAATATCAAAAGCTTTAAAGAAAAGTTTAAACTTTAACTTAGATAAATAAACACTTTTAATATTAACTATATAATATACCTTTTATTAAATCTCTGCTCGCTTTTAAATCCGCATGCAAGTAGTAGATTTCGGGGTTTTTACATTTTTGTTACTTTAACCTTTTGGTTTACAGTATGCATAATTGATGGCAGTGGAATTCATAGGGTTGTTATCTATCAGATATTTTTCATAAATGTTTAACTTACTTTTTTTTTTTTTACTAAATAATATGAAAATTCCTAGAAATATCTTAAAAAAGTGACTGTGTCGAATTCTATTGTAGAGCGACAACTCCATTCAAAACCAGCGATCCCACTTTAAGCTTCATTTAAAATAGTTACTATAAAACAATGGTTCTCGGCTGATGTGCTATAAAAAGATTTCAGTTGTACTTTTAAATGTTATTAAGACGTCAAATTTTGACGGGTACCAACTAGTAAGATTTTATTTTATGCTTTTTAGGACATCACAATAAAAAGCTTTCACTGTTTAAAAATGTTTTTCTACTTAAATTTTTATTTTAAAATTCTTTTGAACTCCTGTTTAAAATAAGTTAGAAAATTTCGGATAAACATACGTTACCTCTTAAACTGTAATAATACGTCTATAGAAGTTTTAGGTAAAAGAAACTGGTGTGAGTGTCTTTACAGATTATTTCCTTTAATTTTCTTTTAGATGCTACTAATGTTTCGTTGTAATTTATACTTTTTCATAAATATATAATAGCTTATATAATCTCAAAGTCTTGATTATCTATAGCAGATTTACGTCATAAATAATGGCTATAAACAGCAAAGTCAAATAAATGTAACAAATATTGAATACTACAGTAAAATGTATCATTGCTACTCCATCTTAAAAAGTACTAAAAACAGTTCTGAAAGTATTTTAAAAAGAATCATTTTACTGGAAACAATTGAAATTTTACGTAGGAAAAAAAAAAAAAAAAAGAGTTAGGGAAATATATTATTAACTAGCAGGCTTTGCCCGCTTCACTGGTCACTAAATTTAAAGGAAACTCTTTTCTATATAGCTTTATAAAAATAAAATAAAATACTAAAATTGCTCAAAAGCTCGCTTTGGATCCCTGCTGCCTTCGGTAGCGATTTGGTCATCCGCTAAAACTCGGGCGCTTGTCCCTATTACCTGAGACAATGGTTTACCAATAGGCTTCCATTAAGTCCTTATTAGATAACAGTTTCGTAAAAGATAGTATCGAAAAAATTGAAGTATCCCTTTTATATGTGAATCCCAGTTACATATGAACAACACTATACGTGGTGCACATAATATATGCTTTTACGTTATTTCCTATGTTGATTTTGTTTATCCGCTCAATCATAAAAATGACAACAATTTCACGCCAAATATTATAATATTCTATGACCGGCTACGTCTGTCGCATGAGACAATTTTTTTTTTTTTTTTTTGTGGTTATATAAAATTCATGGTTTGTAAACCTGATCATATTACAGCCTTAATATAGTTCTCTTTGGCGAATTTTGAATTTTTGTCACCATTTTAGACTTAATCCCTTGTAACAATATGCTATGAGCGCTATTTCTGTCGTATTTTAGACAACCAATCTTTTTATGGTTATATATATTTCCTATTAAACATATTTTTATTTATTATTAAATTTATATATTATTAAATATTAATTTGAATTAATCAAATATTTCTGTTCGACGGCATGCAAGTGCAGTCACATACAGAGGCTCATTTATTTGTATGATGAATTAGCATAGTGATTAGTATATAAAAAAATAAATAAATTGGTAAACATTATCGTACTACACAACTTCATTATGTTGCTCTATTGGCGGCTTTTGACTTTTTGTCGCCATATTAGCGATGGCTTTTTTTTTTTTTAATGATAAGGGGAAGACTATTTTGCTAATAATTTTATCAGACACCTTTTCGTTTATGTATAAAAATCCTTCCTATTCTGTTTATTTTTTTAATGGTTTTTAGGTTTAAAATAGTGCTTGCTGAAATAAATTTGCTATCTTTAAAGCTGCATTTTTTCTATAAACTCCTTTCTATAGTCGCCAAATTCATTACCTGCCTATTGGAGCTTTTTAATGCGTTTTAAAGGGAAGATTAAGCTATTTTAATGCAAAAAAGAGCTAGAAATGCAGAAAATTGACATTTTTATCAACTTACTAAGCCTCTTTGAAAGAATTTATACGAAAATAAATACAATTATTTACAATTTCGTAACAATACGCATTGATAAAGTGCTAATGTAGTTAGTTATATAGCTATGATTCTACAGAAAATTTAAAAACGTGTTTTATAAAAAGTTCTTTATCTTATAATTATTTATATTTTTGTTGCGCTACTTAGATTAAAATGGCTGTTGCTATATTAAACTTCTTGTCGAAAAACATTCTGTGTACTTCAACACCAAAATTAAAAAAATCGTCCAGGAGGATCTATTAATGAAACTGATAAAATAAAAATATGGTTCATAGAGTTTAAATAATCTATTTAAAACAGAAAATGATTACCATACAATCTTATGCTGTTGCCACCTAAAATTCATACTTTAGTTAACATTAAAAAATCTAATTGTCCGATCGATATTTAATCCGTCGGATTCACAAAAATTGCTTCTTTCATTTGGTATCTTATTTGTAACGATACGACTGATATTTCTAATTTATTTTCTAATTTATTTAATTTACTTTCCTAGTTTTAAATACACGTACTTTTTCTTTTCGTTTTTTATTCTGACGAAAAAAAAAAAAAAAAAATGGCAACAATTAAATTATGGATAAAATTTAAATGGCTAATTTATCAGAAATTAGAAGGTTATTTTTTTCACATTTTAATTAATTAAAAGAAAACTAATAAGAAATTCGAAAATCCGTCTTCGAGGTGCATCATGGGAGGTCATTTCGAACCTCCATGCAAATTTGTGTAGCTCTGCGATCTGCCGTTTTCCTAAAGGCATATACATACACAATATACATACACAATGACACACACACACACACAAACATCTTATTTTATTATATGTATAGATACAACCTATAGGTAAATTTAAGTTGAACCTATAGAGGTGAACGTATAAAAGTTTATCGAATCTATATCAAAAATAATTATCAGATAAAAATCTTTTTATAAACCATGTTTTTAAATTTTCTGTTGAATCACAGCTATAGAACTGACTACATTAGCTCTTTATCAATGCGTATGAAATCTTTAAACCGATAGTGACGTCAATTTTTGTGAGATACATAATTTAACTTTTTCCAATTTTTTAACGCTCACGTTTAATTAAATTATTTATTTAATCACGTTTATTTATTTTTATGTTGAAAGAAAATGAACACGTAATTTTTTTTGGTCAACAATTAAATTATAGCTAATACAGTACGACGCAAAAGCTTAGACAATGACGTTATCTTTAAAATTGAGAATTATGACGTCAGAATTACCAAAACATGTATATATATTTAAAATACGTTTTAAAATGCTAAGAAAGTCGTTTGATTTGCTATAATTTTAATTTTTTTGATAAAAATAAAAATTTGCTTGTCACAAAAGTTTAGACACGATTACGAGTTTCTGGGAATATTTGCTGATATGCGAATTTAAAATCGATGTTTTCACAGATTTTGAGTACTTAAGTTCTGCAAACGATAACGCTTCGTAGTCGACACACCGCGAGCTAAGCATCGAGTTTTAGCGCGTGGTCGGGAATATAAAGCAAAATGTAGATCTGGGAGGCCACGTGTAAGAAATATACAAGAGAATCGCCTAATACAAAGACTAGCGAGTACCCAACAAACGAGTGTACGTGGAGTTCAAAGGTCATCCGGACTCTCTGTATCAAAGGATACGATTCGTAGACGAATTGTGGAAAAAGGAACAACAGTTTATAGCAAAATGTAAAAGACAGCAGCTCTGAAGCCACATCATAAGTTACAAAGAATGTTGTAGGCTGGAAAGCATATGTCATATGGACAGAAATGGAAATCAGTCATATATTTAGCGATGAAAAAAAAGTAGAATCTAGATGATCCAGATGTCTGGTCATCGTATTGGCATGATTGCGGAAGGAACATCTAGGTTTTTTAGTCGCAGATAAGGAGGGGGCTCGGGGATGATTTGGGCAGCCATTTGCTATAATGGACAAGTATCTCTGACCTTTACCAATGCTCGTCAAATATCACAGCATTATACAAAGACATTAGAGAAGAACTTAATGCCATTTGATGATCTTCTAGGTGGACCTCAGTGGCAATTTCAACAAGACAATGTTTTGATTCACACTGCAAACAATACAAAATCTTGGTTTAATTCTCATAATATAAGAATTCTCGACTGGCCAGCATGGAACACAGATCTTAACCCTACAAAGAATCTTTGGGGCATCATGTCTCGCAAATTTTATAGCAATGGTAGACAATACTTTTCTGTACAGGAACTCAAGACATCTATTGAGGATGCATAGTACGACATCGGTCTCCAAACTATGCAAAATTTAGTTTCTTCGATGGAATCTGGTATTTATGAAGTAATACAGAAGCACGGATGCACAATTAGGTTTTAAAAATTGTTTATTTAGATTTTATTTAATTTTTGCCTATAATTTTGAGACAATATTATATTTTTTTTACCATTTAATTACTTGCAATACATACAGTACTATTTTTCATTGTTATAAATATTTTTTATATGCACAGCACATTACATTCAAGCTATGTTAGGAAAATTGATTAAATTTTTTTCGAAAACTGCATGAATTTCTTCATTGTCTAAACTTTTGCTTCGTACTGTATTTTAATGGCTATTTATAAGGTATTAGGAGGTTATTATTTTCATATTTTAATTAATTATAAGAAAACTATTCGAAACTTTGAAAATCGGACTTCGAAGTATTGTGTTGTCATCGGGTTATGAGATATTGTGAAAGTTTGTCTAGCTAGTAGGGAAGTTAGTTAAAATTCGATTGCAAGATTTATACCGGACAAACAAACAAACAAACAAACAAACAAACATACAAACAAACAAACAGTTATAGAAGTTAATAAAACATGGTAATAAATATAATTTGTTTAGAATGTTATTGACTATGAAAAGCATATAAACTTTGTGTATAATTAAATTATTTTTTGGTGATTTTTATAATATAATATTTTTCTTAATAAATATATCAGTGCAAAAAATCATCAGAGTCTTCTGACCTACATATACGAAATAAGAATAAAAATTAAAAATTAATTATAGCATATTACAATATAGCATATCATAGAAAAAAGAAAGTTAAATCGTCAGTTGCTATTGTATAATTCTTAGATTAAAATATCAGTTAAAATAATTCTATTTTAACTCAAGAGGTGATATGCTCCAATTCCGTAAATACTAAAAAATTCTGTAAATGCTAAATAATATACTACACAATTATGCAATCTTTAAATACTAAACAATTATGTTTTTTTTTTTTTTTTTCAATCAAACACTTAAAAATAATTTTAAGTAACATATAACTGATTTTTTGCAATAATTATGTAAAGGTTTTTTGGAATACGTGTAAAAATAACTCAGAAGGGACAATGATAATGTAAAAATAACTCAGAATGGACAATGAGAAAACTTAAGCAAACTATTTCATAAGTGATTCAGAATAACCATGCTTGAAATTAAAATGAAAATTTAAAAAAAATTTCATAGCAACAAATATCAATCAGCAGCAAATGCATTTAGAGATATGACTTTTATTCTGTCTACAAGTGATTTTGTATTATAGATGATTGTATGTACTTTTAAATAATAATAGTAATAATAATAATAATAATAATAATTTATTTTGTTTTCGTTGTGATGTTTTCTTTTTTTTTAATGACTTGTTGGATATTAGTTTTTATTATTTTATTATTAGTTAGAAAATCTTATTTGGTATATTAAACACTGTGTAAGTCAGTAACATTTTTCATGAAAATCTATCAAATAAGAGTTTTATGATTCTTTATTTTGTTTTCTGTATTGAGACTGGAACATCATATTCATGGAGGTATAAATATTTTCTTAAATGTAAAAAAAATACACCGTTTTTGGTTATAACATGCAGGGTATAAGCAGTGATGCCAGGTGATCGAAAATTATTTCCCCAAACGGGTCTTCAAATTTCCGCAAATCAGGGGTTTTTGATTCTACTAAAAAACTTGATTTCTACTAAAAAAGGAAAATAAAATTTTTTTCGAAAAAAAAAAAAAAAAAATATCAAGGAGATTTAAGCCATTTAAGTTTCCCCCAAAGATTTTCAGATTTTCCCCCAAATGAAGGCAATTTTTGAAAAAAATCTCCAAATAACAATAAAGTTATTGAAAGTCCGTAGTCGTAGGGATAAATCATTACGTTGCCAACATTGACAGAAAGTTGAAGAACTCCCCAGATATGTCCCCAAAAAAGTTCACATAAACATTTGGTCCCGAAAATTGTCCCCAGAAACTTAAAAAATTCCCAAAATGGGGACAAAATCCCCAATCTGGCATCACTGGGTATAAGGCCCAATTTTTGCGATGCCATTTTTAGGAAAGTTGTTGAACTACATACATTACAAAACATGCGGCAATCAGAATATAAAACTTTTAAATATCTAATGAAATATGAGCATTTTTATTAAACTGTTTTTAATTGCCCTTACGCAAGTTTTAACGAAATTTTACTTGCATAATTTATTAATAAAATGTATTCAGCTACTTTTAGGAAAACCCTAAGAAAATAACGCGAAGTTATTGTTTTAGAATTTCTGAACTTCAGTTTCCCTGAAAAGAGTATAAGCAGTTTTAATGAAATTTTTATTTTGATTCGATTAATTGTAATATAGTGCTCCGTTATTGTAAATAAATGATGACCCCCCTCCTTCCTAACATTTCCCTTATACGAGTATTTCAAAGAAAATGAAATTAAAGGTACAAATCACGTTTTGTTTAATTATAAATTATGAGCTTAAGAATCGAGCTATAGCGTTCATTAAAGAGGAGGGGGAGGGGGGGTTGCAGTATTACAGCGTCACGTGTGGTGTGACAAAATTATTTAATCTCCATCAATAGTAGTAAGCTCCAATTAAGTAAAAGTTCTATGGAATTCGGAGCACTGGATTGCGCGATATAACGTTCAGAAAAATTTGGCAACATAACCATAAACAGACAGTCACAGCCACATAAACAGACATTTTCTAAAAATAGCCAAATAATGTTTAAAACATTTTAAAACTTGTAAATGTAATTAAAACCGCAAACAAAATTTTGACAAACCCAAAAAATTTCTTATATTTGCGTAGGAGAAAGTGAAAAATGAAGTGTTTCAAATTAGGTTCAAGTATAAAATTTCATAGAAAAATATATGATACAATATGGATGCAACATTTAGGTAAATAAATATATTAAAAGAAATGAGATTCATCGAAATCATATATACATGGGCACGATAAATGTAAGTATGTGTTGTTAGGTAAGTATGTAAGTAGAGAAGTAATATCAAATTTAAAGTGTTTACAAATCTTAAGTCAACATGGTGCGTAAATTAAAGTAATATACTAGTAATTTGATAATTTATCTGCAGATTTAAATTTTATGCAGTTTGAACTAAATACAACGTTTAACCATGTCATCATAATTTTGCGAAACATATTTAATTGAGAAAAGTAAGATAATGCGTAAAGACTTTCGTTTTAATCTTCCTGAACTTAAAAAAAAAATTATTTACTTTCAATTTTCCGATACAACATTTATATTCGGAAAGACTTCTTTTCTGATAAATCTAGATAAGATATACGGTATCTATCTTTTTAGACTATATCAAACTTTTACAAAGGAAATGAATAAGGTATTATATTTTTCCTTTTACCTCTTTCTTCCTTAAAGGTAAAGCAACCTCATTCATCTTTATCGGTTTTTGAAGATGGATCTGTTTTTCTGAAATATTCAATATCGGGCATCTTTACTTCTATCTATTGTGATGCACTCAAAAAGCATTTGATGTTACAAAGTATTTAAAGTTTCATTTATCATAGATGTCTTATCTTTTATATATACTTAAAACTGTGAAGAAATTGTATTTTTAATCAAATGCTATTTATTATTTTTTTTTTACCCCTCAAAAAAAAAAAAAAAAAAAAAACTATTATTATTGTTTTTTCGAAATTAAGAGTAGGAAGAATTGAATAAAAATCTAAATAAATATCCCAAGTAATAATATATATTTTCTTCATTGTTCTGTGAAATATGATTAACTGTATGTCTACAGACCAGGAGCGTCAACATTATGTTTGTATTATTTACTATAGTGTAGCGTTACCGAGGGGATAGTGGAACCAGAATAAAAAAAAAAAAAAAAATTGAACAGGAGAGCAGCCCCGGCTCACCGCTCGAAGAGCGGTGTTGAGCTATGCTAGGACCGAAGTCCACGTGGGCTGTCCCGAGACGTTTATTGAAAAACAGAAAAAAAATTACATAATTCATCGCCAGGTTTAGAGCCTACCCGCGACAATGGGCGAAGAGAGAGACAAGTTTTTATATACATAGTCTTTTGTTGATCAGCTTGCCGAGCCCAGCTGGCTCCTCGCGACAGAGGGCATGCTGGTGTACTGCATTGTAGTGCTGTTAAGTCCAAGAAGAATGGAGATGAGAAAAGGTGATAGTCATGTCAGCCTCTTGCCGGGTAAGACCCCCCGCGACAGTGGGCAAGAGGTGCAAGACAGACTCTTTGTTTGTCAGAGCAGCTTTTAGTTGTTTTCCAAGTTGACCAAGTTCAAGGGAAGTGGGAAAGATTAATCTATTAGGTTTGTAAAGTTATTAAGTAGAAAATAAATTTTATAAATTTTGAAAAGGAGGGATTTACGCGTTAAAATGTTTTCGAGCCAGTTTTGGGGTCTAGGAGATGGGTTTCTGAGATGATATGGAGCAGTTAGTGGGCAGGAGTAATAATAGTGTTCAGGAGCACTCTCCTGGCCGCAAGGACATAAGGACGACCGGCGACAATGAAATTTGTTCAGGTAGGTGGAGAAAGGCCCGTGGCCTGTCAGAAATGCCGCAACAGGAGGAGTGAGATTCCAGCAGACGTTAGAAACGTTTAGTATTAAGTTATACGTGAATCTCCCTTTTGGGGATTCATCCCAAAGGGCTTGCCACTGTTGGTTCAGTAAGTTTTTTAATTTTTTCTTGACATAAGATGAGGGAGCTGGAAGAGAATGCTGAATAACCTCCTCTTCTGTTGCGGCCTTCGCTAAGGAGTCAGCCAATTCATTGCCGACGACGCCCCTATGGGCAGAAACGTGTGCCAGGGAAATTAAGTGTTTTAATTTAGCTATTTTACATTTTATATCGAATACTTGTGGATGTTTTGTGTTGTGGCTTTTCGGAGATATTATTTAAAACATCAACCTATGTCTAACTAAAAAGCGACCTTACCGTATTTTCCAATCCTATCCGAACGCCTCCCACAGATGGAGGGAGAAAAGGGCGAAATTTTCGCGCGTTTTTGTAAAGCACTCCTTCCTAAACGATTCAAGATACTGAGAAAAGTTCTCATTTTTTTATCGTCTCTTTTTGAATCACCATCTACGAATAAGTAAATGTCGAATTTCTTAACGCCTGATATATCCAGAAAAACCATTTAATTCTTTTTCAAACCATATAAAATTTTTAACAAAATACGGATTAGCAATCTATATTTTTAGATTTTATGAAACATTGAATATTTTACACAAAACATTTTATAACTCAAAATCTTAAATAAATCAATAGAGGAAATCTTACATTATATAAATCAATATATATATATATATACTATCAGGCTTTGCCCGCTTTGCTGGTCACTATATTTAAATAATTTTATTTATTTATTTTTATAATTGAATAATTGAAATGTTTAAAAAAATATATTTCGATTGGCGACTAGTTTCGTTACAGCTTTAGCATGGGACCTCCTTGGTGGTATGAAATATTTTTTAAACTTCTCGAATCTGCACAACAAAACTATTATTAAAACGAATATTCTCGAAAACAGTAGTGTTAATTCTTCGAAATTTCTGGAAATAGTTGAAGCTGTTACTCGTAGAACAAAAGTCATTATTCGACGAATGTTCTGGATCAGCCATCCACAGGAGTAAAGCAAATAACATCAAATACTCCAGAACAAGAAATCTTCGCTTGCTCACGAAACATTTTCAGTCGCTTAGAGCTTAATCCCTAAAGCGCAATCACTTAGAATAGGTCTCTAAATATCTATGAATCGCAGTGTTTACATACTCTTGCGCAGAAAGGAACTCACTTCTATTTATAACTTTTGGCGATGGGACTTGATGATGATTTCATTGAGAATCCCATGGAGAGATCGAGACCTATGCTCCTGTGTGTCGGAGGGCTTCGAAACTTCGGAAACTTTAAAATATAATTTTTCACCAAACTTGGTCGCCCACTCGTCTAGTTTGTCGAGGACAAGGCTGACTCCACTGAAAGTGAATGAACTGCTCTTTTATTCACACTTTGCCTGTAAATCTACTTTCATTGCAACAGTACAATTGATGCAAGGAAAAAACACAATCCCTTGTAACAATATGCTATGAGCACTATTTCTGCCTTATTTTGGACAACTAATGCTTTTATGGTAATATATATTTCCCATTAAGCATATTTTTATTTATTTATTTAAATAACAATTTGAATTAATGAAATATCTCTGCCCGACAGCGAGCAAGTGCAGTCAGTCACACACAGTAGCTCATTTATTCGTATGATAAATCAGCGTAAAAATAAATAAATAAATAAGTAAACGTTATCGTGTTGCACAACTTTATTAAATATCTCGTTAATTAAATCTCACCATAGGCAACTTTTGAATTCTTGTCGCCATATTAGCGATAGATTTTTTTTTTTTTTTTTTTTTTTGTATAATTCCTTGTATAAAAAGGGGAATCCCATTTTGCTAATACTTTTATCGGACACTTTTTCGTTAATTTGTAAGAATTCTTCATATACTGTTTATACTTTTAATAAATTTTAGGTTTAAAATTGTGCTTGCTGAAATAAATTTTCTATTTTTAAAACTGCATTTTCTTTTGTAAAATTATCCACTCACATAAAAATAGATAATTTATGTGATTACTATTTCGGTTTAATTTTTTTTTTCTTTTTGTAATATTTTATATTTTATTTATATTTTTTATGCGCTACTTAGATTAAAATGGCTGTTGCTAAATTAAACTTTTTGGCGAATAACGTTCGGCGAATTTCAACGCTAAAATTTAAAAAAATCAACCAGAAGGATCTATAAATAAAACTGATAAAATAAATTATAATTCATGGAGTTTCGAGTAGTAAAGAAAGTCGAGTGTTTTTTTTTTTTTTTTTTTTTTTTTTAAATAGCAACTTGACAGTAAAAATATAAAAAATAGTAGTTAAGAATGAAAAAGAAAAAGAACATTTTATAACAACCTATATTAGCACTTTATCAATGTGAAGAAACGTGTGGAAAATTCATTCGGTTGTAAAAATTTATAGACTTGTAATATTTAAAGATTTTCAGACATGTTTTAAAAAAGAAAGAACAAAGAAAACTGTAAGATTTATTTAACTGTATATTTAAAAATGAAGAAATTTTGTATTTTATGTGTAATCAGATTTTTAAAGATTACTAAATTCTAGCATTACGCCCAGTATTCCATGTTATAAGGATGCTTTCAAATAATATTGTTCAGATAGAAAGATATTTATGACCGATTTAGTAGGATATAATTATTAACTTAATTATTAATTGTTATTTTTCTAATTAATCATTCTTATTAATCATTCTTATTAATCATTATCTATTAAATAATAATAAATGATGATCGTGACATTACGCTATGTCTTTTAAAATAACTATCTAGAGTAAAATAAACCATTAAATAATTCGTAAGAATATATTGAGCAAATTAAATATGATTTATTGCAGAAGTAAACAATTTCTGGAAATTCATTTGAAAGTATCCTCTGTGAGGAAATCGTTAATCATGCTAATCGTTTTATTATAGCAAATATAATAAGATAATGTTTATAGGATTATGCATATGCAATACTAAGTAGCTATGATAAATATTTAATTTGATGCATAGCGAAAAATTACGTTTGATAAGTTATTTGCACAAGATCCTACCTGAAATTACTCATCGATTTATTAACAATTATTTTAGTTAATAATATAATACATTCTGACATTAAAATAAAATTCTCTATGCATATAATTTTAGCACAAAATTGAATTCCAAGAAGCTTGTGTTCAAAATGATTTATTAAAACATTTGAAAAATATAAATCTTTGAAAAATATAAATATTAAAAAATAATTGATTCTTAAAAGTTGCTATGAAATGAAAAAAAAAAAACTTATCACTTTTATTTTCGAGAAATATTTTAATTCACAATAAAAACAATGGAAGGAAATGACTATTTTTCAATAGACCAATTTCCCAGAATAAACGTAATTATTCTACGTAAAGTTAAATCAAGGGTACAAATGTGTATTGCTGCTAAAATTGAAAAGTTTAATAGAATAACGATTCAAGAATAACGATTTCTTATGATAACTAGATGTTTTTAACATTTTCAAACAAGGTTGAAAACTATTAATGACTTTGGTTTGTCTTGTCTCTATGTCTCTATATATTGAAATATGATATTAAAGTTCACTATCGGATACTTTCTATTGAAAATAGAGTAAATACCACCAATGGTTTGTGCATGGGGGAACCCGAAAATATTTTAAAGCATGGCGTTCTACAAGAGGTATTTCTATAAATCATATTTTAATAACTTTACTTTGCACAAATCTTAATGAAATTGAAATACGTTATTCACATTAAAAATTGTTTTTCTTCTATAGAATATAGTATAATAAGCTATAAGACTTACAGGGTTACACACACACACACACACACACACAAAAAAAAAAAAAAAAAAAAAAATGTTACATTAAGGGTTATTATTAAAATTTGCTGGAATTGAATGTTCATTTACATTAAGCATTTTTAACACTTTCTGACATTTTTTAAGTGTGAATAGGATTTGAATTAGTGTACCTGTCTGTCCGACTTTACATCTGCTTATTCGTCCGTCTACCTGTCTCCAGGCTCCTTAAATATTTTTAGAGTTTCTTAAAAATGATATATGTTATGCAATTTAACTAATGGAATGTTCTCTATTTAAAAGTACACTAATAGATCCTGTACAACTGGTTTGTGTGCAGGGACACACACACACACACACAAAAAAAAAAAAAAAAAAAAAAAAACGCCTTGCATTTTACGAGAAATATTTTTATAAGTCACATTTAAATTACTTTTTACTAAAAAAAAAAAAAAAAAAAAAAAAAACATAAAGAAATCGACATTTATTGTTTATATAGTAAAATAATTTTTGTATAGAATGTAATATGCTTAGCGTTGGGATTTACATGGCTACACTGAAATATTCAGATACATTAAGAGCTGCTTTTCCGTGTGTGTTAAAAGCTTGTAACACTTTCCAACGATGTTTAAGAATTATTATGAATTCTATTAGTCTATCTACCTGCCTTTTTGTCTTTCTGTCTGTTGCGTGATAACGTAGACAAATGACACTGAAGGTTACACGATACAACGAGTACGTGCAGTTGGGAAGTGTTAATAATCAATGCGTACTGCATGATTTTTTGTTCTTGTTTCCCTCTAAGATCATTCCGTTACGTCAAAATATAGGAAATCACGAATAAACAAATGCACGTTTTAGCGTCTTGTTTTTAGGATTCTTGTCTACAAGGTGTCTTTTTGTACTAATCGATGACGTTCTCCAACATTGTATTTAATCCCCTCTCCCCATCTCGTACCATGTTCCAGATAAGATCGCAAACTTCGCCGTTTTCCGCGAAGTGGCGCTGTAAGCGATCTTCACTAATAATGCATAGTCACTTTATTATAACTAGACTTCTTTTTTTCTTTCTTTTTTTACTATAGCTGCAACCGTACAGCAGTTAAAAGGAAAAATCGCATTTTTTGGGGTAACTTTTATGTTAATGTTATACGATTCAAGAAATTTATAAAATTACCCAAATTAAATATGAAAAATTTCAAAGGTAAATATTAATCTTTAGCTCACTTATTATTAAAAAATTATAAGTACTCATTGATATTACTTCTAATCGTTATTGAAATTTCCATTATTTCATCTGACAAAATTCGATCTTCACTGGAGGTCTTTACTTCTTATTCGATCTTCACATTTTACTTAATTTTTCTAACACTTCTGTTTAGAAAATTAATTCTGTTTAGATTAATAATAATAATAATAATAATAATAATAAATTTATGTTTTGAAGAATTATTATAAGCCGATATGCTATTATTTAAAAAATAATAATATTTTTACATTTTAAAACGAGGGGAATTTATAATATATAAAGAGACTTTTGCATATGACTCCCAGTGAAGCATAAATTGTTGAATTTCGCAGTAGCGTTGCTATCTAAAGAACAGGGTAGGAATAAAAATTTAAAACCCGATTAAAACAAGAAAAAAAAAATTGCATAAGAAATGGTTAATGCTTGAATTTAGTAAGAAGAGAAGTTATAATATTTTATTGAGCCTTGAAAACTTCTTTTGAATAGTTTTAGAAAGCTTTAACCCGTTAGTAGTCGCTATAGACAGCGCCACCTATTAAAAATTGCACACTTTTTATTTAATTGTCACCAATAATTTTAAGAAGTGATGTGACCGACGTTTCTTCGATTTTATTCGCCTTTTATGTATATCAAATCCTTTTTCTAAAAATTTTTGGTGGCTATTGAATAAAAAAATCTGGCAACACTAAAAGATGGGCGGCAAATCGACCAATTAGCGACTACTAACGGGTTAATAGTTACATTTAAACTTTAAGAATGCATGGTACAATGCTAAAACGATTTTTAATATCAATAGTACATTTTAATTTAATTTTCGAAATGCTAGTGGAGGCCTTTCCCTGTACAGTGAGACTCAAAAAATTTTTGGTTTCTGTATGTTGTAGGAACAGCGAATAGCAGTCGAAAAAAATATTCGACTGATTCGTGAATTGGCACAAATTTTTATGAGCTACATGGAATTAGCTGTACAATTTTTGGTGCATATAGTGTTTCTGGCTCGTGTACAGGGACATACAAAAGTATTTTATATCATTATGGTCTATGGAGAGAGTTAATTGAAATGAATTTTAACTTCGATGCAGAGCATTTGATATAATGAATTAACATAAATTATCAGGATGATAAAAAATATTGTTTCTGTCAAATATGATCTGCATAGACTTAATATAACTAGTCTATAAGGACTGCAAGAAAATAATTCTAATATTCTAATTTCATATGAATTCAGGTGATTGTTTTAAATTTTGGTGGCAATACTTATCAGTTTAAAAATATACAGTTACATAAAATTAACTGTATAATTTTAAACATTCTTTGCGTTCCTTCTCTTGTAAAGGGATACCCAAACAGATCTTGTACCATTACAGCCTATGAATGCCTTTTTCACACAGTGTACTTTTGACAGAGATATACTGCATCATAGTTGCTTTAAAGGATATTTTATGCAAAATTTGATAAGAGAAATGAAGTTTGAAATTAGTATAGAGGTCATAATTAGTTTATACGGACACGCAAAAGAACTCTGGTGATGTTGGGATTTAGACCGCTTGAGTACACATGGTCCAATGCCTGAGTAAAATGGCCTCTGTAGGAGTCTTTGTTAGAGATTCTAGCCTGTATTTATGTGTACATCTGAGCAAGCTACGGAAAACTGGAAAAGGGTATGTCGGTCAGCACGATCTGGGATCGAACACGTCATTTCTTGTCTACCAGCTTCGAGAATAGAACCTCTCGACTGAAAATAATCCTGAAAAGTTATTTATCTAATCAAAACTTTTGATCTGATTTTTGAATTTGATGTCAACTACTGAATATGTATTTTTAAAATGTAGTGCAGTGCATAAAAGTTTACGAAAGATCCTTTATTGCTATCCCTACTAAGTTACACATGTTCAGGAAATGCCTGCTGGTGTCTGCCTCTAAAAGAAACTTTTGGTTTAAAATTTCTTGCTCATACAGAAGCGGGCAATGATTAGCCATGCTTAATCTTAGTCAATTTTCATCTCCAAGGACATATAAATACTCATTACAAATTATGGGCATTATGGGCAACTAAAAACGCATTCGCATATGAACCAGTACCTCTTCTTTATAAAAAGGTAATATGTGGTGCTGGTCGACTTAATCGATTTTCATTGGGCTAGTTTTTTTTTTTTTTTCAAAAAGTTCGATTGTGCTGTTCCTGTTACCCGACCTGTCATTGGTAAATTCTATGAGAGCCTTTTACGCAACCACGCAATTACACTACTTTATTAACATGCTTGTGTGGTTAGCATGATTTTTATGCAAGATAGTACTCATCTGCAGATTGCAGGGGCATTTTGGAAGTGAAAGAATTATTAGCCGTCATGTTCCAACAATCTCATCGGAAATATCACTTGATCTTAATATTTGTGATTTTCTACAATGGGATTATTTGATAAAAGTTTGATTCAGTGATCCAATTGAAAACTTAACTCAATTCGAAGCACTCCATGCGAAACACTCCGATCTGTCGAACATGTTTTGCGTCTCGCGATCAGCAACAACAAATTTTGTTGAGGCATTGCAAGCGGTTTAACGTGTATGTTTGAGAGCATTTCAATAGTCTAAATCTACAGGAAATTTTACATGAGATAAGAGGAATATATGAATGCATTAATCAGTTTTTATGAACTAAATGTAATAAATTATTTAATAAAATATGTTGAGTATTAAAACATGAATTAAACTGCTGACGATCAACTTGGTGATGTTCAAGATAATTTATTTTAGATAACAGTATTATATATTTAGTTAAATTTGAATTTTTATAAATGCACCTTTTTTTTAAGTGTTATCGTTAATGAAGTAATTATAAGATAAAAAAAAAAAAAAAAAAAAAAAAAAACTTTTTGTATACCATGTTTTTAAATTTTCTGTTGAATCATAGCTATAGAACTATATTAGCACTTTATCAATGTGTATGAAATTTCTCAATAGATAATGACTTAAATTTTTGTGAGATGCATAATTTAATTTTTTACAATATTTTATTGTTCAAATAATGTATTTATTTATGTTATAAATGTATTTATTTTTATGTTAAAAGAAAAAAAAGGAACTCGTAGATTTTTTTTGGCAACAATTAAATTATAGCTAATATTTAAATGGCTAATTTTAAAACTATTAGGAGGTTATTATTTTCCTATTTTAATTAATTAAAAGAAAACTAATCAAAAATTCGTAAATCGGACTTCAAGTTATTGCCTTGTCATCGTGTTTTGAGCTATTCTAAAAGTTTCAAATGTCTAGCTAGTTGGGAAGTTAGTTAAAAATCGATTGAAAGATTTGTACTGAAAACAAAGAAACAAACAAGAAACCGAGTAAAGAAAAACATGTTAATAATTATTATTCAGAGTGAAGTAATGACTAATATATAGTGTTATTACTACTTTAGTCACATTTATAACTACGATGAATACTATCTCATTTCATGAAGAAAAACACAAAAATAATTTCTCGGATTTCATTAATAACTTTACAGGAGATACGTACAAAGGAACAACAAAGCTATCTTATTTCTAGGAAAAAAAAAATCAAACTGTTTAGATATTTCATAAAAATTGTGCTTAGTTATATGTTCAGAGTAACAGTTTTTTTTTTTTTTTTTTTTTTTTTATCGCACATCAAGGAATTCATTTCAGGCTTCTTTTTATTAATCGAATTTTTTCGTAAATGATCGAATTTGAAATCTTGAAGTGAACCAATTCTTGCACGGTCTTACAAATAAGAACAATAAAACTGGTTTGTAATCAATTCAACTGTCGAGACATAAGCTTCGTTTTTTTTTAATATTTTAAACTGAAAAATAATGTAAAGCTTTAAATATTATAACATAAAAATAATTTTAATATAGCTAAAAATATATAAATGTATACATGATATTTTTCAATTCTTACATTTATACTTTTCACGTCTTTTTTATTTAAATTTATAATTTTATTTAAATGTCACATTTCATTTTCTTTTCTTTCTAAAATTTATTAGTGAACCTATGTTTATAACAAAATCGAGGAGAAAGCCTAGTAAAAAAATATGAGATGTAACTAATAAAACTTTTAACACAAATCGATTTTGGAAAATGTTAACATGCATGTAAAAAATTTCAGGTCAATTATGATTTTTTTAAAACTTACATTTGGCTGTTTTGGGGTAAAATGTTATTATCTAGAACTTAAGGGACTATAACATTATAAATAAATAAATAAATAAATAAAAATAAATGAGTAAATAAATTGCTTAAAATTAATAAGTGAATCAGCTGTCTTAGTTATTTTTAAAAATGTTTAAATACTTCTCTTATATTAAACGAGAAAAAAACATGACTTGCTATGTATGCATACATATATATTGTGTTTTGAATTCAGTTTTTACGGCTCGTGTTTTGATTTTATTTTTTCTGGTTGGTGTTTCAATACCCCAGGTAGCATATAACGTTGTTATAGCGTTGTTATAACCATTTTTTCACTATCCAGACTTATTTGCAACGCTATAACAACGTTATGTCCTACCTGAGTACATCAGGATAAATTATGTCTAAATTACATCTCTTTCATTTCAAGGTAATTTTTTCTTGAAGATTTAGGTTATGGTTTCATTATTTTTATTAAGGTTCATGATGTGTTTTTATTTTTCTGGAAAATAATTTGTTATTATTTCATTTAATTCCTTTCAGAGTTCTTTTTTATTGTAGGTTCGTGCTATCAATTGAAATTTTGCTAAAATGCATATCAATTACAGAAAACCTACGATTTTTTGCTCAATGCTATGAAGATACTTGAAAACGTCTTATAGCACTTTGAGCTGAGAGCACTCTTGTTCTGATTTTTTCCGAAATTCTTTTACTCAACTCAAAAATAATAGGTTCATTTCATTTTATATATCTCCTTTTTCACCTTAAAATATTATCCTTCTTTTCTTCAGAATCTAATTACACGGTCCTATTTCAATTTTCAACAGGTATTGCTGTCTAATAAATTAAAGTCAGTACTATTATTAAACTTAATAATTAAATCAATTTAAGAAATCTTGTCACTTTGTTTGGCCTGTGTATGTTTCTTATGTGAATTATTTAACTGACTGTTCTTCGTTCTCATTCTTTACTTTTACTATGAAAAGGATTATATATATATATATATATATATATATATATCTTTATATTTATATAAGGCAATGTCTGTGAGTATGTCTGTGGACAGTGTAACGAAAAGACGGCAACCCGAACAGTCAAGTGATTCGGCACGAAGTTGACCCCCGAAGTGCCCTATTGCACCGCGAAGCCCAATTTTCAAATTTTTAATTAATTTTATTTTAATTAATTAAATTAGAAAAATAAAACCTTATAATAGCCTTAAAATTAGCTATTTAATTAGTTGTAATTTACTTTTTGGCAAAAAAGTTTACGAGTTCATTTTTTTTCGACGTAAAAACAAATATATTTAATTAAACGCGAACAATAAAAAACAAGGGTGTTGTGGCCACCACATGACTTTCTTCTATATTTTCCTATACATATTCATCCAGTAAAAAAAAAAGTATATACGTATATATTAAAATTATTATTTATTAAAATTATCTTCCGTGATGAATGCAGACGATTTTCATTCCAGAGAATTAGTATAACACTAAATATCCGAAGAAAATGAATTTTATTCTTTATGACATCTTTAAAACAAAAATTCTAAAAATGCAAAAAATCGATGACTTTATTTTAAATTATTGCAAATCGATGGTTCAAAGATTCGTTTTAAAGATGTTACAAAATATTTTTTCCGAGTTGATTATGACTATTATAAATAATTCTTTTTAATTTCATAATGATTGTTAAAAATAAATTATCTTTATGTACTTTAAATAAAATTTTTACCTATACCGACATATTAAAATTTAGAAAAGCGGAATGGCAATGCCACCTGTTAAAGAATTTTTACCAAAAGGTGATAGTCTCTAATTTATATCAAGGTGCAACTACATATCAAATGTTATGAAATTCTCTGCAGTAGTTCCTTAGGTACAATTAACCCGAATTTTGTCATACACACACAGATAAACGGACAGACAAACAGACATTTTCTAAAAATTGTCAAATAGTGTAAATCCATCGAAAAGTTAAGGTCGAAACGAATCCAATACTTTCTTCTATTGAATATAGAAGAAAGTAAAAATGTAAAAATATTAAATTGTGCATCACACTAAAATTGACGTCATCATAACTTATGATGCTAATAAATGTTGTTATAAAAAGATTATTATTATTATTTTTTTTTTAAATACCATTTTTTATATTTTTACTCTCAAGTTGCCCATGACGTCACAATCATTTGCGTAGTGTTTCTTTACTACTCTAAACTCTGTGGATAATAAAATTTTATCAGTTTTATTTATAGATCGTCTTGGGAGATTTTTTTAATTTTAGCGCTGAAATAAAACGAACGTCAAGAATTTTAATTTAGAAACAGTCATTTTATTCCAAGCAGCACTTCAAAAATATAATTAAATTATAAATGAAAAAGAAAGAAAGAAACAGAAATTATATTCACATAAATGACCTATTTTTATCTAAGTGGATAATTTTATAGAAAAGAAAAAATACATTTTTAAAAATAGAAAATTTATTTCAACGAGCACTATTTTAAACCTAAAAAACATAAAAAATATAAACGGAATATGAAGGGATCTTACAAATTAACGAAATGTTGCAGCCGATAAAAATATTAATAAAATAGGTATTGAAAAAAATTTCCCTTTATATATATATACATAAATCATCACTAACATGACAACGAAAATTCAAAAGCCGCCAAAGGAGAGATATAATAGTGCTGTGTAACACGATAAGACTTACATATTTATTTTTTATATACCAATTACTACGCTATTTTAACATACAAATACTCCGCTATCTGTAACTACGAGGTATCCGTGAACTTGCATGCTGTCGGGCATAAATGTTTGATTAATTCAAATGAGTAATTAAACAATCAAACAAAAAGTTTATAGTTTAATGGAAGTATATATAACCACAAAAAGGTTAGTTGTTTAAAATCCAGTTGAAATAGCGCTTATAGCATATTGTATTACCGGATATATTGGCGTGTAAATTGCTGTCATTTTATGGACAATAGGATACATGAAATATATATATATATATATATATATATATATATATATATATAGAGAGAGAGAGAGAGAGGGGAAATAATGTGACAATAAATACTATATATAGTACATAAAGTGTTGTTTATATGTAATTGCGATTATAAAAGTGCTACTTCGATATTTTTCGAAACTCGTCGTTTGAAAACTGTTATCCGATAAGCAATCAAATTGAAGTTCATAGGTGAGACGTTGTAACAGACAACACACACACGGATCCGAGACGTTGTGGTGAGGAAAGAGAGGACCAGAAGCGAAGTTTTTAAGCAATTTCAATCTATTTTCTTTTTAAATTTTATTTGTAAAACCGTATAAAAAAACAGAGGTTTTTTTTTTTTTTTTTTTTTCTTTTTTTTCTTTTTTAATTCATTCAAATGTAGTGTCCAGGGGAGCGGGCAAAGCTTGCTACATGTATATTTCTCTCTCTCTCTCTATATATATATATACATGCATATTTGTCTCAGGGATTCGAAAACGAGTCTAAAAGTTTTGATTAAAGTTTGGGGTTAGGGATACTTTGAGGTGAAAAATCAATTGGGCTTATTCTCATCTTGAAGAAAATTCGCGTTAACGGATAATCCTTTATCGACTAGTTGCAGTGTATGGGTCGATTCGGAAATGGTTATAACGATTCTGTGTCTTTTAGGGTGCTATATCGATTCTACTTATCTTCATGTTCGGGAAAATTCACGTCCGATGCTAACTCTTTATTCATCAGTTGCATTATATGGCAGAACAGAAATTGTGTTCACTCGAAAATGGATATAAAGATTTTGATGAAAGTTTAAAATTAAGTGATTTAGGGGTGCAAAATAGATAAGACTTATTCTCATCTTCTGGAAGATTCTTGTGTATTTTGAAACGGCAAACCCATCTTCATCTTCATCTCCACGAAAACTAGTGCTCACTCTTAACTCTCTTGCTTCTATTGAAAAATATGACAGAAACTTGATTTTCTCGGAAATGAATGGAACGATTTTAATGAAAATATAGAAGTGAGGAATTTTTTTTTCTTTAACAGAGATTTGAGGGTTCTTTTGAGAAACCTATCCGATATATCTTCATCTTCAGGTAAATTAGCATACACTGCTATGTCAACTGCCACTTCACCGTGCAAAAATATGACAGGAATTTGGTTTTCTTGAAAAGTACTCGAACGGTTTTGATAAATATTTAAGGTCTGGAGTTTCTTTATATGAAAATTCGAACTGAATTTTCTTAATAATCAAGAAAGTTAACGTTCAGAGTTAACCCTCATTCCGTTTCTTTCAAAATGACGACAGAAACGTTTTTCTAGGAAATAGTTCTAACAATTCAAATAAAAAATTAGCAATAAGGGTTTTTGCGATGAGAAACCCATTTGATTTATCCTCATTTTCATGAAAATTAACGTTCATTGCTAACCCTCATTTCGAACGTGGTAAAATGTGGCGGATACATGGTAGTCTTATAAACTATTTGAATGATTTTGATAAAAAATTATATTTCGGAAACTTTTGAGTTTGTAATTGAATTGTCAACACAAAACTCTGTCATTCCCTTTAGAACACTTAACGTTCACCTGTAATCTACGCTTCTGTCAGGAATGAATAGCAGAAATTTAGTTTTTTTAAAGTACTCGAATGATTATGATAAATATTTGGAGTTAGGGAGTTTTTCAGATTATATTTCGTGAAAGACCCTCATCTTTAGTATAATTAGCGTTCTCTGGTTACCTGTACACCACTTGGGAGATATATGTCACAAACTTTATTATCTAGGAAATCATTTGAATGATTTTCATCATTTGAATCATCATTTGAATCTGGTTTTCAGTGAAACTGTTTTAAAGATTTAGATAAGAAATTATAGTTAGAGGTTTGATATAATGATTTAATTTGAATGTTCCTTATCTCGAGGAAACTTACCTTTCAGTGGTAACCCCCGCTCCATCGCGGCAATTAAATAAGAAATATAATTATTAGAAAACGAATTACTGAATCTATACGACGAAAGACTTTTACAATGAAACCGAATAAGCTCGGTTATCCAGGTACATAACTATTATACATTATATGACTAACAGTTTTTTCTCTTGGTCTTATTAATAGAATATCCATTATTTTTTTTTTACAGATTTAATTGATTATGATTTTTGATATTATGAGTCTAAATTTCCCCACTGAGTCTAAATTTCATTTCCCCACTTTTTTCTTTCATTTTATTATATGTAAATAATTCGTTATCGCTTTATTTGCGCGTTCATAAACAGTTTTCAAAGTTTCTAATAGTTTGAAATATGAATAATAATGTAATTTAAAATTTTACAACACATTTGTTTGGCTTGGAAAGAAGAATATTGCATAAAAGTTTTGAATATTTTCGACATTACTTAAGGTAAAAAAAGCATAATTAGCTGAATATTTGGCAAATGTGTGAATTCTTTAATACTGTTATTTTTAAATAGTGGAAATACTAACAGTTGTGAACTAAAGATATCTGTTTTTTTTTTTTCTTTATTTTCTGTAGAAACATTCTTTGAAGTTTTGTATCAAAGCCAGAAACAAATATTTGATTTCAAGGAATTCAGAAAGTTTGTTATTTTTTGCATTAAAAGGAGTAAATTAAAATAGCGAAAAGAGAAGTAAAATATTTTTAATCTCATTATAGAAGAATATAAATTGACTGTTATTTATGTTAGGTGAGAACGAAATATAAATAAAAATATCCAATATTTGTTGACTTCTTTCTTTAAAAATAACTATGCATTAATCAGATTAATTCAGTCTTGTGAAACATATAAAACACAAATATAGATCGTAGTTTTACATTTGTTTAAATTTAACACTGGTAGCAATTCAAACTTTTCAAATTTTGTTTTCGTTTTTGTGGGGAACTAGCGCATGCAGTTTAAATATTGAAGAATATTTTAAATAATCTTTTCTCTTTGAAGTCACTATTGTGTACAAAATTCTAAATTTTAAAATTTATTTAAAAATCATTTTTTTTTCTTAAATCCTGTAATTGAAGAAAGGTAAATTAAAGTTTTTATGAAAACGAAAAAATAAATTTTGAATTTCGATTTTCTAAAAATATTTTCCGAATTATGGCAAAATACGTGAAAATAATTGCCAGAATCTGCCTTTAACCCGAAGTAGATTGAGTAAATACGAGTATGAAAATGATGCAGAGTTTTGACGGAAACTTACTTAATCTGGTTATTGTATTATGAAATTAAAGTATTTCTTATTTTATTGGTTTAAAAATTAATGTAAACCAAATAATAATGTTTAATAGAAACCAAACTGAAATCTAATTATACGAAAAGTGTTGTAAACATTACAAAATTTAAAAAATATCAATACGTGGCATAAATATTATAATTCTTTTTTCCTTTTCTAATAAACTCACAATCATATAAAAGATTTAGACCATTATTATGGAGTAAATATGATGTGCAGAAACATACATTCAGAACATATATTATGTGTATATATATTAAGCACACAACCACTAAAATTTAAATATATATATATATATATATATATAACCCAAATGATAACAATAGAAAAAAAATGAGAACGAAGAATAGTCAGTCAAATAAATTATATACAAATATATAATATGTCTTTGGAACTCGGAACTGTACCAGCTCCTGAGATAATGATACCTTTTAACAAAATTTATAATTGAAAAGGAAAAAAATATTATTTTGTGTTACTTAAATTAATATATATTATTATTATTATTATTATTATTTCTAGTTATAAATTATTTATCAAAATTGTTTTAATGAGATTTTTAACAATTTCCTAAATATTTTCTAGTATTAATGTATTTTTTAGAATTTTAGACAACGCAGAATTTCAATAGAATTTAAAGACTATTTTTTAAATATATTTTTTAAGTATATACACCAAATTATATATATATATATATATATATATATATGAAAAAAATAAATAAATGTATATATATATATATATATATATCAGTTAAATTGTTCCATTTAACATTTATTATGCAAACGAAATAAAATATTTGCCATAAATAAATAAAATTCTTTCTAGACATCATATAAATATTGTTAGCATCAAAAATTAAATTTATAGGCATCAAAATATTTTAAATCTACACTTATCTACTGGATAGTTTTCGTTGATTATTTGTTAAAGTATTCAAATGGATTGTTAAAAAAGCTTTACATTGAATAACTTTTGGCAGAATAAAAATATAGTAAAAGTTCCAAATTCAAATTTTCATATTTAATAAGAATAATTTAAGTTAACTTTAGGGTAGATGGCTATAGATTTCAAAGGTTGAAATAAAAAGTCTTAAAACTACAAAGAAATATTTATGCATATTTAAATTTTTTATACATATATTCATCATACTTTGGTAAAAAGTAATTAAACATTGAGAACAAAAAGTGGGAATCGTAGTTTTAAATTAAAAGGGCAAATGGCTATTTCTCCTTCAACCCGAGAAGAAGTAGCCATCAATCCAGAAAAAATATCCATATTAATCATGAAAAGCATATAGCAATAGGTAAAGATGCAATTATATCAGGTAAATGAGTGAGTAAGATTCGATTAATAAGAATTTGAAGTATAATTTCAATCCTTAAATTTTTGTAAATTTTCACCATATTTTTGGAAAAGCCCTTGATAGTTTGTAGACGTTTCATAGTACCACTTCATGCACATTGCGTATTTTATCGGGTCATT
Source organism: Salticus scenicus (assembly GCA_963930645.1). Taxonomy (NCBI): domain Eukaryota; kingdom Metazoa; phylum Arthropoda; class Arachnida; order Araneae; family Salticidae; genus Salticus; species Salticus scenicus. The sequence continues at coordinate 150,528,169 of OZ005652.1, read as the reverse complement.
CGTTTTGGTTGTGGTATTGTACACTTTTCCACAAACAACACAGGGAATTTTATCAAATTCTACTCCCTCGAAATCTGTAGAAACTGGCTAACTCAGTTGTATTGCACCCTCTTTATTACTGAAACACTCTTTTTTTCCCTTTTCTAGCATTTATTTTAGATTTTATCACGGTTTTAAGTTTTTCTATCCACTTTATCTGTTTCTAGAATGAAAGTTTCCGACGTTTTTCAATATTTTCTGGTGATGTTAAAACTATATGTACCTATTTACTATCAAATGTGCTATAAATACCTTAAATACGTTTTTTTAACGGTTTCTGTCTTAAAGTTCAAGAACAGATATCCACCCAATTTAAAGCGTCACTCTGTCATTGTAGGTCTTTCTTTTAGGCTAGAAGCAAAGATTGGATTATATATGTGCCTTAATAGTCTATATAGTAACAAAAAAAAAAAAAAAAAAAAAAAAAAAGTAACGTATGTAATGTAAACATTCATATTCTCTACAAAAATATTCAAACATTAAACTAAATAAATATTAAAATTTCCCTCACTTTTTATAATAAAAAACACAGCTGCACGTCGCAATGAGTGAACTCATTGAATTATTTTCTACGAACAAAGTTTAGGTTGCCACCTATGATCAAGTTTTGAAACATTTAGACTGGCCATCGCTCTTCTATGGCCATATATTCTAGAGTTATTCTACTAATTTTGAAGTTGGCTTGTAAAACTTACTAATTTTGATTTAAAAGATCAAATGATATAATCGATATAAATTTTTAGATTTTAATCTTTTTTTTTCTCCCCTGAGTCTTGTTATGACAATTTTTCGTATTACAGATGATAATTTTTTTTAACGAAATTTTTGCGTAACATCTTAAAAAAATGTCTACTAATCGCATATTACCTGAAAATTATGTGTTCTTATACAAATAAATAAATAAATGAATGAATGAATGAATGAATAAATAAATAAACAAATAAAGCTTGTATGCATAATTTAATTTAAAACCTTTTTCAAAGTAACGAAATCCATTTTTTTTTCTCTTTAACGTATGCAGCATGTTGATTGAAATTCCGTAAAGCATGTTTTAGGACCATAATAAATTAAAGTAAATCCAAAGTAAATGAAATTCGCAGACACTGTGATAAATATTTCTAAATGTTTTATTCGTATATAAATTTCTGATTATTGATTTGTTATGTCATTGTGTAAACAAACACGCATTAGTCTAATATAACAGAAATTATTGGAACAAGTAGTCTAAAATACAAACCTGAAATATTTCTGAAGAATCATTTGAAAATAGCAATATGGATTAAAATCTGAAAGCATAAGGTTAACCACTAAAATAGATAAAGGAATGAATTTTGTAAACTCATCACATTTTATCATTAGATTTTATCATTAGCTCTAAACATAGGAACGTTTATTGAGCAAGCCACTTGTATCATTTTGTGGTCAAATTCATCAATGAGATATTTCAGTTCTTAAAACTTCGAAAAGTTTTTAATAATGCCTATGATTTTGCTCTGCCCATGTAATTAATTAATTGAATTGCTGTCAATAGTTGTCATTCATACCAAAACATATCTATACGAAAACATTAAATAAAAATACATGTCTATCTCTCTATATATAAACTGATTCATTTATCTTTTTATCTGTCGCCACAAAAACTGAATATTAATAAATATTTGGGTCCTTTAGTATTAACACAATTATTGTAAAAAAAAATAAATAAATAAATGAATAAATAAATAAAAATAAAAATAAATAAATAAAATGAAAATCACGAAATTAAAGTATTACTAAATTAAAAATTGGAAAGAAAAATCTTCATTTATATAAATAGCGAATAAAAATCACACCACTATTTTTTTTTCCTGGCTCATCGAAAATCTTATCAATATACAAGGCAACATCTCTAGATGTTCAAATAAGTTATAAGAAAAAATATAGTGAGCAGTAAAATAAAAATTAATAATATTTTATGATACTTAAAGTAAAAACTCGTGTTAAAATTAATTTTTTATATTCTTAATTAAAAGATTTGGTATTTTATACTTTTAGTTCTAGATATTAAAGTATATTTAAAATAAAAAATATAATAATTACATGCTAAAACTTTTAAGAAAGTTTAAACAATATCTAAAATTTTTTCATAACTACGTAACAATTTTAGTTGATAAATAATTTGCTGATTATTTATCAGACATGTATTAATGATGATACTTCATTGTAATTAATTAAAAAAAACTCAAGTTAGTTTAATATTATTGCTTTTGTCCAGATTATTTATTTCTGCTTTTTATTTTATTTTCTAAACATTTCTATGCTTTGGGATCACTAAAATTACTTTTATCACGGAAACAATCTTTACAAAGTTAGTATAATTTATTTTCATAATAATGTTTCCTCTGGTCATATACTTATTGTGCCATAAAAAAGTAAGTATTAAACCTATAAGTATCATAAAAGTTTCCATTTCACTATTCATAAAATGAGAGAAAATTCTAATTAACTAATGGAAGAGCTTGAAGTGAATTTATGTTCTTAGATAGATTTAAAAGAAATTAAAATTTTCCTCTTACGTATAAAGACGCTCTGTAACTTTTATATCATTACTATTTATCTTTAGATTATCTTAAGATGTTCTTAAATGTTCTTTCATTAATTTGCTTGTCTTATCGAATGAAATTTCTTTTTAGTTAACAACTTATTTTTATGTTATTAATAAAACAATTTTTTCGTTATCTTGAAATGTTGTTTCAATATTAATTAATTATTTTATTTTTAAGAGGCAAAATATGCAAATAATTATTGTATATTAATTTTATTTTGATATTTGAATGAGGTTCTGGAATTTTTCACTTGAAAAATGAAAATTTACCGCTACAAAATATCTTTTTTATTCATTTATTACTTCGTAAAGTGCAATAAAGCGAATTGTTAAATCAAAAATGTACATAGGTATCATTTCATTCCATTGGTATTATGCAAACAAGACAGTTTTATTTGTTTCAAACATTAATTTTAAAGTTATTACAAATAAAAAAGGTATAAGTCATTTTTCCTGCAGTGCGGCTTTTTTTTTTTTTTTTTCGCTTAGTGTTTATTAAATTAATAATTCTTTGGCAAGTTGTTTGCTTATAACTAGAACGGATTTCCATAATAATTACAAAACTTGCAGAAAAATTCACAAAACATTAAATAAACATTATTCTGAAACATAAAATTCATACGCACAATATTTGCTTTGATATGAGCAGTTTTAGTAGATATGTTTTACTGCGCATGCGCGAAAGATTGAAAAAAAAAACCCTTACTACATAGGTTGAAAGCTAGATATACTGGGCAACTTTTGTCGGAAGTTCATTTGAACAGAGTAAAAAATAAACGCATTGTCAGCAAAAGAAAAATCTAGATTTTAGGTATTTTCTAGAATTGAAATTTCATGTACACACGCACACGTTCTTCAAATTATTTCAATCATGTTTCAAAAGTTCATTTTGGGGAAAAAAAACCTTATAGACTTGTAATTATAACATACTTCCTTTATTTACTAAAATTTTTTAATTTATAAGGAGATTTTTAGAAAAAAAACTTTTGCAACCATATGTGTTTCAGAATAATATTTACCTGATGTTGTTTTCAATTTTTGTGGAAGTTTTGTAAAGATTTATGGAAATCCGCTCTAGTTATAAGCAAAAACTTGCCAAAAGTATTAATAATTTTTGAAAAAAAAAAAAAAAAAAAAAAAGATAATATATTTCTAAATAATTGAGCAATTTCCACAATAAATATGTAAACATTGTGCATATTATGTGCAATGGTTCATAGTATGTATACCTTATGTGTACATAGTATGTGTACATTGTACAAAGTGTGTGTTAATCTTACAATTCATTTGTAGTTTTTATGATACAGGGTGATCAAAAGTAATTATGCTCTTCCTCAAATTGTGGTTGGTCCACTAGTTGTACTTTGGACTAAATTGATAGTGAAAATGTGTGTTTTAAAATTTTCTTTTTATGTATGAAGTTTACGGCCATTTTATCTAGTATTCTTTTAGAAAATCCCCCACCCCCCCCCCACCCCCCAAAAAAAAAAAAAAAAAAAAAAAAAGAAATTCTTATCATTTGATCATTTACTGTATATATATATATACATACATACATACTGGGTTTAGGTTTATTTTAGTTATGATTGTTTATTGTAGTTTGTTACCAATCACCTACTAAATGGAAGGGTGTAATATGTCTGAATTCTTCGTCTATCTGTGTATGTGTATCTGTAGCATCGTATCTCTCAAACGTTTTGACCAATTTTATTATTATTATTATTATTATTTACTGATTAGAATGGTGATTTAATTTGGATTGTTCTTAGCCATGTTTTATAAAAAATTATAGATTTTTTAAAATTATTTAAATGTAATGTTTTTTGGCCACATTGCTTTGATATTTTAATTTTGCGAGCTATCAATATTCTGACTTCCTACTTAAGTTAGATGATAAATAACATCTATAATTTAACTCCAGTATATATATATATATATATACTGGTGTTAAATTATAGAGTTAAATTATATAGTTCGTTATTTAATATATGTATATATACATATATATATTAAATAACGAAATTTTAACAAATTTTGACAAATAATTGTCTATAAATAGTGATTATAAGTTTATAGTCCAAAATTTGCTGAATTCGGTTTAAAATCATAGATTATATACATATACATATATGTATAATAGCATTTAATTAAATATATTACAAAAAATAATATATTACACAATACATTACAAATAAGTATATTACGCAAATTACAGAATGTTAACTCTGCGTTAACATTTTGTAATTTGTGAGCTTTTGTTCTTCCAATTGAAAACTACAGATTTTACTTTAAAAAATATTTAATTAAATTTAATATCGAACATTTTTATGATGCCAGCGTTACACTTGTTTGGGTAATCTGTATAAAATATCAAACTCAATTTTATTCACCATACCTTTTTATTTATCATAATTTTCATTTCGATTTAAAACACCGAAGATTTCTAGCTTGAATTCACAGTAATATGTGATTTAAAAAAAAAAAAAAAAAAAAAAACATAATTTGGTTAAGTAATTGTTAGGCGAAAAACTTAATAGTATTATGTGAGTTTCAAAAATGTGATACGTTGAAGATAAATTGCTTAAGTATAACTTTATATTTAAATTAAAGATTTAGACATGCGAAAATAAAAATAGTTTCTTTTGGTATAATGTGTGATGAATTATTAACGATCTCACAATGGGAGGTCACGACATGGATAATTCAGTCCAAGATAAGCCGGTGCCGAGTTGTAGCAATATTACCAATGTAAGAATATATTAAATTAATAGAGTGCATTAACCAAACGATATTGAGAAAAAAAGCTTCTAAATTTTTAGTAATTGCATAAGCTTAAGTTATTTCGTCAGAAAAGTAACCTTCTTAAGGCATTTGATCCCTTTGTTTTTGTTTTAATATGTTTATTCCCTATATCTGCTTTTGATTTGTAAATTTTACAGAGCAATTGGAATTTTATTTCGCTCACAGAATAATAAGAAATAAGTAAACACCGAAAAAAAAATGTCGGTGTACAATATTTAATGAAAGAAGTATATTTTCTTTGCTCTTGTGTAAATCCCCATCCCCTAAATAAAATTATCTAAATATTTATTCTTATTCTTTGCCCATAAATATATTTTTTTCTCAAAAATGTGACAGTTCTTTTTTGAATTTTGAAGTGAAGAGACATTTATTTTTATTTATTATTTATTTTTTAAATACAAAGTTTTGTCAAAACAATATCAACTGATAAATTTCTGTAAAGGAAGTTATTATTGATGCTACAGAAATTGAGGAAGAGTTTGTGGATCAAACATTGTACAGTGTTGCATTGAAATATATATTAAAGGACTGTCGTATATTTTGAACATTTAATTGTCTGAAAATTTTTTTCATCGGAATAATCTGTTATAATTTATGAAGAAGGTTTTTTGATTAGAGAAGAAATGAAGTTAAAACTTGTTTAAACAGTAATTATAATATCTATATATGTGTGTGAGAGAGAGTGTATGCGTGTGTACTATTTTTCTCTTTACAAGATTTTTCTTTACAAGACTATTATTTTTCTCTTTACAAGGTAAGATAACGATTACTGTTATGTAAACCTATGTTAAACAATTCAAATTAGGTTTCAGAAGAGTTTTATATAATAATTAGTTCTATTTGAAGGTGGCTACTGCCCCCCTCAACCCAACCCCCCGTTTCGTTAATGCAACTACATTTATGTAGAATTTAATTCTGTTATTAAAATTAAAAGTTTACTTAAAGTTATACAGACAATTTTCACACGCAACATTTATTGAGACTTATCAATCTTGATCAAACTTTTACAGTAACAAACTTATATTAAATTCAAAATACAAAATTTGGATCGCTTAAAATTATTCGTTTTTAAGTTACTCTTAGAGACAAAGATCAAACGTTAAAAAACTTGTCTACAGTAATCTGGAAGCCGCAAAACGTGTAAATATACAAAAACAAGCGATGGATATTTAGCTAAAACATACATTATTTACCATATCTTTATGAGGAATTTATTTCAATTCCCGAATAACTTTCCTGGAAATGGTTAAATATTATTAGTAAAGCACATCCAGTATCAACAAATAACTAGTGTCTTGTGGTCACCACACGAGTTTCTTCTATATTTTCCTATACAAATTCACTCAGTAAAAGTAATTTATTAAAATTATTATTTAAAAAAAATATCTTCCTTGATAATGCAGACGATTTCCATATTAGAGAAGTAGTATAACAATGATTTTCCTACCCTATTCTACATGAGACATATTTTTATGCATATAAAAAATATATATTCGTTTCATTTGGTTTAGTGCAGTCTATAGATGTTAATCTCTACTTACGTGCTATTTCCCAAATAGACGTAATGTATTTGAATACTTTTAAATGTGCCTGTACACGAACTATTCACTTCATCTCAACGACAAGCTTAGTGTAGCATCCCTATATGATAAACATTTAGCATACCGAATTTGAAATTGGTACTACTATTTGTTTTTGAGGTATGCTGATAACACACCCACAGACAGACACACAGACCATTCGCTAAAAACATGATTTTCGTATTCAGGTTACCTCAGAACATGTAAATATAACAAAAACTTACGTTCGAAAATTTGACCCTAAAACAATAATTTCTTGACCCTAAGGTTAAGAGAAAGTAAAAAGGGGAAAAATGACGCCATACATAAATATTTAAAAATAAAATAAAAATAAAGTTAAATTTATGTAGCATCGAACCACTAACCTCCAGACGATAGTGGCTCACCTTAACAAGTACGTCACAGGAGCGCTACGCTTTTGTCGAAATAACTTATATTTAAGTTATTAATGAAACTTTAGGGCTTTATTCTCAAGATTGTTTTTATAACGAGTTTTACTACTTTATTAGGTTGTTATTTTGATAGTAAACCATAATTCTCAAAATCTACAACTCTCACTATTGTACAAAGTTCATATTGAACTCAATTCTCTATGCAGAGACCCCTCCTTGTCAATTTAGTTACATTAGAGATAAAGACTTGTAAGTGTCTTTCTTTACATTTTGCCTGAAATTTATATATTTACTCAAGATAAGAAATAATAATACTTTGCAGCAGTACTTTGAAACTTGATTTGATACACTGGTTAAAAAGCCTTGAAATAGTAGTTTATTTATTATTTTAATTTCAGAAAAATATGTTTATAATTAATTAAGTTTATATATGTCATTTACAAAATAGCTGGTAAACAAAAACAAAGAACTTGCTTATCTTACTAATAGTATTGATATTTATAAGCGTAAAAATTTATAATGGTAGAAATATTTTTTCTAAAATAAAATTCTGAAACAACTCATATAAGATAAAAAAGAAATGGATCTGAAGTTTAATTTCATACGTGCTGTAAATAAGCATAGAAGTTAATTAACTATTTATTTACAGAGCAATTGATTAAATTCCTTAGCATTGCAATTTTTAAACAACTGAAATAGAGAACTTTATTGACATGGGCATTTTTTTCTTTACAAACGATCTTTGAAGATGTGAATTAAAGGAAATGTATAATTGGTTTTTCTGGATTCCGAAACAATGTTGCTTTTGCATCGAGGATAATAAATCTAAACTATAAAAACACTAATAAAATGAAGATTAAATAATGGCTTCTATCTATTATTTGGAGGTAATAGCGAAAGAGACATTGTATGGTATTTTTGACATTTGTTAACAGTTATTCTTCTGATAAGGAAAATAATTATACGAATTTGAATTATTTAGAGAAGTAGATACATAACTAAAAAGACATATTTTTGAGTTTTTTTTTCAAAAATATTTTCGATGTATCTCTCGATAGAATTTAGAAAAGTAAGTTTATTCGTATAATTTCTAATTAACGTCAAATCTCAAAATTTCAGAATTTGAATAATAAAATTAATAAATAAAAGTAAAATTGTTTGCTAATAAAACTGAAAGTCACAAACAATTGTTTTTTCATAATATCACATTTGTTTTCAATATTTAACTATATATGAATTAAATGGGCTAGATAATATTTGATTTATTCAAACTAAAATCTTCTTCACACACCATAAACTAATGAAAACACTACCGGATTCGAAATATCTTCCGGTTTTTAATTTTCATGTTATTTTAAAACTTATTAAAAAAATTCAATTCCCTTCAACTAAATCCCCTGTTCCGGATCTTCATAAGTGGGGTATCTATAATTTTCCTTGTAATAATTGCGAATTATCTTATATAGGTCAAATTAAAAGAAATCTTGAAAACAGTTTATGTGAACATTCTCGGTATATTGCTTAACAAGAAATTTCACAATCTTCTATTGCTAAGCAAAGTTGGGAATCTGACCATAGTTTTAGTTTTCAGCAAGCCAAAATTATGTTTTATGCCAAACGCGTTTCCGAATAGGATTTCCTGGAAAATTTAGCTATCTACCTTAATCGCAATAAAACTGTAAAAGGAAAAATCTGATTCCACTTTGCTGTCTACAGCTTGGAAAAATGTGTTTAATTTTATTAAATAATTTCCTACATTTTGTAAAAATAAATAATAATATATATATATATATATATATATATATATATAAAATAAAAATAAAAAAATAAGTAAAATAAAAATAAATAAATAAAAGTAAATAATAATAAATAAATAAATAAAAGTAAATAGTGATAATTAAATAAATAAAATAAATATTAATTAAATTAATAATCATGCATTAAATAAAAAATATAATTTATGTTATGTATTTACATCAAAATAAATTCAAAACACTTCATTTAATTGTTTGTAACCCCTTCCCTCCATTTTTTTGTGTTTGTTTTGTTGTTTCCCGTTTTTTGTTATGTTCCTCTTCTGCTTGGTTTTAACTGCAAACCTGTTGCCTGCTTCCTATTGGTTGGCTGTGTTGCTCCTCTACCTTTGGGTTTTGCCCCACTACCGTATATTGTCATACAATTTATGACAGAAATTTTCAGAAATTATGAATGTTGTCACATTGTATTTGAGAAGAGTGATTTAATAAAAATATCAATAAAACTAAGAGTAAATCATATTTTGATGTAGAAATTTAGCAAATTAAATTTCCAGATCTCTCGAGATCCCCTTTCCTGTTGATCATAACATTAAAACGTGATACGTGAACAGAACTGAGGATTCATACACTACATACATGAATGAAATTTTCAGTGTAAGCCGATTTATCAATATATATATATATATATATTCACCATTTTTATATTTAATAAGTTTGTAACACTGTTCATGATTTTGAGAATTTTTATATTCAAAAATAGCACGAAACATAATTATTTCCAAAGCTATTCTCAATTAAAAACACACACCTTTATGTGCACATACTAAATTCTGAAAACAACATTTTACACAAGCACTCACTGAGCTGAGTGTTTCTCGCGCAACATTTCCGGCTCATTAACAGTTTCTCTATTGCATCAGAATGACGATGAATAACGACATTTTCACAGTATTATTTTTTTTTTATTCAAAAGCAGCTCGTGAATGACGTTTCGAGGAAACTGCATGCGAAATTCTAGAAAAAATACATTATAAGGGAGTATTCAATTTTTTAAGTTGATTCGCTTATTTCGAGAAACAATATAGATATGATGACATTTCAACAGTCAATCAGATGAATGAATTGTGTATGACAACGGACTGTTTCTAGCATAGATGTATATTGAACAAGTTTTAGTTTCGGTTTAAAAAATCTAGGAATGTTGGGTACAGGGTTGTAACAGTGCTACAATCTGATTGGTTGGTAATATGTTGGCCAAATTTTTGAATCATCTCGTCTCTCTGTCAGCCAGTCAACAAGTCAACAGCCACAACAAACAGCTTTCTACAGTCCGCAGCACAATTATTAAGGCACTAGCAATAATTCCTACATAAAAGATGGGCACATAATGCTGTTTTGATAAATAAATGTTTGTCGAGTCATGATCATAGAATTATACTGTTTATAAAAAAATAAGTTGATGATAAAAGTTAGCGATCAAACTAAAAAAAAAATTATATATCAAAAGCGTGGTTATGTGCTTTAATAATTTTGCTACCAAGGATGAATACCCTACTGTAAGGTACTGCGTAGCAAGCGCTGGCAATTAGCTAGACTAGTTAGGGTAATATATACACTTGAGTATTCAGATGCACCATCTTCCATGATTATTAGTCTATGATTTCTAGCTATGTTGGAACAGATTGTTACCATCCCTGTGGCAGAAATTTATTATGCTTTCTGCGACAAGCTTCATCAACACCAAAATCTTTCTGCAGGAATAGTTTGTGAAGTTAACATTTACGAATTCAAAATAAATTATTTTTAAATAGTAAATAATATTCAGTATAACCAATGTATTTAAATTTTAACTAGGCACAAATGCATAAATCTGCACTATTGCAAGAATATTTTTTTAAGTCATTTAAATCATGAAATGTCTAAATTAAACAAATGTTACAAATACTGTTAAAATTTCATTACTTTTTTTTTATATTAAATATATATATTTAAATACACAAATGCACTTATTTCATAAGGTGCAAACGAAAAAACATAAAATATAATACAGGACTCAAAATTAAAATACAACAAATTAAAAATAAAAATTAATATAGAATACTGAATATCATAATGAAATATAAATAATTTACAACATTTATAGTTTTTGAGATTATTAGAAATATGCACGATAACATTATACAAATAGCATAAAGATGTGTATTTGAAATCTAAAAAAATGTGATTCGACATTAAAGAATTCAGAATGTATGATTATACCATCATTTAAATACATAAAGTAAAACAGAATACAAGATCTCTAAGTAACACAATAATAGACAAAGCACAGTCGAATTATTTTCATAAAAATTGAGGCAAGTGAAATATTTAATTTTTAAGGAAATGTTGAAATCTGAAATGTAACAGATTTCATGGATAAAATCTATAATAGAAAATAATGATTACAGATGAATGAAATAAATAGAAATCAATTAAAAGTAATATTTGGTATTGATATCTATACGAATAAGTAAATAAAAATAAATAAACAAAAGCATTTGCTGTTTAATTAGTATTTATTCAAAACAACTACTATTAGATAAAATTCCTTTTGCTTACAAAAAAAAAAAAAAAAAAAAAAATCAACAAAACCTTTGGTTTGATTATTATTCAAAATAACTATTTAATTTGCAATATTTCAGTTAAAAAAATAAACATTTTTTTAAAAATTCAGATGTTTAAAAAATGAAATGAACAAGCTGTAGAAACTAATGATAAGAGTATTTTTGTAAAATAAATTAATAATTTTTTAACGACTTCATATGCTTAAACAACAAAATTTAAAGCTAAGAATTTTAATCACAATTAAAATAATTAATAATTAGTAAAGAAAAAAATTAGATAAATTACCAATTTTATAGTTTAAGGTACCAATTAATATTTATTGCTAAGATCTTTTACTACATATAAAATGTTAAATACCAATAAAGTATTTTTTTGATTAATTTCTATTTCTTAATTTTCTATTTTTTGAAGCAAGGTTTGAAGCTTCATTTTTTATTTTGCGTATAACTACAGACGTTACAAATTTCCCCATAGTCTTATTTCTGCATATATTTGTGAAATGAATTGCATAGTTTGAACCAAACATTAAAATTAATGCAGCTTTAAAAAATTTACGTGTATTTACTGCCAAGCACGTATGCAAGTTTCGCAAACATTAAAGAAAAAAAATCACTAGATGCAACTAATTTGTCATGCGTAAATAAGAAAATGTATGAAAATCGGTACAGCAGCAATCACGCACTTAAAAAAAAAAAAAAAAAAAAAAAAAAAAAAATCGCTATTTTGTTATGCATGAATCTGAAAATGCATGAAATATGAAATTCAGAAAATAGTCGCAAAGTCACATTCTTTCGAAAAAACATCTTTTTGCAATACAATAAATACACACGACACGAGCGGCAGGCGCGGCGCGAAAACAAAGTTTGAAGACTCGAAAATGAAGTTCGATGTGAAGAGTTTACCAGTGAAAAGAGTGGATACATCGAATCCTATCACCGCATCACGAATCGCTAATGCATGCCGTATCAAAGCTAACCCAAGTGATTTACATCCGCTTTATCTCCTCTCCTTATTCAGGATTGAGGCGATCGTATCTGCAGAAACGAAAATTTGTTCTGCAGAATAGTTTATAAAACATTCTTTGACTTTCTGTCTCTCTCTCTCTCTCTTTTAGGTTGATTTCTTTAGAAATCGACCTATTGCAATCACTTCGTTTATCTATCTATCTATCTATCTATCTATCTATCTATCTATAATGAAAATTTTGTCATCACGATAACTCCCGAAATAATTCTCGAAATCGAACCAAATTTGGACAATGGACTGATCTTATAAATATCTTGGATGAGTTCGTTAACCAAGTTGCTCCGACTTTTTGTTTTCAAGTGGCAGCCACTTGAAAATTTCAAACCGACATTGTAAAAAGCATATTTAAAGCAAGATTCGCTTGAATTTTGATGTATATACAGGCCACATAAGTCTCCAAGAAGTTTATTAATGAAGTTTATCCGCCATTTTTAATAAAGTGGCAGATATTTTAAGTTAAGCGGGACCACTTGAAATCAGGCTACCACTTGAAAATTTAAAATCACAATTACTTCCGAAATAATACTCCAAATCGAACCAAATTTGGACAGTGTCTTAACTTATCTTATAAATATCTTAGATGAGTTTATTAACCAAGTTGCTCCGCCATTTTGTTTTCAAGTGGAGAACACTTGAAAATTTCAAATTCAAATTGTAAAAAGCGTATTCCGAATTTGTTTTAAATTTGATGTAAATATAGACCACATAAGGGTCTCAATAATGTTTATTAATGAAATTTATCCGTCATTTTTAATAAAGTGGTAGATATCTTAAGTTAAGCTGGGCCACTTGAAACCACGCTACCACTTGAAAATTTAAAATCACAATAACTTCTGAAATAATACTCCAAATCGAACCAAATTTGGACAGTGTCTTAACCTATCTTATAAATAGTTTAGATGAATTTGTTAACCAAGTTGCTCCACCGTTTTGTTTTCAAGTGGAGACCACTTGAAAATTTTAAATTTAAATTGTAAAAAGCGTATTCCGATTTTTTTTTTTTTTTAATTTTGATGTATACATAGATTATACAAGTGTCTCAAATAACTTTATTAATGAACTTTATCCGCCATTTTTAATAAAGTGGCGGATATCTTAAGTTAAGCAGGACCACTTGAAATCAGGCCACCACTTGAAAATTTAAAACCACGATAACTTCCGAAATAATACTCGAAATGGAACCAAATTTGAACAGTGTCTTAACTTATCTTATAAATATCTTAGATGAGTTTGTTAACCAAGTTGCACCGCCATTTTGTTTTCAAGTGGAGACCACTTGAAAATTTCATATTTAAATTGTAAAAAGCGTATTCCGAAATTGTTTGAATTGTGATCTAAATACAGACCACGTAAGGATCTCAATGAAGTTTATGAATAAACTACATCCGCCATTTTTAATAAAGTGGCAGATATCTTGAGTTAGGCGGGGCCACTTGAAATCAGGCTCCCACTTGAAAATTTAAAATCACGATAACTTCTGAAATAATGCTCCAAATCGAACCAAATTTGGACAGTGATATTATCATGTAATTATCTCCAATGTTTTCACTGGGCAACTTGTCCCGACATCTTGTATCTAAGTTCCAGCCACTTGAAATCACACTGCCACTTCAAAATATGCCACACGATAACTTTTAAAATACTAAACTGATTCAAATAAAAGTTGGATAGTGAACTTATGGTTCAAATATCTAGGATAAGTTCAGTTGGTGACTTGATCTGCATTTTTATTTCCAAGTGGCGGCCACTTGAAAATTTGTCATTATGGTAACTTTAGTAATACAGAATCAATTCGCATTAAATTTGGGTAATGGATTTATCATTCAAATATCTCACTTAAGTTCGCTGGGTATCTCACTCCACTTTTTTTTTACAAGTGGTGCCACCTGAAAAATTCTTATGACGATAATTTTTGAAATACTGATTTAATTTAAACTAGAACTGGCCAATGAACTTATCATAAAAATATACTGGATGATTTCGATGGGCAAGTTGTTTTGTCATTTTGTTTCCAAGTTGCAGCCACTTAGACTGCCACTTGAAAATTTGCCATAATAATAACTTTTGAAACACGGCACTGATTTAAACCACAGTTAGACAGTGAAAGCCAAATCAAAGTTGAAAATTGGATTTATCATTCAAACAACAAAAATCTAGAAAATTCACGTAACTCGTGAACCAATCACGTTATTGCGTCCATCTTTGGTATATCGATAGTAAGTATTTTCTCACCAAAAGTCGCCAAAAAAGTTGCCGTAGTGGAAAAGCCGCCAAATTTGGCGCCAAATCTATTACCTGCGTTATTGGATCTTTTTAATGCGTTTTTAAGGGAAAATTAGGCTATTTTAATGCTAAAACAAACTAGAAATGCAGAAAACTAACATTTTTATCAATTTACTAAGCCTCTTTGAAAGAATTTCTACAAAAAAAATTATTTTCTAATTCGCAACGATATCTTAGATGAGCAACTTTCTCTGCCATTTTGATTGAAGTGGCAGTAACTTAATTTTTCAACACAATGACTTTTGAGATTTTGAATTAATTCGAACTATATATGTACAGTAGACTTATCTCACAAATACATTTCATGTATTTGTCAACTTAACCCACCATTTTGTTTCCAAGCGCCGGCCACTTGAAAATTTTAAATTCACATAAAAAGGTATTTATGAACCGATTTGCTTAAAACTCCATATGTGCGTAGCCTACATCAATATTTCTACCAAGTGCATTAATAATTTGTAGCTGCCATTTTGAATCAAAATGACGGTTGCTTGATAAGGAAAAAGAAATCAACCTACCCTTCCGAATAAGCCGGAAGGACTTGTTTTTTTTTAAACACAATGGCAAAATTTATTTGACTTAAGTAAAATCTTTCTGCAAGAACATTTCTGTTTCTGCGACATTGTCGCCGTGTCGCCGTGTTTCTGCCACGGGGGTTACCATAAAGAGCTCATTCATCTGATTGACTGTTAAAACCTGATCACATCTACGTTGTTTCTCGAAATAAACAAATTAGCCAATAAGGAATAAATTTTCCACTCTAATGTACATTTTCTAGCCATTTAGATACAGTGCCTTTAACACGTTATTTATGAAACACCGCTTTTTTTTATGTATACGTATTTAAATGTATAAATGTTAAGAAAAGAAAATGTTAATGTATTTTTAAGGAATCTATTTTATGCATTTAATTCACGTCATCTCTCTCTCTCTCTCTCTTTTTTTTTCTTTCTTTGGATATTTCAATATTTTTATTGTGAAGTTGTCCTCATCGATATTTCTATCGATTTAATTTCTCTTTTGACGAAATCATAAATTTCATAGAGTAATATTTCAAGGGTTGTCTAAAAATTAAAAGTATGTGCATATTTGAACTTTATCTGAGATTAGATAAAAAATGTATTTATTTATTTATCTTTACATGTTTAAAAATTCGATAAATGCATACTATTCAAATCAACATTGTTATTAAAACTTTTTCTTCTTCTTTTTATGTTTAATGCTATAAAAAGAAAAACCAGATATAAAGCGATTTAGGAAACATTTGCACCAGCAGTATAGCACTATATAAAAATGGCATTCTTGGCGTGTACTGACAGGATTCAGAAAATAAAATTTTCTACATCAAATCAATATTAATACAGAATTTGCACATGAAAATCTGTCTACGTGCAATAAATGGATGTTTTTAATTCGACATATAATAAAAACAAAACGTGAAAATTAAATACAGCCCTATTTGGACTGAAGAAGGTTATTAGACTCCAGCATCTACAATTAAGTGACCCTCTCCAAGAATCAAATTTTAAGCAAAACACTGATCCATGTCTGTTTGAAAAAGTAAAGTAAATGAAACCATTTATATAATTCTTTACGTGGATGATATTCAGATTTTCTGTCAGGAAGGAAAAAGTGATGGAACAGCGACAGAATTAGGGAAAAATTTTTAATTTTAAATAATCTGGTGTGTCACTCACACGACTTTCTCTTACCCTGAAATTTAATACTATAAATACAGGTTGCAGATTAATAGGTAAGATAACGAGTACTGTTATGTAAACCTATGTTAAACAATTCATATTAGGCTTCTGAAGAGTTTTATATGATAATTAGTTGTGTGTGAGGGGGGCGGTAGCCCCCCTCAACCCCCCCGTTTCATTAATGCACCTACACTTATATAGAATTTAATTCGGTTATTAAAAATATTTCTCTTTTTAAAAAATAATTTATTAAAATTATTATTTAAAAAATTATCTTTTATAAAAAGACAGACGATTTCCATATTAGAGAAGTAGTATAACACCAAATATCCAAAAAAAAGTCCATTTTATTCTCAATATTTAAAAAAAAAAAAAAAAAGTACGATTTTTTTTTTCAAAGTTTTTTTTTCGTTAAAAGTAAAAAAAATCGATAACTTTGTTTTAAATTATCGCAGATCGATGGTTCAACCATTCGTTTTAAAGGTATTTGTGAGCTCTTTTTAAAGATACCCATCATGAAAATTTACTCCCCTCGAGGGGGGACTTCCCCCCCCAGGGGGGGGAGGCGAGGCTCCTACATACACAAAATTTTTTTCCAGTTAACTGTCTCTATTACAAAAAATATATATTTGTTTCATTTGGTTTAGTGCAGTCTATAGACGTTAAACTCTATTTTCCTGCAATTTCCCCCATAGAAGTAATGTATTAGAATTCTCTTGATTGTCCCTGTACACGAACCATTTGCTGATCTTAACGAAAAGCTTACTGTAGCATCCCTATATGATACACATTTAGAATACCAAGTTTGAACTTTCTGCCATAATTTGTTTTTGAGATATGCTGATAACAGACAGACACACAGACGCACACACAGACGCACACACAGACACACACACAGAGACACACACACACAGATACACAGACCATTTGCTAAAAACATGATTTTCGTATTCAGGGAACCTCAAAACGTGTAAATATAACAAAATCTCGCGTTCGAAAATTTGACCCAAAAACAATACTTTCTCTACCTTATGGGTAAGAGAAAGTAAAAATTGGAAGAAATGAATCGTTATTTCAGAATTAACATACAAAATTAATTATCATAGAAATTATTTATTTAAATAAAAGACATAAAACTTAAGATATCGTAAACAAACTCAATCTTCAATATTGAAAACCTTATGTACTATAAAATTTAAATCTTGCCATTCATTGCAATCCCATGGAAACTAGTTATGTGAAAAAAGAAGAAGAAACTGTATCTATTACTACTATACCACGAAAAAAAAAAAGTTAAAACTTCTTGTATCCCGAAGATATAGGAGCTCTTTTATATATTGCAATGGTCACAAGACCTGGAGTTATCCAGCCGAAGGTGTTAGAAATCAAATAAATTGCACTGGAATGCAATAATATATTTAATAATTAATTTAAATCACAACCAAGAAATTGAATTTTGTAATAATATTATCATCAGAACCTACTTTAATAGCATTGGCTGATGCTGATTTGGTGGGCAGAGAAACAGTTAGGAAATTAATGTGATGCATTCTATTCAAAGAAGTGATCCTTCTATAGAACGATAAAGCATTAAAAATCAAGCGTTTCGTTTATCTCGGTGGAGGAAGAATAGAATATCTCATCAGCAAAAGAAGTTGAAGTGAATAGATAGTTAATAAATTTTCTGAAAGATCTTGGCATTTCTCAACAATTTGCTATTTTTTTCGAGCTGCTATTTAGTTCAAACTTGAAATAATGAGTGAAATAATGAGTGAATGAAATAATGACTTGAAATAATGAGTTTACGAAATTTTCATTTCTCCTGAATTCATGACCGTCGTGTACACTAATGGTGGCTGGTGCACGTAAAATCTGTCGTGGCCGTAATGTCCTCCATGTTCCCATAAAAATTTATACCTCTGGGGGTCACCGAAGCGGGAGAGCCATCCCTTTCATGGAGGATCAAAATTGTGATGGCATGTCTCCGTACCACCTCTAGGGTTGTGTCCCAGACCGTCGCCAATTGCCCATCTGCGCAACACTAGTGCGACGTAAAACCCCACCAGAATTCATATACTTTTTAACTTTCATCAAAAGGATATATTGTTTTTTGTTACAAAATTTAGTCAAATATATTTAAATTTCGTTATATATTCAAAATATATTTAAGACCTCAGTGTAAACTAATTTCTTTAGGAAATGTAACATAATACAATATATTTTCTTCTTTTATACTTCTTTTGAAATATTTTTGTTTATAAAATAAATATAAAAAAATCGCTACTTTTTTTTTTAATTTTTAAATTATTTGTTTATTTATTATTTATTATTATAATTATTATTTTTACGTATGGCATTGTTTTTATAGTATTCGCTGGCTTCTATACATTTGTTCTGAATATAAATTGCGCTATAGTAAAAATTTTCTAATAAGAGAAAAGAAAAAAAAAAATCCTTTACACGAAAGGTAACATAAAGAAGCTCTACAAGAAACAATAATTATTTTTTTCATGACATATTTATTTGCAAATATTCCATAATTTTTTTTTTTTTTTTATGAAGAATTCTTTTGTGTAATTGTTGTTATTTCGAGAGGTAGAATTCAGAAAAAGAAAATTAATTAATAAATTAATTTGTATTATATTATGAAGATCATTGTTAAAGCATATTATTTTCTATGGAAGATATTGTATAATATTTCATTTGTAAAAGAACAATTTATCTTCACTTTAAAAAAAGAATTTTGCTATATGAGTTTAAATTAAGAGAAATATTGAAATAATTATTTTCAGTGTAAAATTTACGTGAAAGAAATATATTATATATTTATATACCTTCTAACATTCTATTTAATATTCCGTAGCATTGTTCGTACCCGACCTTTTTCCACACCACTTTTTTTATACAGTAATTTTCACCAAACGTAATTACGATTAAATAGAGAAAAAAATACTCTCCAAAACAATTCGTGTGAAAAAAAATGCGCGTAATAACAAAACAGAATATTAATAAGAAGGCAGGTATGATATATGATATTTATAATATATAATGAATAAAGAAAAACGACAAATTATAACTATTATAATGTAACTATTATAATGTACTATAAAATGTGGTTTTAGACGTCTCTATTGAAGAAAAATGTCCTTAGAGAAAAAAAAATATGGAACTATAAATGTGTATCTAGCTTTGATTATAAATAAATATTTTAGAAAAAAGCATTTTTACCTAAACAGATTCACTTTTAAAACTCACGAAAATCTCGCCCATTCTTGTACCAATTAACAAAAATATAACCAAGTGAAATTTTGATAGTGTGGATTAAAACTAACCAATTTTGACAGGATGATAAAATTTATTCCTCACTGTCATAATAATTAAAAGAAGCCAAATATCATATTCACATTTCACAGAAAAAATATAGTGCTAGTAAGTCATAATTCTTTTCTGATTACACGATAATGAAATATTTATGATCCTACATAATTAAAATATAATTATGTAGGATTATTCCTTAATAATCCTTAATTATTTCATTGCTTAAAATTTATTCCAGACTGCGAGCAATTTTTTAAGCGACTATAAAAGGCGAATTCACCAACTGTATTAAACCTGGGAGCAATACTAATCACCAGATAATACGACGTTTGGTCATCCCTGTGAAAATCCCCAGATCGCTGGCATCGCTGGTTAACTTAACATGTTATTCTTAATTTTTAAAGATGAGATGTTTACCATTTTAAGTCAGGCATTTTTCTTGATGCATGCGTACTTTTAAATAGTAGGGGAGAGTGGGGATGAATGGGACATTTTTCATGTTTTTATTAATAACGTTCACCCTATGTAAATCAGAATTTTGTAACATTACTCACTATATAGCAATCAGTTACATATAAACATACTAACTTTAATAAAAAGTTATCATTTTTAATTATATATATATATATATATATATATATATACATGCATGTGCATTGTCCCATTCATCCCCACCTATGGGGATGAATGGGACAGGGCTAGAGTTAACAAATAAAACAAAACAAAATGGAAAGTAAATAAATTTTTAAAGTTAAGTTGGTTTATGTGATTTTATTACACACTATGAATTTACTGAAATTAACAAAAACTGATGTATCGACTCTAATTTATACCAAAAGGCAAAAATCTTTTGGTTCGCGCAGTTCCTACTGCTCTAGGCTTCGGTAATTTAATCCAAAAATAAATAAATAAATAAATCTAATCTAATCTAAATCTAAATCTAATCTCTAATCTAAAAATAAATAAATAAATAAGACACTAGAAATATATAAATCATTATAATAGAGTACAGATTATCCAGATAAATTTTTGTTACCGACTGATCGGGAAAAATAAGCATTCTATTCTGTATTACGTTAATAATCACTAAGATTTATTTAATTAGCGTGATTGAAATTGTGATTTATTCAAATTATAATCAGTTTATTTATTTATTTTTTTAATTATTGATTTAAGTTGTATTGAATATTCCAATTTATAATTTTTTTAATCATAATTATTATAAACAAAAATCGGAACAATTAATTTCAATCTATTTTTCTCTAAATCCATGCTATTTTTTTAATTCCATGTTATAACTACTGAGCTACAGGTTATAAAAATATTGAAAATCTATTTACGATTTGTTTTAATATAATACTTGTGTAAAATTTTAAATTAACACATAGTGGAGAATGTCTCATTCATCCCCATCACCACATGATCATATAAAACAGGAAATATGTTTAATGAACAATTGTCAAAATTCTTGAATATCATAAACACAATAAAAGATTATGCCTTTTCACCATATAAGAGTTATATTAACTTTAAGCAAATAGTTAATTTCATAACTACTACCTAATTGAATCAGTAAAAGTTACTTTGGTAGCAGAAAAAGGCAGTTTATGCCCTTCTATAGATAGCACAATTCTGAAACTACACTTGATGAATGACCTCAGTACTATCAGAAAAATTGTTAAGTTTCTGGTGCTTACAAAACTTAAAAATTTTGCCACTGGCAAATCCATCCTGCGTCCCATTGATCCCCACTCTCCCCTACATATATAGTGTACGTTATGGTATTAAATTTCGATGATATTGATTTTTCAAAAATTTTGGAAACCATCATTAGAAGAAACAAATCTGTGCATCAAAATAGAAGGAATGATTTCGACTGCATGAATAGTGCAAACATTCGGACGCGTTATTATTTAAGTACTGCAGACGTGTTGCTATGACGTGTAACCACACAATTAAACGAAACTGAGCTTTAGGTGTTCCTCTAAACGACATATTATTTTAAAATATGATTTTGCGTATCCATTGTACCCCGACCACGGGGTACAATGATGACACGGAGTACTATGGACCACAGATTAAATATAAAAAGTGTACTAATGTAGTGTGTTATTTAATAGTATAAAATGTAGAATATATTATAATTGTTTATTTATGTCTTCGATCCATTCAAACAATGTAAATAAATGAACATTAAAATTAGAAAATGATACACCAGATGAATTTTGTGTCACTGAAAGTCTGCTGTTTTCTTGTGAAGTTGTAGGTTTTGGAAGACTCATCATTACAATAGCTTGAAAAGTTACAAGAGATGTTTCAACACTCTCAGTAAAAAATGTGGAGAGTTAGGAAAAAATGTAGAAGAAAAATGTAGAAAATGTTAGGATTTCGTTGCATGAATCTCACAAAACAGATTCTTTATCTTTTATTTCTGTGATTAAATCAACAAAATGTAAAACCGTCTTTTTTTGTCAAATTTATTTGTATTATTATTTTTTATTGTATTATTTAATTTAGTTCGTTATAGCTGTATGGTATTTGTAAAAATATAAGAATACAAAAGTAACCGAATAATTATTAAAAATAAATAAGAAGAAATCTCAAAGTAAATTTCTTTTTTATTCATCTTTGAAGACATAATAGATATAATTGATGTTAATTATGAAATTTTTATGTATAAGTTATAGCTAACATTTCAAAAATGTAAATTTCGTAAATCAGTTTACTATGACTGATAACTGGGGTAAATGGACCATGGTCCATTGTACCCCGGTTCTTAGTGGTCCATTGTACCCCGTGTTGACCTCTGACAGCAAACGTTAAAAAAAAATAATAATAACAAATCATTTTTAAAATTATTTTAGTCAGATTAAATATAATAATAGATGACTATACCTCTATTTTATACTAAATAATATTTTACAGAACACAATTCTTGAATGAAGAAAAGAAAAAATCTTTAGCAGAAAATATTTACTTTTGGATACTACAAACTAACTTTCTAGAATAAAATGATTAAATTGCCAGGTAGGCATGAAGTTGCTGGCTAAGTTTCATCACTAGTGTTGCTATGTACCAAAATACGAACCACAAAAAAAATAAAAAAATAAATACAAATATAAGGATGGTCCAGTGTACTCCTTGGTCCACTGTACCCCAGTCTTCCCTATATTAATAGACACCAATCATTATATTTTCAAAAAATAACTTAATGATAAGTTTCAAAATATTGTAGTTTTTTATAATTACGAGGTTAATAATGAAGATAATAAAATATTTAAATTTAAATTTCTTTGAATAATTTATGAAAGATTAAAAAAGAAAAATGACTGTTAATAATTTCTTATAATATTCAATTATTGTTTATATATATATACATTATTCATAAAATTAATACACAAATTAGGCTTTATTGTATTCAAAATTATTCTGTGTTATTGTAAAAAAAAAAAAAAAATGCATATTTGATCGTGCTAATAAATAATATTTATTTTATTTAAAAAAATTCTTTTTCAATTTTTTACAGATATGTAAAGAATGTTTACAGATATGTAATTTCAACGGAATAATATTTTTTGGCAGCAGTATAATTGTAGAACTAATGCTATGTTTTAAAGTTTTTTGAGTAAATTCTTACTAACAATATGTCTATGCATTATAAGATTTAATGTACTACTAATTTACTATGTTTTATATAATTTTTAAATCTGTTGGTGTTCTGATATTTAGGTTAATTAGTAATTGGTTGGCTCTTATCCGAATGTATAATTATTATTTACTTGCCTGTAAATAAATTTATATGTTTTAAAGTTTTATTTTATTGAGACAAAGCTAAAGGTTGCTGAAACTAAATAATTCAAGACAAAAAAAATTTTATTTAGAGAATGATTACCTCAATGATTTGTTTTAAGTAATTTCAAAATATAATTCGCTATTCTGTTAAAAAATACCCCTTTATATTCTGTTGCAATAAAAGTGCACCATTTACCTATCATTAAACATATACTTTCACTTACAAACGAAATAATACACATTTTCCTTTAGTTAAATGAAATCTTGCAAAAAAAAAAAAAAAAAAAAAAAATAGATAATCACAGTAAAAATCATATAGCAATTGAAAAGTTAAATAAAAATCTACGTCTAATCAATATTCTATGAAAATAAATACATAAAAGCATTATATATATATATATATATATATATATATAAAGATTCTGAATAGAGCTACGTTATTAATAAGCACAACAGGATTAATATTAATGAGTTGCTACTTTAAGCGCATTTTAAGACCACTTTTAAACCTCTTTTTTTAAACCTTTTTTTTAACCCCCTTTTTTTCCACACACACCATTGTAATACATGTTGAATAATCAATAAAATGGGCGACAGACGATCTTGAACATTAATATCATCAATTAATGTAATACGAAGGTTTCATAACAGGCAGTATTTTGACATTGATAAATACCGTTATTAATAGTAATGTTGGAATAATTTTAAGTTAAATGAAGATGACTCAATATTACGTTAAATCGTATTTGCGTATGAGAAGAAGATTTTTTAGAACGTATTTCTTGCTAAAGAACACATAATCTTGTATTGTTTCACAGTTGTTGTTTCTGAATTAGTATAAATTTTATAGATTAATTAATTTTTAATAAATTTTTTATTTAATTTTTCAAATTATAATATTTATTTAAAATATAACTTTATAGTTAAAAATAGCAAAATAATTGAATAAAATAACGTTCACATTGGAATATATTGAATTTCTACCGCTTTCTGAAATATCATTAACAAAACATATTAAATAACAATAACAACAACAATAATAATAATAATAATAATAATAATGGAGGATAAACGTCTTTATCTCTTATAAGTTTTTTTGTTAATTTTGTATTTTTTTTTTTCAGATAAATAAGGGCTAAATTTCGCTATTCCCCTGAAAAAATGCATATAAGATTCGAGCATTTTTTTTTTTTTGAGATAATTATTTTGTATTTGTATTTTAGTTTGATACATTTTAAAGTAGAGGGCTTTGTCTGCTACGCCACCAGTTATTTTATTTAATGACATTATCAAAACACATTTACTAATACAGATTAAATTCTTTTATAAATAAAAGTAAAAGAAAAGAAAAAAAAAAAAAACCTCATTAAAATCGCTTAAAACCTCGCTTTGAGTTACCACTTGTTGCATTTGCGCCCTAACCGGAGATTGCAATTTAGGTGCTACCTTGAGGATAAGTGATGCAAGAAATGCATTTCTCGTACAAATATTTCTCAAGCATATTATTTTTTCCAGTCTATGACAACAGGTAGCGACACCAGACAATCTTTCCATCTGAAAAAAAAATTAATTAATTAATTGATTAATTATTAATAATAATAATCAATAATCAATAATTCGAAAATTGGGCTTTGAGGTACATCAAGAGAACTGAAATCGGATATCCATGCAAAATTTTGTAGTTCTGCGATTATCCGTTTGCGTAAAATGTAGCAAGCGCACCTCTAAGTTTACTTTTATTTTTTGACACTTTCTCTTCATCCTAAAGTCTGGGATACTGTGAAGCAGTTGATTTTTCTTTATCAAATGGCATATTTTCTGCTAATTACCTGCAAAAGTAACACATTTGCCCTTAGAATTCACGACCCCTTCTTTATCAGCATGACGCTGTAACCAACTTAGCCCCAAAAAGCTATTTACCTTTAAGCATCTATCTTTAGAGTCGATCATTTCAGAAATTTATTGATTTTAATTAATTAAAAAAAGAAAAAAAATCGGAAATCGGGCTTCGAGGTGTATTAAGAGAGGTCAATATGGACCTCCATGCAAAACTCTGTAGGTCTGCTATCAGCCGTTTGTCTACAAATTGACGGACATACACGCCCTTCACACACACATCTTTTTTTTTTTTTATCATATGAAGAGATATTTTAATTTCCTACTGAAGTAATAAAAATGTTTGTTTTATCTTTTTCCTCCTCCAATGTTATAGCGTCGGAACAGGATGTGGATGATTAAACACTGTAAAAAAAAAAAAAAAAGTAACATTACGCAACAAAATTGAGGCAGCGTACCATGTACAAAAATACCACAACCATGAAAATAAATGTTATCAGTTGTACCTGTGTAATCGTAGCATAACGTGTATGGTTACACAGTTGCAGCTGGTAACATTTCTCTGCATAGTTGTGGCAAGTAGGATGCCTTAATATTGTTGTGTAATATAGCAAAAATAAATAAATAAATAAATAAATAAATAAATAAATAATAATAATAATAATACAGTGAACGAATGTCAATAATAATAATAATAATAATAATAATAATAAAACCTGTTTGAACAAGTAGAAATTTTTGAGTAATTAAAAATGAAATAATAGGTAACCAAAATGGAAGTTATTTATTTTAAATGTAATTGTTAAATATTTCATATTAGCGCCAAAAATTCTGTTTAGATAAAATTGATTATATTCTGTTAGCTGCTGCCAAAATTGGTAATATTTTAAGGTTATACATCTTTATGTGTTAACAAATGAAATATATTTAATCAATATATATATATGTTTCAGTAAACCTAATATTAAATGTCACATTATGATATAAAAAATGAAACTATGTTGCTACATTGGATGCATGGTTGGGGTTTTAATACTATTTTTTTTTAATTATAATACAAAGTATTACACACACACACACATTTATATACACACATGAATTTAGTAAAAGTGTAGTATTATAGTATTTTGTGACAGTTTTTATTCCTGTTATTATTATAAATATTTTTATGTCCTACGAATTATACTTATATGAATACGTAGTTAATTAATCTCAGCCTTTCAATAATTTACTAGCAATAACTTACTAATTTTAATTTTATGGAGTTTAGTTATAACTTATTGAATATTGGATATACTATGTTAAATATCCCATTGTAATTTAAATTCATATTTCTTTCTTTTTAATCCATAGCAAATGTATATAAAGTCTCTAGCCTTATATCATGGATAAAATCGCGTGCATTCAGAAATTTACATAAAACTTGAAGAATTCTATAATAAACTATCCACTCTTATTTGTCGTATACTAAATTATTATTATTTATTCGCGAATGTTGGTATTTCTAGTGCATTATATGGTGAATGCTGTGGATGATTATATTTCTCAAATATTCCGGATTATGTATTTTTTGTGTCTTATAGATAAAGTTAACATTTGATATGTTTCTATTGTGGATGATTATATTTTATTTAAATTGTCCTGGTTACATCTCCTTTGTTTCTTTTGGATAATTTTGGCAGGCATTTGATATGTTTCTTTTGCATTCTACAGTCTTGTAATAATACATAGATACATATGCATATATTGTTAGAAATTTCTAGAATGCGAGAGAAGTATATTATATGACAAAGTTATCCATAAGAAACAAAAACGATATAATCAAGAATATTTGAACAAATATAAACCACAATATTTACTCTATAATGAACTAGAAAAAATTAAGAATTAAATGAAACACTAAAACGAGTCGGAAATTATGGCATTCAAAGCAAAGTAATTTTTTTATTTTATTTTCTCAAATTACGTGTATAAAATATATATATTAAAAAAAAAAAAAAGGCTTTATATTAATATTTTTTTTATTATTATCTAGCACTTACACTGTTAAAAATGGTTTCTTAAAAATGAACTAAATTGTCTCAAAATAGCTCCGAAATAATATATACTTAAATTTGGAAACCCATGTACTTATTTTTGAGTATGCTGACATGTGAAACATGGGGATATTTGGATTATTATTGGGCAACCCCATTTTTGAGCATGTCAATATACTCAAAAATGAGTACATGCTTTCTTAAATTTAAGTATATATTATTTCGGAGCTATTTTGAGACAATTTAGCTCATTTTTAAGAAACTATTTTTAACAATGTACTATAATGATAATAATAAAAAAGTATGCAATCTTATTATAATAATAATCATAATAATCACAATAATAATGATGATGGTGAGAAACTTGCAAAGAAAAGTTTTAGAAAATTTAAAGATTTAAAATGCATACAATGATTTAATTTTAAAATGATATTTTGCATGCACTTTTATTTTTGTATGAAGTGCATTTTATTTCAAAATAATAAATTGCAATTAACCAGTATATTTTAAATTAAAGATGATTCATTTTATAAAAAGCATTAATTACAAAAAGCATTAATTATAAAATAAAGAAAGAAGGAACTATTTACTTATTAGCTACTTTTTTGAAACTGTGATTTTCATTCTTTTCAATGTTCCATCATGATGTAATAAGTTTTGATTGTGATAACCTAAACCAAAATCGCAAATATTTTTGGTAAAAAGGATTTCAAATTATTTTTAATGAGCAATTTTATTATCATTATTCATTTTAGAAAATTTAAAAAGAATCATACATTTGTTTTAAAGCGCAAGGATTATTGCGTTACAAAAATACTTAACGTTACTTGATCCACAATTGGTACAGTTAATGTATTATTACAGATAATGAAAAAATAAATAAATAAATAAATAAATAAATAAATAAAAATAAAAATAAACATTAAGTTTTAATTTTAAGGAAAAAAAAAATATCTAAATATTTTACTTTCAAATTATTTTAAATCAAATTTTTCTTTCAACAGTTTGATTAAAAATAATATTTCATGAAAATATATGAGAGTTATTTGTCTCTCACAGTGAGTGGAGAATCCGGTAATGAAGTAAGTCGGGTTTATATTGTGATAAAGTTGCCTTCAGTTCGAAAAATTGTTCCCTTGCGTCCCAAGTAAATGAAGTCGATTTTTCACGAAGAAAATAGGTTAGTCGATCTTTTTAACCTCGTAACCCTTCTTCATTTACTAAAGTGGGAATTATCTGTGTGTGTGCTAGAGATTTGTTCGGTTTATTTGTTTGTTCGACAGAGAATTTACGATAATTTCTAATGTTTGATATATATATCACGTTTCGTTTAATTTTCTTAAAAAAAAAAAAAAAAAAAAAAAAAAAGAATGATTAAATACTAAAAATCTGAAATGTTCAAAATAAATCTGAAATGTTTAAAATTTTTTTTAAAATAGTAATGGTAATATAGTGAATAAATTAAATATAAATTAAATATAGATGATTAAATTTCCTTCATGTTTTAAAAACTTTATTTAATAACTTTGCTGTAATAGATCTAATATTAATTATTGAAACAACTAGGTGGTCTTCATCCGCCTAGTGATCGCTGTTTTATATTAAACATATTTCCAAATTTTGCTCTCTTTTCGTTTAGTTCTCATGTCAAAATGATTTAACATCGGATTACAAGAAATGTTTGAAAGTAGTGTCATATTGTACAATATAATTTCTACATCAATATATTCTAAATTCCATAATGCTGCATGAAATTGAAAATAATGTCTTAAATATTTAATTCAATTATGTAGCAAGTAATCAGTTAAATAAGATTTCAAGCATATGTCAGTTTAACGAAATTGTACACTAGCATAAAATTCATACAAAATATGGCAGAATCCAGAAACAAAAATCTTGAGAATAAATACAGAAAAAATTCTTAAAAAAAAAAAAAAAAAAAAAAAAAAAAGAAGGTGTTTTCGTAAGTTTCAGCACTGCGATACACGCCAGTGAAGGTTACAAACCTTTATTTAATTTCCAGCAGATACGCATAATAATTTATAAAAACACATATTCTGACATACATATACTCATGGGCATTTTAATATATGTATGTGCACACATGCAATTCAAAATAAAAGTGACATGCATGTTTAAAAAATACACATACGTACATACCTTATAATACATTGAACGCATATTTTATTTTATTTATTTTTACTTTACAATTTATGATTTCACGCTTTTCGGATTATGGAAATAGTTTTGAAGCAGTAGCCAGAAATTTATGTATGTACCATATTAATATATTACTTTACTTTGAAACAATATTTTAATCACTTCTGATTTCTTACACAAATTCATTTTAGAGATTTTCTCATACTTTCTTTGACTGTTTTCTTTTAATTTTTGTATGTACTGTTTTGTAAAACTGACAGCAGTGTTAGGAAGTGTTTAACCAGTTTTGTCGTACTATAGATGAATTTAATTTTTTTTTTTAAATTTCGTAATGCCATTTGGACATTAAAATATTATGACGTAGGCGTTATGATCCAAACAATGAAGACTGTAAGGTAGGCGAAACAACAACAACAACAACAAAAAAAATGATGATGTTTCTTTTGAAATTTAAGCAAATTTGTATTTAAAAATAAAAAAAGATATATATTGCGTTTTACATACCAAATGTGCAATTTTTAAGAATTTTTAAAGTTTATTATTCATATGAATAATTAAGTGATATATATATTTTTTAATAATTCTTTTTCAAATTAATGTAAGTTTATAAGAGAAGACTTAAATATTTGATACTAATAAATTACGTTAAATTAAAGACTAACTAAAGTACAATACTTATAAATATAAAAATAACCTTACTGCTTAGATTTCATTCATCGTAGCGGCTTTCGAGGGGGCTCCCCGCTATCTGCGGCGACTTGTAGTATGGTGAAGAATACTGAATCTGTTTTTATATCAACTAGAACTCTTTCCATCATTAGGAGGCTGCTTATTCATTCGCATTATATACTTGATTGCCATTTCCAAAGTCTCTCTTACAATTGCATGTTTTGATTATTGAAATTTCAGATTTCTTTTTTGGTTTTATTAAAGCCAATTTTAATATTATCTTCATAATTACTTTCTGTTAATGCTGTGGAAATTTTTCTGAACTTATGTCATTCTGAATGTCATTATTATGCTCTTTTATGCGAGTTTTAAATTTCCTCTTTGACATCCTAATATAACATTTTTGTTGACCGGTACCATTACTAAATGGGATTCTATATATACCAGCAGTTTCGAAGGGGGGGAAAGGGTCTTTGTTATTTCTAATCAGTTGGAATATGTCTGGATTAGGTTTAATTGGAATATTAACATTGTATTTAGGGGCAAAACCTTGTAAAGATAAAACTCTTGGGCCTAGGAGGAACTTGAAGGACATCAGGTAGATACTGCAAGATATTTGAAGTACATATACATTTTAAAATACGTAAAAAAATAAAAAAAGATTTTCTTTTAATTGCGATTAAAATTACATGCTTGAAATACAAATCTTGTCATCATACAGTCATCTGCGAAAATTTAAGAAGGATGCATTTATTGTGCAATATCCTTCGTAATGTCCTTCAAATTCCTCCTAGGCGCAAGAGTTTTATCTTTCCAAGGTTTCCCAGAGTTCTCCATCGCAGATGTTTCATATACTCAAGTTGCAAAATATTTACTTCACACGGTTTCCCGATCTTCAAAAAAGTTCCCTAGTTGTTCAAATTCTTCTTTTTGCTTAATTAAAGTAACTGTTAACTTCAATCACGATATGAACTTTGGCATAAATATTAGTTTTGTTGCTGACTTATTATCTGTGCTTGAAGATGCCATAAAAAGTATGGCGAAAGAAGATGTCCTTGAAGATGCCATAAAAAGTATGTTAAAAATGCAAAGCCTTAAAGGCTTTGCATTTTTAACATGTAATTTTTATCGTAATTAAAAGATAATCTTTTAATTACGAAAATAACACGAATATGATTCTTTTAATTAAAAGAAAATATTTTAATCGTTTACGTGTATTAAAGTGTATTTTATAATATTAATTGATTTAAATACAATCTAAAAATTAAATATAGATAAAAATAGGCGCATTTTATAATATATTTAAATTAGTGTTTAGAGTCTCAACATAAAATTATTTTTATACGATAAGTAGATGAAAAATATTTTACTTCTCACTTCGCCATTTTTTATGTTTTTTCTGATGCGAGAGATAAAAAATTTTACTACTTTAGTAAATATTCTCCATATTCCGCGTAAAATATATAAAATTTCTCCTACTATTTTTCATATATTTTTACTTTTTCATTTCTGTTTTTAACTCACATTAATGTTTTTATACATTTAAAAAATACGAAAAATTCTTTTTTCCAGCATATATGTTATATTAATATTTAACCAACTTAATGGATTCTTTTGAAATAAAATATTTTAATTTATAAATTTGTCAGAATTAATTTATAACACTGTCTACTAATATTGAAAACATGCAATTTAATCATACAATTCAATTTTAATCCATAATTTCGATTTGAAGCTGCAACATATTGTGTATAACTTATTAAAATACAGGAAATTTGTATAATAAATTTAAATTGTAGGAACTGAGTTAATGAATTTCTGAATAAGCTAAAAGTTGTTTGTTAAGGATTTTTATTTATTTAACGCGAATTTAAAATTCTTTCAAAGTAATATTTTTTAAAATAAACATAAATAAAAATTGAAAAAAAAAAATATTAATTGGATTTTTTTTTTTTTTTAATCTTGTGAGGTGTCTCACAGATTTTTCATATGAATTTTCCAAGTTGACATTGCGATGATGTCTTCACGGTGATTTAATAAGCTATTCTGCGAAGTTGCAAATTGATAGACAGCCGTTGCGCGTTTGGAAGGTAAACTTCGAGTTTTTGCGAAATTTAGTAGTTAAATAGATTTCAGTAATTTTGCTGGAAATTAAGTAACGTAAGAAGTCAAATTAATTTTCCAGTGTGTAAAAACATGTCAAAAACTATATAAAATTACTAAAATTGTTAGAATTTAATAAGTTATTTTAGTAAAAGAAAAAATATATATACTCCCTCTTGAAAATTGAAGTATTTTACCACTAATAAAATTAAGTGATTTCAGGGACTAAGTGAAAAATAAAATACTGAATTTAAACATCAACAACAATAAAATAATAGAATAAAAAATATTTTTTAACTGACTCCTATGGAAAAGCATAAACATCTGTAAAAATCGCAAATATTGAAATTAAATATCATCGTTGACCTGAATTTTAGAAGAGAGATTTTTGTCCGTATTATTAACAGTCCATGTAATATTTTCGAAAAGTAGTAAAAAATTAATATGACATGTTAATATATAAACATTTTAAATTAATTGCTTTTTATTATTATAAGAAGCTCCCAAAACACAAATGTTTTAATTGGAATATTTGCATGGAAAACGACATTTTATACTAAGTATTATTAAACTGGGAAAATGTTTAATAATGGACCATTCATTCAGATGTTGTGATTGAATATAATCATGCAAATCTTTTTTCAAAATATATAGTTATGAATTTTTGAAATCGTAGAAAAAAAAAATGTTAAAATGCAAGAAATGTTACTGCGAATAGTGATTAAAAAAAATAAATTACATTATTTTTATATTTTCTAATGTTTCCTTGTTTTACCGTAATAAAATGTAAAATTAGCTTTAAATAAAAGTTTTAGATAAAGTTTTTTGATAAAATTTTAGATATTTATTTGTAGAGGAATTATTTATTTTAAAAGGAAAACATCCTAAAGTTTGAAAAACGAAGTAAAATAACGTATAACACTGAAATAAAAACTTTCTGTGAACGTAAAATTTTTCTACTTTGATATAAAAATAACAGTACATTCTTTTTTCGAATGGCTGTTATATACGAAAAATACTGCAACCTGATAAATTCTTCGCATCCTGTAAACTTCTGTTTGTGACTGGAAACATAATACTCTTTTCTGTTATTTGGAATATACTTTAAAGGTTTCACAGCAAACAAGAGAGTAGGTTAGAATTCAAGTAATAGTTATTTCCTACGAAGTAAGATATTTAATATGTAGAAAACGGAGTAAATATTTCTATTCTGAGATTATTTTCTTTTACCAGAGGCTTATTATTATTTTATGGAATCTGAAAGGATTTCTCTTGTACAAAAGAAATCATTTTAGTGATTCATAGTATTTGTCAATAATTTTTTATTAAAACATGCTTTAGCTATTTTTTATTTTATTTTATTTTTTATCCATATGTGGTTGAAAAAAGTATTGTTTTTGTGTAAAAGTTTTAAAACTGAGTTTTTGATTTAATTAAATGTTTTGATATCCCTAGAGTATCAAAATATATTTTCTAACTTTTGGTTTGCGTGTTTGTCTTTGTTTGTGTTTGTTACCATCATAACTCAAAAACAGGTATAATCAGAAACTCTATAATCAGATTAAATTTCTGTCATATGAGTACATCATTTGAAAAGTTTTATTAAAATTCGACAAATAGTCCTTATACAATTTATGTACAGATAGAAATTTTTATTAATACATTTTAACATATTTTGAATGCGTTAAAAGTAATTAAATTTGCATACAATTTTTATATGCACAAAACCATGTCTGATAAAATATTATATGATTACCACTTACCATTTGATTACCGGGTCACACAAATAAAATCACAGGAATTAACGCTATAGTTTGAAATTTCTCGGCCTGCTTTTAAAATTGTTATTGCCTTTAATATTGTGCTAAACTTAAATATGCTATGTGATGGTATGTATTCATTTCATAGTCCTTATACATGAATACTCATTTTATTATTTAATAAATATATTAATAATTGTACATTTTAAGCAGTTAGAACTAATTAAAATATCACCTAAACAATATCATTACCATCCATCAAAATATAATTGGTTAAAAAACAAAATAAACTACAGAACGATATTTATATTATTCAAGCTAAACATTTTAAAAAATCATTTACATTCAAAATCCAGAATAAATTCTTTGTAGTAGAAAAAAAAATCTGTGTTGTTTAATCTGGATAAAATATACGGTAGGTATCTTTCCTTTTAGACTCGTGAAACTTTTACAAAGTAAATGAATAGGGCATTATATTTTTTTGCCTCATGCTTCCCTAAAGGTAAAGCAAACTCATTCATCTTTATCGGTTTCGGAAGAAGGATGTGTTTTTCTGTAATATTCGATCTCAGGATTTTTTTTCTTCTATCTATTGTGATGCACTCAAAGAACATTTGATGTCGCAATGTATTCAAACTTTCATTTATCATACATATTTTACCATCGATAAAACATCCCTCTAAATAAAACTGTGAAAAATTTGCATATTTTAACCAATACTGTTTTTCTTATATTGTCTGCAAATACAGTTTTAATGCTTCTGTTTATTTTCGGAATAATTAAATCTAAAAAAAATCGAAATAATAAAATAAAAATAAAAAAAGAACATCCTATTTTT
The DNA here is from genome assembly GCA_963930645.1 of Salticus scenicus. Classification (NCBI taxonomy): domain Eukaryota; kingdom Metazoa; phylum Arthropoda; class Arachnida; order Araneae; family Salticidae; genus Salticus; species Salticus scenicus. The sequence continues at coordinate 150,492,890 of OZ005652.1, read as the reverse complement.
TTTTCAATGAAAGGAATTGGTATTTTAGTTTTTTCTTTAATATATGAAAAGAAAATAACGAAATCGATGACTTGTAAAACTGCAAATTTACGCAATATATATGGGATAAACATATGACAAGAACGATGGAATTATTCAACAAATGTGATTGTAAGAAATAACATTAACTATAGTTTACAGGGTTTCATGCAAAAAAAAATTTTTTTTAAGTGCTGCTTTCAGAGATATTTTCAGCTTTTATAAAACTAACAATCACAAAATGGAGATTTGTAATATTTTTCTAGGATACTTTTTTGATTATCTCTTTGATAATTTACATCCTTTATTTTTTACAAATATTATGAAACACTATAGCAGTGTTTTTGTATTACATGCACATACAGAAAGATAAAATATAAATTTTTATTTAATTGTATTACCGATGAAATTTGCATGACATTAAATTAAAATTCATAACATGAGTAAAAATATAAAACTATTTTTGTATGATAAACAAAAAGAGAAAAAAAAAAGAAATATTAGGCGTAGTTATAAGTTTTAAAGCGTCTTTCTAAGAAATGAATATCTACTTCAGAGCAAAAAAGACAAATACCCCTATTCACCAAAATATTATCTATCATTATCTATCATTATTTAACATATTCTGTCACCAGTCAGGCAATTGACGAATAGGAGGAGTTTAGGACGATTCGTGTTTTAATGCGATGAATTCATCAGAACATTTTCGTACATCGTCCACAGTTCAGAAGTTTACAGAAGCACTGCTTAAAAATTAAAACAATTCGAAGGGATTTGGTCAGATCTATTTGCTAGGTGTTTAAAAAATACGCAGTCAAACGTGACTAAAGTGTTCCTGACAGGTTTTCCAGCTTGAAGCCTTGCATTATCTAGGAACAACTTCGCAGAGCTCAAATCTTTGCCAGTAAGTACACGTTTTTACACAAGTTTCTGTATCTTCGAAATATTGTTTGTGGTATTTAGTAGTAACACTCGCATAAGGCTTCGACAGTTCGTAATGGAGCCATCATATTTCACTGGATGCAGAGAAGAACATTTTTTCGTAGTGATTGGTTCCTTTCGGTGTTGATATAGCTGCTTCGCCGTGATTCATCTATTTTTTTTTTCTTTTTTCCTTTTGGATTTAACAGGGAGCAGTCTCCGCTCATCGCTATTAGAGCGATGTTGAGCTATTCAATGTCGAGACAAAGGGAGGGCTTATTGAAAAAAAAGGGGCTCCGAGGCTTATTGTAAAAAAAAAAAAAAAAAAAAAAAAAAAAAAAAAAAAATTGCCAGGCTTGTATCCCAAGACCGACAAAGGGCGAGAGAGGTTAAAATAATAATTGAGAGAAAAGTTCTTGGTTTGAATTGATTCTGGTCGATAAAGTTCAATTATAGTTCATAAGGTAAACAGCTGAAACATATTAAGATAAGTGCTGTGGTGCAATCACCTGTTGCCGGGCGTGCGCTCCTCGCGACAAGGGACAGCAGATTACTGCTCGTTGAATTCATTTCTACAGCAGAGCATGTGCATAATACTCTTGTATACGTTGCTCTTGAGGAGGTGCCTTTTGGATTGCCAGAGCATATCTTTTTTTCCATTACCAACATTACTTGCTACAAGAAACATTTTCTATGCAGCAGATTCATTCACTTGAAGACATGCTCATAATTGTTTCTTTAAGCCAATTCCTACTGCACACGTCTTCTTACATTTGAAATCTTTCCTACTGTATGCAAACGAATGAAAATCGTTGACTAGCTAGACTTATAAGACTTTCAAAAAGTTACGATTAGTATATTATAAATATTTTTGTTTTTATGCTACACGGGAATAAATTTCGTACAAACTGTTTTTTTACTCATAATATACTTGTAATATGTATCTTTCAAATCAAATAAAAATATACAGGGTGTTTATAAAGTCCCGGACCCAGTTTGATGTTTAATAACTCATATAATAATAAAGATAGATTAAAATTAATAACATAAATGGTTAGATAGACTCAAAAAGTTTCATAACCCTTGTCAATGAACTTCCAGGTGTGCCCCCTTCGTTGCACCTAGAATATAAAGTCGATAATCAATTTCACGCCAGGTAGCGGTAAGCATGTTGGCATCCACAGAGGCTATTGCGGTTGTAATTCTGACTTTTAGGTCATCAATGTTCGACACACTCCTCCTGTAAACATTGTCCTTTACAAATCCCCAAAGGAAAAAGTCCAGCGGCGTTATATCAGGTGATATGGGTGGCCAAGGAATTTGACCTCCTGCCCAATCCATCTTCCTGGAAAATGGTCATTCAAAGAACTACGAACGATGGTACCCCAATGAGGTGGTGCACCATCTTGTTGCAAAAAGTAATTCACGTGTAATTCAATATGTAATTCACGTTAAGTGTGTTCACGTTAACGAGGTTCGATTGTATAAACAATAACCCTAAGTCTGTTTTTATTTCCATATAAAACCATGCATTAACTGTTTTTCATTTCTTAGCATCGGTTACTATATTCATTTCCTAAATTTCTTTGACATAGCTTTAGCATAGGATTCCCGAGGCGGATTTTAAATTTTTGCTGTCATTTTGGCGATGAATTAAAATGCCTATTGCTGTTGTGTAAGTAAAAATCTTGCCGACAAACTTTCGAGCTACTTCGGTGCGAAATTTTAAATTTCGTGAAGGAATACTACACTGTAGCTGTTACGTTTCTTTTAGCACAAATTTTCTATTATTATTTTTTTTTTTTCGTTTAATAAATTTATTGTTTTTATTTTTTCATTAAATAAGTGTACCAATTTTTGTAGCGATCGGTTAAACAAACAATAATAATAATAAAAAAAGTGGAAATGTTTGCACATTTATTCAAGTTGAGCGGTCGCAAATAACTAGCAACGCAAAATCACTGTCTGAAAGAAATAGTCTTGTACTAAAAAATGAAAAAATAAAATTTCTCGATTCATACTGGGATGTCAAATTGGACTTTTGTGCCAAAAATGGACGAATGATACAAGAGGAATGGCATGTTCGGAAAAAAAAGAAGATGAAAAAAAAAAAAAAAAAAAAAAAACAGTAGCCATTTAGGAAATTCTAAATTGTTATTGTTAAATTATGTAATATTTGACATTCGAGACGAATGTCATTGTAACTATGGGTCTCAAAGCTGCCGCTGTCAAATAAATGTCAAATAAATAAACTAGCATAGTACTAGCCAACATTTTGGTGGATTCAATATGGTTTCTGCTGTAGTCTTGGCTGCTTTTGCGCCAGCCAACTCTAGCAGATAACAATTAAATTCATTTGTTTACCATGCTAACATGTCGTATGCCAACTACTTTTAAACGATTTCTCCAAAGTGCCAAATATATAAGCTCCGTGATGAACAGGACACGTTTAAAAATCACGTACACGCACGAACATAGACACACGTGGAATGTTTGCTTTTTGTTTCACGTTTGTGTAGAAGAAAAATATGCATTAAGGTAGAAATATCTAAGATATCTCATGCATTAAGTTAAGAAAAAATAATATGCGGCATACGCAAACGGTTTTTATTAAAGTGAGAAATTTTAATATCGAAAAAGAAAAAAAAATAATCATGAATTATCCCAATTTAGATTATTATTAAATTTTACGAACAAGTTTTACAATTAAGCTCTTATGTACAATACAGTAAGAAGGCTCGTAAAGTATAGCTTTCTTTCAATGTTGTATAAGCGAAGTGGGATTAAAATAGTAATTAGAGAAAATTATTTAAATATAAATTATTATCAAGTGGAATATTTAGAAAACTAGCTCTCAGATGCTCTTCCACTTTATGCTTAAGATTGATTTGATATAAAAGAAAATCTTATTTAACATTCTACCGTAGAATTTTAATCACTGAGCTAGGTGCTATCATTCCATTAAAGATAAAATTTCCTTAAATTATCCAATGCAAATATTTATTTAAAATTATATGCTTAACGTTTCGAAAAATATTTCGAAAGAGAAGCTGCATCCAATTAATTAATATGTAAGTTTAAGTAAATCTCATAAATATATTTTATGCATGTTTGTTTTAGAAAATTTCATCTTGAAGACTAATACAGAGTGTTGTGAATGACTACTGTTTGCAGTTTAATTAATCGAAAACATGTAGGATCACGACGCACAAATAATAAAGTGCGATAAATAGTGTTAAATAATCATAAAAATAAATATTTTACTGTAGTGAAATATGTAGAAGGCGTTTTCGATATTTAATCACTAGAAAATTTTATGCTTATTTCAGTCTTTTAATAAGTATGGAATGATTTTTTTTTTTTTTTTTTTTTTTTTTTAACAGGCTTAAGAGATTAATTTTATTAATAAAATAATCAGATGTGGCCCTAAATCTACTTTGTCTAACCGTAGTATGTTGAGAAAATATTTTATAACTGTTGTCACATGCAAAATTCCCACGAAAGATCAATTTCTGAATATAAAAACCACCTTTTATTCAGCATTTACATAGCATTTATTAGGGACGGTGCCGACTCCTTTAATACGCACATGCGCTAAAATATTAGTTATTTGCATATTCTATCGACACATACGCATGGTAAAAATTTCGTTGCTTTTTTTGATGATTATTACACAGTGTTGCATTTTGGAAGACAGTAGTTTATATATTATATTATATCCTCTGTTTCAAATAGTATAATCATAAGGTATTCTTTAAAACTGTTGATTAAAGCATTATACTAACAATTAAAAAAGTATTCTAATGATATGGTGTTACATTTTCATGCCTTACATTTCACAAAGTAGTTAAAAAAATTGAAAAATATTATTTTTTATGATGACACTATATATAAAAGTTTCAAATTCATCAAATTGAAATCATATCCGTAAAAAGGTATGTTCCTCAAATCTACATGTTCGTAAATGTAACATTCAGTGATTTATTTGACTTTAAAGTTTTGAATAATTTTTGCCAATGTATAAGTGACGCTTCTTAAATTTCGGGAATGTATTTTAATTCAAAGTGGAAGATTTACTTCTAATATTCTCAAAGATTTGCCCAAAAGTGTAGTGCCAAAAGATTTGAACGAATTGTGTTCAAGTCGATATCCTGCACAGGATCAGGTAAAGGGATTTTATCTGAAACAGATCCTATTGATGATCGATTCCGGTTTGGATTGAATAATATTTTCCACATGAAACTCAGGTTCAAGTTCACTTGACAGAAATTTATTCCAAATGGTTTTGGTTTCTTTGAATTGTTTTTTCTGTGGATTGGGTTCGGGTCAGAATTAGGTTTTAACTATTTATTGATATATATTTATAAATATTGGAAAATCTCTTATCACGATATTGTACGAAAAAAGAAATCAATTCGAAACAAAATTGAACTTACATTTAAAATATCCTTTACCTTATTCCAGCTATTTAGCTAACATGATTCACCAACTTTTCTCAAAATGGCGGATATTTGAAATTATCAAATTCTTATAAAAATATTTTTATTAACTGATTTGTTTTAAATTCCACATAGGGTAAGTGCACCAGTGATTGACACTTTTAGAGCAATCTCTGATGTTTCTAATGTTCTAGTCATCAGAAAATATTTTTAGAAATCTTAAGTTAGTACACATGGTATTAAAGACATTCAGAACCACATATATGTTAAAATATATGTATTCGATAACAATTATTTCTTTAAGAATTTTTATTTGACACCCACTCAAAGTTTCAGTAATTGAGACTGTCAGATTTTTATTTTATCAGTAATTAGCACTCTATGTTCCAGTGTTTGACACTGCTAGTTATTCATTTTACCATTTATTAGTACCCTATGCTCTATTTTTTGACATAAAATGTAAAAATTCTTATATGTAAAGTATAAGATTTTATTATTTTTCTTATTTATTAATTACTTTTATTATTATAGATTTCTGGATAGATGTCAATTACTGGAGCATGCCAATCACTGAAGCATCTAACAGGGTGAGCATAAAATATCATAACGTGTTTAGAGCCCTATGGCTCTTAAACAAACAGCAGTGTGAGATTTTTGACGAAGAAATACTTAGTACCGTAAGTCGCTGATAAGGGAATGTTTGTTGCTGCGATCAGAAAAAACGTAAAATAAATAAACAAATAAATAAATAAATTACCACGCGCGTTCCATTGTAGAACGATGATGAAGACAGAAAAATAATGTCGGAAATTTTTCATTATTCATCGACAAATTGTTTTTCATTAGAGTTCGAATTATGTAACCTGAGTTTGGAGTCAATCTGTTTAGTCAGTGGAGCAAAAATGACTCTACTTTTGTGAATTCTGACGATTGAAAATTTTAAGAAAAGAATCTGTAAGCATTACAAGCATATGAAAAACGATTGAAAATTAGGTATCTAAAGGAACTTTAGAAATGCAGTAATACTGTGGTCTCAAAAAATCAAGCAGAAACCAGTTGAAGGAGTTGCAACTGCGGTTGTTTAATAGCAGAAGATTATTGATCAGTCTGTCCGCAGCATATGAACAATATCGCTTCGAAAAAATATCTTATATTTGATGGTGAAAAAAATATTGTATAAGAGTTTAATGTTTTATCGATATAAAAGTCATCCGGTTCAATTTGGAAATGAAAATACCCGAATAGATTTCTTGTTATGAGGATATCTGAAAAGCGTTTTGTACCAAAGACATGTTTTTTTGAAATTTCCGATTTAAAGGATCAGGTAACGTTATAAATAAGACAAACAAATTTTAATATGCTTCCAGCTTCCGTTTAAAACGCCGTATACAACAATCAGTTATTGGAACATCAGAATATTATCATATTGAGTCGATTTTGTAAACAACAAAGAAAGTTGTTTTTATTAATAAAAAAACTGTTGACTACTATTTAAACTGACAATTACGCGTTCTTTTATCACATATATTATGCTTGAAACATTAAAGTTTATCCCAAGGGAGAATATTTGGCTATCCCATATCAGATTTATATTGCAGTTTTGCTCATATGGGCAGTATCGTACTGTAGAGTAATGCCATTAAACCCTATTCGATCGTTATCATTAATATATTTTGTTGAAGTGGTGAATTTTTGAACGTAAATTTCCACAATAAGTGTTTGGTTCTTTCAACCAGTTTGTAGCAAATTATTTTTATAAATTTTATTCAATTTATATACAATTCCTAAAATAAAGGTTCTCAATCGAAATTTTAAGCCCCCAAAAAATTAATAATTTGCCATAAAAGTTCATTTTTAATTATGAATATATCTTTAAATATTACATTAAATATAGGAAACGTTTTAAAATGACTTTACAAAATTCATTTTTTACTAATTTATTTATTTATTTATTTATTTGTACACAGAAACATAATAAAAAGTTCGTTTTTGTTTTTATAAAATAAATACAGACCTTTGTAATATATATGAAATAAAATGTTTATGCATACAATTACAAAACTTCTTATAAATGGAAGTATAGTTCTAATGTTAATATTTCAAAAATTGCTTCCTTTTTTGAAAAAATAAAATAAAAAATAAAATAAATAAATAAATAAATAATAAATAAATACATAAAATAAAATAAATAAATAAACGTCTGCTACATTATACTTCTATCATGTTTTTTACTTATAACAAGAAAATGAATAGTTTGTTTAAATAAGTTTTGAAATTCTTATTTAATTTTAAATTTCTTTCAGAGAAATCAAGGAGAATTATACAACTATATTCTATTTCATTTCCTTTAAATATGTTTATAGTCGTTTGATATGTTAACGCGCATGTTCACAATATAGATAATTACTAAATGTTAATGCTAATAACGTTACTAAAATTTATTTACACAGGGTTGATTAAAACAACTATTATCGACTATTTCTTCTGTTTAAATGTCTTATTTAATAATTAGGGAATATGAAACAATAAGGATCGTCATAAATTAATCTTTTGTTAAATGCAGACCATAATGAGAATACATACCATTCTGGAACGCATACATACATATATTTCAGTAATTTAAGCTCCAAATACAAATGCTTTCAGGCAGATATGCAGATGAAAATCAAAGCTTTGTCACTGATATATTTATGATTTAATCCCACAAGCATTAAAAGCGGAATAAACTGTCAGCAAATTCTTAACACATATTAATATTAGACAATATAACTTTTATTAACGTATTTATTTTACCTAAACGCTTTTACGTTCATAGTTTTACATTACATTTTGTATGTTTACAGATAATGTTATGCATTTTTTCTTTAAATAAAAATGAATATTTTAGAACTTTTTATATTAAAGTATTTAATTATCTATATTTCAGTTTCAGAAAAGAAAAAAGCATTTATTAAATAGTTTTCTTAAATACATAGACATTTCACATATTATGAAAAAAAAAAAAAAAATGCACGTGTATAAATTTACTTTTTCATATGTTTACGCATAATTTTATGCATTTTTTCTTTAACTCAAAATGAATAATTTATAACCTAATATATTAGGTTTTTTTTTTTTTTTTTTTTTTTTTTTTTATATATATATTTCAGTTCATTTAAGTGGTTTTCTTAAATACATAGAAAATCCACTTAATATGAAAAAAAAAAAATAAATAAAAATAAAAATCCATGCATATAATCTTAAATTTTCTGCGATGCGTTTCACAAATATTGTAATCTTCATGTATAGTTTCAAAGATAATTTTCATAATAGGTTTAAGTGCTTTTCAATGAAAGTTTATTAGATTTAATAATCACAATACTGATAAAAATATAGAGTGATAAAATCTCTTAAATATACATGAAAAAAAAAAAAAATAAATAACTACTTTGAAAGTATTAAGTTCAATAAAACTGTCTTTGGCTTTTAGAAATCTTCCGAAAATTGTGTTAAATTTGTAAATAAAAAATTTACAACATTTTTTAAGGTACAGATATTTTAAATCCTATTTCGTAATTTTACAATGATACACATTATTGAAAACTTACTTGAATATTTTACCACATGCATTTTCATAATTAGAACTTTGAGACATTTTCATTCACATACTACTTTAAAAATATGTGATTTGTGAAAATGTGTACAATATGTTTTAAAATTAATAGAGAAATGCTTTAATAAAAGATAAAACCACCAAAAATATATTCTTTAAAAGGAAAGCAAGTAGCTTTGATTCCACAAGTCAGCGACGAAACTCTTTCCTTCAAGGTGATGTATTTTTCTGGTGTATTTTTTGATACTGATTGAGGAAAAACTTTTCAAAAATTTTCATTTCGTAAGTGTTCATAAAAAATGGGATTTTTTGAGCTTAAAGCTCCATTTTTGAACTTCCATCTAAGTTACTTTCTGGAAAGTTTAGTTGATATGAGAGAAGAACAAGGAGAGTTATTTCACCAAGACATCAAAGAAATGTATACAAAGTATCAGGTATGATGGAGTGTTAACACGTAAGAAGATTAATGTTGGATGCTGCATAGAGAATCCACCCTCAAGGTCCCCAAGCAGTGCTGAAGAGAAAAAGCTCAAAACGGAGCTTCAATGTAAAAAAGTACATTTAAAAGGTAATGTGTAAATAGTAGACTTTTTTAATGCGTTTTATACATAAAGAGTTTTCACTTAGTTGTAGTCTCTGTGTGAATTCTTTCTATCTTCATCCTTACTTTGTGAAAAACCCTTACGTGATAGGAAAAAAAAAAAAAAAAGACAAGCATTTCTGAATTCAGTAAATCAAAGTACATTAGAAACACCAAAAGCAGTGTAGAAAAAAAAATTTTTGAAAAATGCGATTTCGCAGAGCTGTGTTATTATTTGAAAGCCTATTTAAAGATTAACTCACTTTCTGTGTTTTGATGACAGTCCCTATTTAAAATATATTTTCTTAATTCTAAAATGTGAAACACAACATTTTTTGAAGTTCCATTTTACAAATTCCAATCCACATTTCGAACGAAATGAAAAAAAAAAAAAAAATCGTATAATTATAGCAGATTTTAACATATAAATCCTATTTATTATATACGAGGTGTGGCTATTAAATAACGAGACTATTGCTGTAAAACATTTTATTTTAAATTTAAAAATATTTAGTTAATATCACCTTCAATATACACCCCTTCTCTATCCCTACAACGCTCCATGCGAATTTTCCTTTGAAACAATGCTGGAAGTCTTCTTCTGTGAGCTCCTGCATGAGGCGTGCCGCTTTTCCTTTCACAGGTTCAACTAACTCAAATCTTGTTCCTTTTAATGCAGATTTGACTTTGGGGCACAGATAAAAGTCACATGGGGCCAGGTCAGGCGAATAAGGCAAATGGTCTAAAACTAGGATGTTGTACTTGGCTAGAAACGTCTTGACAGACAATGCAGTGTGAGCCGACGCGTTGTCCGGATGGAGAACCCATGACTTGTTCTTCCATGGTTCGGGTCGTTTTTTCCTTACTCTTACACGGAGTTGAGCAAGCACCTCAAGATATTAATGTTGATTAATAGCTTGACCTTCGGGAACCCAGTGAAGATACACAATTCCATGAATGTCGAAAAAAAATGATCATCATCTCCAACGTGTTCTCGGCCATCTTGGAAACGTTTGAAATACTCAAAAACTCGCACACGTGATAAACATTCATTGCTTTAAACTTGTTTTAATAAAAGATAAGTTTTACTAGCGGTTTTACAAAGTTTCATGCGAAATTTTTCGACAATTCATTGCCATGTTCTCGGCAAAACGAAACAAACTCCTCTTACACAAACGAAGGTTACTGCCAGACTGATTTCTCTACAAACACGGGAGGCACTGGAATCGAAAGAGAAGGCTTTACGCTGCACAGTTGTCGGGCGTTCGGATTTGGCGCATATGTAGTTCACAGCAGCAGCATTAGTCTCGTTATTTAATAGCCACACCTCGTAAATTGTCAAATAAGCTTATCTAAAATTAGAAGATATGGAAAAAAAAAATCTGCAAAAATTGAGAGTATTTCATTTTTGTGCAAACACTTTTTGATGCCATAAAAAAAAAAAAAAAAAAAAAAAATACAACGAATAAATAAATAAATAAATTTACATCATGCCCATATATGTCCTATCTCCCCACGTGCGTTTTAGAAAGCGATAGCTATTGAGTCAAACGTGATAGCCTAAGTATGTACTAGAGATTGAGATTGATTTCGGCTACCTGAAGGCAAACATCGGAGTTTGCGTTTCTATGTCAGATGATATAAACTTGCAGAGCGTATTCGATTTAGTACGGACAGATCTTTTGCACAACATTATTAAAGAACAGAGATTTAAAAATGTATGTTTGTTTTATCTTTCGATCATGCCTGTACCATTAGAACATGCAAACAAAAAGAAAATATAGAAAACGTTTCGACTAAAATCTGGATGGTGCCAAAAATTGCAATTATTAGGGCAGTGCGGAAGTAAATGTTAGAAAAGACAACGGTTTAAATAAATTTTATCCTCTCTCTTGTTGTTATTATTATTATTATTATTTTTAACTCGAACAAATATATACGGTTTTAAAACATTTTATTTTTACATTTTCTGTTTTTACATTTAACATTAAAAAAAATGCTGTTTAAAACAAATGTTAAAGTTAGTCTGTGTGCTGTAAAGTCTAAAATAACTTGCTTTAAATATCTTGTTTTAAATAAATCTATCTATATACAAATATCTTATCAAAAGTTTTGATATTAGCTATTTAATTGGTAACAACAAATGAATAAAATTAAAGGCAAAAAGACAGAAGCGACAGGTACAAAATTTTAAATGAGGAAGAAAACTACTAAGTTGTAAGTGGTTATAAGTTTTTTTTCTTCTTTTTTAAAGCAACAGTTCGGGGGGGGGGGGGGGGTTACATAGTATTTAGATACATACTGAGAGTTACTTTTTTTTTCATGAAATAAATTTTCTATTCTTTCATGAAGATATTTTTTATAACGGTTGAAGATATTAAATATTCAGTATTTTCTAAATTTAAGAAATGTTTTATATAATTTAGTGAATTTTTCACACGAATACATGAATGCTACTAAAATGAAAACATAATTTTAGCCGTTGAAATATAAATAGAAGTTAATTAATTGTTTTCAGTAAATTGTAGGAGCACAAGATGTCAGTTTATTTCAATTTATTATATTTTTGCACATAGTTATTTTTTCTTTCAAAAAAGTAGATTAATGCATTAAATGTAGCTTAGTGTTTTACTACACACTGAATTTATTTTTTTCTTTTCTTCAAATGATAATACGAAGAACTTTTATATTACAGTGACCAACACTTCCAAAGTGTTGGTCACTATATTAATATGAATTCTCAAAACTGAATATCATAATTATTAAAAATTATCAATAAGTTAAAGATGAAAAAAAAAATCGTTGTTATGTTATTTAAAGTTTCTGCTGCATTCGGTAGTGGTTTTCTCCCCCCCCCCCCCAACATCAGACCCCACTACCTTCAACAGAACCTTAATCGTCTTATATTCGTTCAATTAACCAACATCCACACACTAAAACGTGCTATTCTGGAGTAATTTGGAGCAAAGTTATGCTTGAAAACGTGCTTTTTTGCCCAGATCATCACAACGAGGAGAAGTGTATTTTTTTTCAAAAAAATCGTTTTTTAATGTACGATGGGTACACATCAACAATCGACATATAAAAAGTCCCCTTCCAGAGATAATTTATAGAAGAGTTACGCTTGTAAACGTGTTTTTTACCACCCAGCCTTAAAGGATGAAGTGGAAATATCGTAAAATCTCTTTATACTGCGTGTTCGATACGTATTACCAACCCACATCAAAAACCACCTTTCTAAGAAAATCTGGAGTACAGTTACGCTTTTAAACATGATTTTGCTTCCTCTTCCTTCCATCCCTCACAAGGAGAGAGGAATTTTGCAGTACCCCTCAGTATTGCGTGTTGGTAATGCGTAACCAGTTAACATATCAAAATCTCTTTCCTGAGATAATTTGCAGCAGATTTAAGTTTGAAAACGTATTTTTGTTAACTACCAACCTATAAGGGGGAAGGGGGGAATACACAATACCTCTTTATAGTGTGTTGCATACGCATAACCAACTTGCACATGAAAATTACTGTAATTGAAATAATTTGGAGCAAAGTTACGCTTGGAAATGTGTTTATCGCCCTCTATCCACAAGGGGAAAAGGGGAAATTTTCACAAAATCAACGAATGTTGGCTATACATAGGAAACCCACACACCTAAATTCGTGGCGCAAAGAGATAACTTCAGTACTAAAATGGAGGTCTCGATTTCACCCACTTTCTCCTATAGAAAAAAAAGAAATTGGTTGCTAATTGCGCAAAGTCGTCCTGTTCGTTGCAAAGTCATACAGACCTCCACTGATGCCAATATAATGCTATTACGTTTCTCATGCCTTTATACCTATTTTCATTCAAATATCAGTTCTTATGAAGGAAAGAGTGTTTTATCATTTATGAAAATATCATTATAGACTGTATTACATAGTTTAGTTGAAATTTCTTGTATAGTAAGTCAAAATTTTTGAGTGTTGCACAAGTTTGAGCGTACCTGCCAACATCCTAATTAATATTCCGTAGTACTGCTTGTCCCGTCTTTTTTTCTCACACCATTATTTTTTGAGAGCATTTTCCTTCATATTTAATCGTAATCGCATTTGGAGAATATTATTCTTCAAAATTATTATAAAATATAAGATGTATATATACTGTGTTGAGAGAATTCGGGCACATTGGACTACTGTAAATGTCTTTGGCAGAATTTATGTTTTTCATTTTTTGGAAATAAATGGCCTTAGTAGTAGAAAACTTATAAGAAAATACCTTGTACAGTTGTAATGATCATTAAGGTTTATTTCAAGAAGATGTATTTCACCACTTCTAAGCATCTTTTAAAAATATGTTACTTTATTACTTTCTTCTATATTTTTTTAAACAGCTTTCATTAGCATTAGAACAATTGAATTTCAATCTAAAAGTAAGTCTCCTTTAATAACTATTTGGAGTTTGTTTAGACTTTATAAAAAAGAAAAAAAAAAATTACAGTATTTTTTTGAACTTTTTAATATAGGGCAAATTCTTCTTCTTTTTTGTGGTACGTTAGAAACCCAAGTGATTACAAAAAATTTCGCTTTCTTAAAAACATTTTCTTAATCACTTAAGGTGTCTGTGTACATTTGAGTAAAATTATTCATTTAAAGTTACGAATGAATTATTATAATAAGAATAAAACATTGAAAGATCAAAAGTGAAGCAATATTTCGTTTAACACTCAAATTCACCAGGAGCAAAAGAAAAGTATAATTTAATTACTTAAATTTAAGTTAAATCTTTTGTCAGATGAAATTTTAGTTTTATTGGAAGTTGTCAAATTTGGATATTTTATGCTTTAGATGCTTTTAAGTATGAGGAATCAGCAAACCTCAAATTCATTGTAGTGCCAGTCTTTTAGTTAGTTAAATTGTTACTTACTTTGTAAGTTTGCGAGACTGTGTAGGGATTACTTATTTTTGTATAGAAATCGTACAGGATTTAAATTATTATTTATTATACTAACATAAACACTGTTGAACATGAGGAATCCACTCCTAAAACTTAGTAACAATATCAATATTAAATTTTTTCGTAACATTTAATAATAGGGTAATATTTCGAATAAGTTTGGATTCTGGAAACTTTCGCTAAAGAAGTAGTATATAGAATCGCATGGAAACTTAAATTACAAAACGACAACAGCATTATTAGGTAGCAAATTTTAACAAGGGAAATATATTGATGCAGGAGGAAAGTTCCTAGTAAGTGGAACATTTCAACCTCGGGCTGTGTTGGATGATCAGACGAATTAATTGTTTTTATCATGAATATAGTATGAGCTGTAATAGAAATTTATGTGAACAAATTTATGATAGGGAACTGTGCACACCTATAATAACTCGTTTCATTTACAACTATTTTAAAAGGCTTTATAGTTTCTGAAATCTTATGATTTTAATATAAAATTCTAAAGAAATTTATTTATTTATAATACTGGATAGTATTTAGCTCCAATATTGTAATTGCAATTTTTGGCAAAATATGGTCCAACAGGTGGACTAACGAACGCCGGTCATAAAACAACTTTGTCCATTTTTCATAGATCATAAAAAAAATGAAGTAATAAAAATCTTAATTAAAAAAGATTTTTAACAGAAAAAAAAAATAAAAAATCCTAGACTTAGAAGAACATATGTTAACTTTATGGGAAACGCACTATACAGTTATTTATTTATTTATTTATTTTTTCATTAGATATAAATGATCAATTAATTAATAGTTCAAAAAGTATCTCAATAATTCTGTTAAATAAAAAGGAGAGAAAAAAAATCCTATCCTCAGTTAACAATATATTATAGTATAATATTTATTAAATAGTTTTAAGGAAACAATATATATTATTAAGAAAAAAAAGAAAAAAGAAAGCAATAGTGGTCTAAAATATTTACTACTAAATACCAAGATATTTAATAGCACTTAACCTCAAATTTATTTTCAACAATAGCTATTTATCTTTCGTAGTATTTAGGAAATCTGGTGGCAAAGTATATCAGCTAATATTGTGATAAAGTTACACTGGATTCAAAAAATTGTTCCCCTGTGCCTCAAGTAAATGAGAGTGATTTTTCACCAAGAGATTGGTAAGTCGATCTTTTTAACCTTGTACTACTTTTCCAAACACTTAACTAAGTATTATCTGTGTCAAAAAGATTTGTTCACTTTAGCTTCCAGTCTAAAAAATATATTTTGTTGCTTTGAAAGAGTTATTAAACGAAAATTGTATTTTATATTATTTTAATTTAGAGATTTTAATTTAGTTATTATTATTTTTTTTTAGTTTTAGTATGGAGAGATATTATGTTTAATCTCTTATCATTTGAAATTAAATTCCCTAAAACGTTAATGATGGAAAATAATGCATAAATTTTATTGCTGGTGGCAAGATTAATAACTGTTTCGTATCACATTTTTTATTTAAGCCATTTATTACCTTTTTATTTGAATAAAGTCTTAAGAGCTTTTTCAAATAACTATCTAGATTACTTAAAATTTCTACTTATGTTTCTTAAAAAAAAAAATAAGTATAAAACTTACAATGAAAAAAGTACGTCTACAACTTTTGAATAATTTATAATCGTATTCGTATCCATATAAAGTAGAATATTCATAAAATAATTAAACAAACAGACAAATAACTAATCCAGACTACAAAGTTTTATTAAAGATCCTGTCGCAAATAATCAAGTATAAATCACAAAAGTAACAATTTTATTGTGCGCATTACTAAACAGCATTCAGTACTTAATCTTTTGTATCTGTACTTAATATTTTGTATCCAATAAATACGCGAACTAAGGCCTTAAAAAGTTTATTTTTCAAAATATAGTGTACATCGATTTTGTCCCCATCAGAAGTCGTTGCTATGCACTTATTCCATCTTCTTTTCCACTGTTCAAAGCATCCTTGGAAGTCCTCGGCAGTCAGGCCTTTTAATTTTCTCGTCGTTTCTTGCTTTATTGTGTCCACATCTTCCCAGTGATGTCCCCTCATCACATTTTTTGTATTTTGGGAATAAAAAAAAAGACGCATGGGGCGAGATCTGGCGAATAAGGAGGTGATTGAATTCTTTGCCAGAAACTGGCAAACAATCAATGCTGAATGTGCAGGTGCATTGTCATGGTGAAGGATCCATCCATCCGCCTTGAGTCAAATTTCGTCGCACACGACGCACGCGATCTATCAAACGCTTGTAAGAAAAATAATTTATTATTTTCCTCAATTTCCATTTTCGACACACAGTAAAAACAAGGACAACAGAAACTAACACAACTGGTACAATATGCACAGCTCGACGATCCGCCATGCACTGATGGTTCATTGGTTTTCAGGCAACTAGCACGGCGAGGCTGTAGTCCGCGTCATGACCGACAGATGACACCAGTTCTCGTATTTATTGGACAGACCTCGTATATTAAAGACTGAAAGATATTTTTAATTTTCAACCAAAATTTACTTGTTCTATTTTTTACTGTACGGCAAGATATATTTTCTTACAATTTTATTTACTTTCAGTTGCACGAGCTATCTTTCTGAATGTTACAACGACTTTTATAATTTTTATTAACTTTAACTAAGAATTAAAACCCTAGTAAAAGAAGAAAAAATTATACGAATATGAAATGTGAAACGAAAATCAACATCGCAAATGCAAAATCAAACAAGAAAACTTATAAAATAGCTTATTTTTCACCGATGTATTTTCTGATAATAGTATGAAGATACTTCTGTAATTGAGCAGAAATATTTAAACACCTTGAATATTTTTTTACTATTTTGTAAATGAGGGCATTACCAGAACTACGTGCATGTAATTTCAGATGGACCGTCGGTAAGCATTAACTTCAGTGTAAGATAGGTGAGCCAAAGGTGACCAGTGTTCCTAAGCTAGACCCCCCACCCCCCTAAAAGAGGTTTAATTTAATTTAATTTACAAAATGGTGCTACTGAATTGTAAATGATGTATCTTCAGGGCATGTGACAAATTCGGAAGAGATTATCTCGATATATACCATTTTATGCAATGATTTCACTTTAGAAGTGTACTTGTTCTAATTTCCATGCAAGAAGACATGTTAATTTACACGTGTTTAAATTCTTAGAAGGTTGAGACATGACATATTTTCTGAAAACTCATTTCCTTCTCTTTAACCACATTAATTCCAATTCTAATTAGTTTATAAGATTATTTAATGCCATACAAATTGCGATCATATACAACTTATTCTCCAAAAAATTTCACGTTAGTGAAAACACCAGAAATCTCTTGAAGGAAGTCAACAACTCCCAGAAGAAAAACATTGAATTGCTATGCACAAAAAGAGGTTGAAACTCTTTGTTTCAAAAGATAATATGCATAAGAAGTAAAAAAACTAAAGATAACAAATGAAAGAAATAATTATCAAAACATAATAGAAAACAACATAATAAGAAAATCGAAAACCAATCCAGTGCACAATTAAAAGGAACTAACTTTAAAACTAACTGGTACTCCCATGCCTGGCACATGCGGTTGGCAGTCAAAACCAAGCTGTTTATGCCCTTTATGCAGGAATTACAAAATAATGAATATGCGATTGTGTAATCACTTCTTGCGATATGTACATGAACAGTGCCGGGGACTTACTAAAAAAAAAAAATTGAAAATTCCATTTGCACTTTCTGGAAGGAATTCGATTAAAAAGTTATTACCATGTAATTTCCCTATAATTGAATACTTTTGGAAGTAAAAATAGTTTGCCATGTATTTTTTTTTTTTTCACATTTTAGAAGTTTTTTCAATATCTGGGCCATTTTTGGAACACTATGCATCAAAGGTGACCCACAAGCTACAATTTTGAAATTGTATTATAAAAGTAATTACATTTTACAAGGAAAGTTATATTTGATATGTGTAATGAATAAGTGTTGCCTTTTCTAAAAAAAAAAAAAAAAAAAAAAAAAAAAAAGCTTAGCCAAATACTTCTAACCAGAAAGTTTAAAAAAATTCTCAATGTTTAACTATGGTCACCATTGGCTCAACCCAAGCAGCACCGAAACGTTCTCTGAACGTTCAAAAATTGTTCTACAAACACGTTCTAAGAACGTTCACTTTGAACGTGTTATAGACGTCTATTTGTCCATCTTAAAGCAGGACAATAGTACGGTTCAGAGAACGTTCAATGAACGTGTAACTATCACCATCGGTGTTATAGAAACGTTCTGAGAACGTTCTACGTATACGGTCTCAGAACGTTCTAAACGTTTTTAGAACGTTTTCAAAACGTTATACACATTTTCAGAACGTTCTAGAAAACGTACTGTAAACGTTCTAAAATAGTGTAGAAAAAAAAAAAAAACTGTGACGTCATTATAAAAAAAAAACACCACAGTACGGGCGTTTAAAAGTAAAAAGTACATATTATTACTTACAAACTTTGAATAAACACCATAAAATTCAATAAACTCGCAACAATTGTTTCGGGTCGAAAATACACACGACCCTTCATCAGGCGAATAAAGTAAGTACGAGTGCTGCAGTCAAAGCGGCAACGCAATTGGTGCGTTGCCGCTTTGACTGCAGCACTCGTGCTTACTTTATTCGCCTGATGAAGGGTCGTGTGTATTTTCGACCCGAAACAATTGTTGCGAGTTTATTGCATTTTATGGTGTTTATTCAAAGTCTGTAAGTAATAATTTTTACAACGCCAGTTTTGTGGTGCTTTTTTATTAAAAAGTACATAGCTGATGATGCAACACATGAACAGGATTATAAACTACTTTTTTTTTTATTCAAATAATGTTTGAGAAATTTTAACATACTTACTATTCATTTAATTTCAACGTATATGCATAAAAAATTCTATATTATATGACAGTTTTCCGAAAAATGTGCCATTACGTCTCTTTATCCCTTAAAAAATTTCTTAAATTTTTTCATTTTTTTTTTTCTTTTCTTTTTTTCCCCTGATTTGAAGATAATGAAGTTATAGTATTAATTACAAAACTTTGAATAAACACCATAAAATGCAAGAACACGAAACAATTGTTTCGGGTTAAAAGAAGACACAACCCTTCATCAGGCGAACAATGTAAGCGCGAGAGCTGCAAACAAGCACGTTGAGTGTGTTGAAAGCGTTGCCGGTTTTTTTTTTTTTTCTTTTGTAGCAGCTGTGAGTTCTTGCCTTTTATGGTGTTTATTAAAGTTTCGTTATTAATACTATAACGCCATTATCTTCAGATTAGGGGGAAAAAAGTTTTTTTTTTTTTAAATGCAAAAATTTAAGGAATTTTTTAAGGGATATAGTGTTGACTTTCACGTTATGACAATTTTTGGGAATTACTGTCGTAGAATATGGAAGTTCTCATGCATATACGTCTAAATTAAGTATGTTCAAATTTCTAAAACATTATTTGAATTAAAAAAAAAGTAATTCATATCCCTGTTGCTGTGTTGTATCATTCTTCATCTGCTATGTACAACTAAACTCTTGAATTATTTTGCTTGTTTTAATCCTTGGGATTCCGGATGCATCATCCTGTGAGTAATGTTTGTTTTTTATAGTTGTTTTCTGTTTGATTCTCTGTGTTCTTGAATTAATAGTTTATTTTATTCTACTTTATTCTTCATTTTTAACTTCAATTAATTTCTTGTACGATTGGGTGTCCGCTGGCAATTTGCTGTTATAGCTGCTAACGAACGAAATCGTACATTGGTGCTCAACGGTGAAAAAGGTCACCCCTGACGAGTTTTTTTTTTTTTTTTTCTTCTTCTTTTTCCCCGTTCTGAGCTTTTCCTTTAAAAAAAAAATGCTGTTTTTTTTTTCTTCTCGTTGCTTGTTTGTATCTTTTGATTTCAGTTTCATGTCGTTTTTACGCACCGGCAAAATTATTAAAATTGCAACGAATAATCTAGGAATAAATGTATGATTAGATTGAAGTTAAATAAAATAAAAATAAATAAACAAAAATAAATGTTTTAATAAATCACAATCAGTCTCCACAGGTTATTTAAATTTGTTGTAATTTCCTTCTCATTGTTCTATGTGGTTTCAGTGATTTTATATCGGTTGCCTGGTTTTAACTACGATTAAAAATTCATTTATACATACATATATATATATATATGTATTAATTTTTTTTAATACAGGGTACAAAGATAATCACGAGAATGTCTTTATCTCCGCAACTATTGGTCGCAAACATATAGTTTCAGTTACAAAATTTTTTTTATAAAAATATGAGCGGTATGACAAGTTTAAATTTAAAATATCTATTTTTTCAAAATTACAAAAACTAAATTTTTATACAGTTCCAGATCCCTATAGTGATATTTAAAAAAATTGACACTCATCCTAACAAAAAGTTTCATTTATATTCTCCTAAAATGGAACAAGATATTTAAAGTTTAGATTTTCTAACATATTCCGGCCTTCAATAAGGGATCGATTTAAATATCCTATTTGGAATTTGTTTGCTTTTTCCCGGGCTTTATTAAAGAATTTTTCATTGTCTTTTTAATAAAGCCCGAGAAAATGCGAAATAATCCTAAATTTTGAAACTAACTATCTCAGACAATTTTGGGCGCACAAAAGTGAAACTTTTCGTGTTATATTTTTTAAGTTGAAAGTCAACTTTTACTATTAGCTACTATTACTGCTAATTAGATTTTAATGTGTGGCTTTCATAACATGTTGCTTCTATATTGCAATCCTACTGGACAGGCTCCATCTAATCATCTATAGTTATAAATACACTAAGCTTGTACATGTGATGGAAATCATGTAAATCTGTACTGATTTTATTTGGGTACAAAAAACCAACAGACGACAATTTAATTTCGTTTCTGATAAGGTAAAACCTTGCTTCTCAGAGTAGGTAGTTCTTCTAAGGTATATATATTTCGTATGTTATTTATTGTTATTTAAATCCACCAAAATTGGTATATGATATTTATATTATTAAAATGTATGCTGATTCAATTCGGATGTAATCTATCCACAATGTGGCGTTGCAGTTAGTGTCTGGGATTTCCAGTTGCCTATACAGCAGCACCTATTGGTGAAAATTGTACGAAATTATATGTATAGAAAGTTAATTGTGAGAAGCTAAGTTTCTTGAAATTTTGTGCGAATAAATCGTTGGTGACGCTATTATATAGAATGGAATAAAAAAAAACTTTTAAAGCCGTCACAGTATAACTAGTTTTTTTTTTTTTTTATTTCTGTTTTACTAATGCGCAAGATATTTATATTTTTATTGAAATATTACAGAAATTGCTACATTTTTACTATATTTAGTAATAAACAAAAGAGAAAAATCATGCGGACCACTTAGTTTATAAAACACCTGCACCCTACACCTAAACATACACTTTTGTACGTTTAAAATTTTAGTGAGTCCCCATATCAAACCGCTTACGGTATACACATACTTTCAATAAAAAATGCGCACGGTTACGATGTAACTGAGGAATTATAAAATATATTTTTGAAATTAGAGAACGAATAGACAGACAATGGTGTTGACAAACTTAAATTTTAAGCATATTTTTAACTTGTTGGAAAGTTGAAAACGTTTAACAAAATTTAAAACACACTTCGATCAATTTTCGCTTATTATCCTCTAATATATCTAAATATTTCTATATGGCCTTATGAATCATAAGCTAACAATAAAATATTTTATAGGAAACATGTTTTATGTGCATACGAACAGTATTTGATAATTTTATTACGTTTCGTGTAGCATATCTAAGTATGCTTTAAATAAACATTAGCAGGTTTTGCCCGCTTTGCTGCATAGTATATTTAAATAAATTCTCAAAATTCTATGTCATTATTAAGAAAATCTCAAAATAATAATAATAATAATAATAATAATAATAAATAAATAAATAAATAAATAATCGCTGAAATCAATCGAAACTTAAGTTAATGTTCCTGCTGTGTTTGGTAATGGTTCTCCCGCTCGCAACATGATTAGTCTGGGTTTCCATTGCTTTCGGCAGCGTCTTACCCACTTTTTACTCTCCCTCTTCGGCGGGTAAGTTAGAAGTTTCGCGAAATACCACCGAAGTGCCTATTGCATACACTTAATCAATACCCACCAACCAAAATTCGACATTCTAAGATAATTTGAAGCAAAATTTTGGATTTCATAATGTGTGAAATTTAAAGGTATCGTAAATTTTTTTAATAACGACCGTCATCATGAATGTAGACCATCATAAATTAAATCTCTTCTTTTATTTGACAGACACCTCACTTCTCAACCCAAATAAATAGATAAAAATAAATAGATAAAAATAAAATAAAAATTACTATTTAATTATGCATTATCAGTATTTAAAAAAGACTGTTTTTATTTAAATATTAATAATAATTTGGTGGGACACTCACACGGCTTTCTCTTACTCTTACCTAGCATTTGAATACTATAAATGCAGATTAAAGTGTAAGATAACAAAAACTATATATAAATCTACGTTTCACAAATGTCAAACTAGTTTTTGGAACAGATATTATTTGACGAATAACTCTATCAGTGAGGAGGGGGGGGGCGTTTAAATATATTGCATAATGCCTACTATAAAAAATTCTTGGCTGTTATTAAATTTAAAAGTTCATTCCAAATTTTTCAGTCAACTTTCTTTCTCACCACTCTTTCAAGCTTATTAATTTGGAACAAACATTTTTAGCAACCTCAAAATAAACTTCAAAATTCAAAATTTGAATTATCTGCAAATTTTGTTTTAAAATTAGCTGATAACAGGCATACACAAAGATTAACCATTAAAAATATGATTTTAGTATTCAGGGAACCTCAAAACGTGTAATTATAGGGGAAAAAAGCCTTAAAATTATCACTTAAAAAATTTCTTTTTTTACTCTGTAGGTTTGAAGAATTAATTATCATTCCTAGGTAGCCCTGTAGATGAATGGGGAAAGATTTTCATGCCATACTTTACACTAAACGTACTTTTATGCATATAAAAAATATATGTTCACTTCTTTTTGTTTAGTACAGGCTACAGATATTAAACTGTAAATAGCAAAAAAATTTCGCCCACATAAATAATGTATTTGAATTATTTTGGATGTCCCTATACACGAATCATTTGCTTGATCTCAAAGAAAAGCTAAGTGCAGTAAAAGCCTGCATGATTCACATTTAGAATACTAAGTTTTAAAATTCTGGATTTTTTTTTTTTTTTTTTTTTTGAAATATGCTGATAACTGGCATTCACGCATAGACATACACAAAAACAGGCACACATTCAGAGATCAAATACAAAAACTTGACTTTTGGACTCAGAGGTCCTCAAAATGTGTAAATATTACAAAAACCCAGTTTCCAAAATCTGACCTAAAAGCAATACTTTCGGGTCGAATTTTGGAATTTTCTTATCCATAACTATGGATGAGAGAAAGAAAAAAAGAAAATATGAGAAATAATTAAGGAGAGGAGAAAAAATAGCCAAATTAGCGAGAAAGCTGCCAAACCGTTTGACTTGCTTTATTAGCAGCTGCTTATCGTTAAAGCGCGATTTTTTTTTTCTTCACATTCTGCAACTCTGTTTATATGCTGACGAAGCATTACATTACTCATTCAATAACATCCGTGATTGCCTTTCTGTATCTAAACTCTGGGGAGTGGGGAACGCATACGAATTTCATGATATAAGATAATCAGTTTTATGCTATGTAGAAAATCTTAGAAAATGTATTTTTCAAATTTTCACATTTTTTGAGAAAATGTATTGTTTAAAGAGATTATTATTATTATTATTATTATGACAATCTGAAAAAAAAAAAAAAAAAAAAACGATAAATTTGTTTTAAATCATCAGTAATCAATGGTTCAATTATTCGTTTCAAAGGTAATGTCAAATTCTTTTGAAACATAATCACATTAAAAATCTTTTATGCATCCCTCCCCATCCTTATTCCTAAGGATACTTTTTACTAGGAAAGAAAACAATGTCCTATGAATTAAAATGATATATATATAAAACTATTACTGGTTATAGAGCCAAATGGAATCAATATATCAAATGTACGTCACATATAAGGTTTGGTGAGTATATATATTACAGAAGCTGAGATATGCCTTTCTGCAAATAGACAGTATTGGAATATGACAGCGCCACCTGTCGTCTGATATGCACCCAAAATCAAACAGCAGAGTTTTACATAATATCAATTTCCCATACCAAATTTATAGCATTTATAAATTACAGAATTTGAGGTATTTCATTCCCGTTATGAGATTAAATTGCAACATAACCACGCCACCTGTTGGCCGATGTGCATCCAAAATGAATCAGCAAAGCTTTACATAAAATCGATTTCACATATAACTTCAGTGTATCACAAAATTAAAAAAATTAAGCGTTAAATCACAGTTGAAATATTGCTTTTCCGTTAAAATGATTAAATTGCAATTAGCAACGCCTATTGGACAATGTATCCATCCAAATTATATTAGCAGCAATTATGATGATGTATACCTCATATATCAAGTTTAATGCATTTGTACACTATAGAGGCTGAGATATAGCCCGTCACATAAATGGAGGGTTTCACTGCATAGCAGCGAAATCTGTCGGGCGATATATCCCAAATGAAATTCAAATAAACACCAATTTAGGGCAAGGTGCAATTACGTAACAAGTTTCGTTAAATTCCGTCTATTGATTCGAGAAATGCAAAATCCACAATTTTTTTCCACAAGTTTAAAATTTTCTATTTTTTTTTTCTTTTCACCTCACCGCTACTGATTGAAGAGGAGCATTCTTTATTGACATGCTAACAAAAAGTTAAACTGAAAATATAAAAAATGTTCTATTCTCTATCATGTTAAAAATTATAAATTTCGAATAACTTACAAAGTTTTTAAATTTGAATGTTGCAAATCTCTCAGTAGGATTCTTACCAATATCATAAGTGATATTTTAAAACTATCCCGATCTCTCTTTAATAATTTTCTTTAGATAGCGTGTACACGAACTAACAGACTAAACACACTATTAGGCGCCGATACACATTAACAGATACCATACCAATCTTTTAATTTTTTTGATTCCTCACACCACAAAACGTGTACAAAAATCAAAAACTGAAGTCAAAATTTTTCATGTTAACCTAGTTTCCCTACCAATAGTAGTAAAAAGTCATTTTGTCATGTTCGTTATAATTACACTGTTACAGAACGTGTTATGATGGTGATACACTTGAACGTTCTATATAGAACTAGAATTGTACGTTTTATAGATGGTACAACTCAGACATTTTCAGAACGTTCTAAGTAATACTATTTCTGAACGTGTTTTAGAACGTTCTTTTGACACGAAACACGGTGTTTGAACTATTGTAACCGTTATTAGACGTTCACAGAACGTTCCTGTGCTACTTGGGAACTACCTCATGTTAGTTCGCCACAGTGTAAACAACATCCCCCCCCCCTCTCCGTAGCTCTAAAAATGTCACTTTTTGTGCTACGTAAAGAGTATTTGAAGGAATTTTATTGCACCATTTCATTCAAAAGAAATCTGCAGCTGAAACACACAGAATTTTTGATGAGACTAAACGTGGAGAATGCTCAGGTTTCAACGTTTCAAATATTGATTTTGATCTATGAGATAAAGGGAACTCTGGTGCTCTGAAAAAGTTTGAAGACGAAGATTTGTAAGAATTACTTAATGAAAACGAATGGCAGACGCTAGCGGAACTTGCAAAATCATTGCGAGTAGATCACACAACTGTTTCGAAACGTTTGAAAGAATTAGGAAAGCAGAAGCAACGACATTAGGTGCCGTACAAAAAGAAAACAGTGAGAACTTGTTCAAATTTCTAATGTTTATTTTTTTATTTATTAAATACCAAAAGCTTAGTCTTTTGGTGATAAAATGCAATATTTAAGATTCTGCTATTTATTGAATATTAAAGAGAATTCTATTCGGGTTTATAGAATTAATTTGTAATATAGAATAATTTAAATTTTAGTTTAAAATAAAAGCATATGTTTGGGACTTTAAGTGATATATATCATTTTAACAGCTGAAAGGAACATAGATAGGTCTATTGTTACAGGGTAAAATAGATAGAAATATATATATATATATATATTTGTTTTTGAATTTCATCGCTTATTTTCAATCGAAAATGATTAAATATTTGAAATTGTTTTAGTGCATTTATGGAATAGATTTCGTGTTACCCTCATAAAAATATTTACCTTCATACGTTTCAATATTTAAATAGAAAAGTTTTTACAACTTTTATATAAAAACTATTTATTTTATTCAAAAAATGGGGTAAAATGGGAAGTAGTTAAGAAATAATTATAATTCACGAAGTATATAAAATTGTGCACAGATATAAATTAATGTATGAATAAAATAATTTATCTTTATTTTATTTATTTTTTTTGCCATATTTTATCATTTCTTGAAAATTTATATATATATATTGAAACAAGAAGAAATTTTACTTAAAATTGTTACAGTTTACACAGAAATGCATTATAACCATGATTATTAAGCTTTGGTCTTCGTAAAAGTTTAATTTAAAACCTCATATATAAATCTGTATCATCACTTTTATTGAAAATAAATAACTCACTAGCAGTATTTCAGGGAAATTGAAACTGAGCGCTGAACAGAAGGCAGCTTTCAAATATTCTATATATATATAATCTGTTTTTGAATTATTTTCATCCATATGTGAAGTGCATTTATTTTCTTTTAATATGCAATTTTGAAATAAAATGTATGTGGTCATTTATGCATGAGAAGCATATATCATAACAGCCGAGGCCAATTTGGGCATGATATGCACCCAAATTGAATTTTTACAATTTTTAATCATGCCCCTTATACATATTACCGTTTTCTGTAATTATACACAATTAGAGTTTAGGTAGAGCGTTTCCTTAACTGGGTAGAATGGCATAATAACAGCTCCAACTTTTCGAGTGATATATCATAAAACTTAATTATCACCAATATAAGTCAGCGTCTAACAAAATACAAAGTTCTATTAAATCCAGTCCTTTGGTTTCTGAGATATAGCGTCCAGAAGATTTAAAACACATATACCCAGGCAAACCGACAGACGCTAAAAAAAGGCCAATCGCGTTAAGACCATCTCAAAACATGTAAATCCATTGAAAACCGGAGGACTAAAATTTTCGCAAATTAAACAGATTCTTCTTACGCATATCAAAGAAAAGAAAAAGGTCAATTTATGAAATTAGCTCTAAGTATAAAACTTTAAAGAAAAATGTGGGATATGAGTCTGATGTTACAATTCTAAATAAATATATATAAAAAAAAAATCCATCTAATTTAGTATGCATGCGAGTTCGATAAATAGTAAGTATGTTCTTAACGTACTTACTACTTTACATTTATACATCTTATTTCATAAAAATGTTAAAAAAAAAAAAAAAAAAAAAAGAAGTATTTTCTAATTTTAAAATGTTATCTTGATTTTCTCTGATGCGTAAATTTAAACACTTTTTCTTATTTCGTTAACTTATTAGGGAATGTAACTTTTAAGTAGTATAAACTACTTGGAATATTAAACTTTATCATCAGACCACAAGGAAGTACATTTAATTGAAAAATACAGAGAGATATTTTCATTAATTAAACTACATATTTTAAATAATGGTTTACATTCAAATTTAAAATGCACCATTTATATTCTGAAACAATACTTTAATTCTGTGAAATCTAGCTTAGATATACCGGATATTTATTTTCAGACACTATGAAACTTTTATAAATGAAATGAATAAGGTATTATATATGTGTATTTTATCCATTGCTTACCTAAAGGTAAAACAACCTCATTCATCTTTATCGGTTTTGTGGAAGAAAGATCTATACTTCTCCAATATTCGATCTCAGGAATCTTTTCTTTTACTTGACGTGATGCTCACAAAAACCATTTGATGTCACAATTTATTCAAAGTTTCATTTATCAATGATGTCTTATCATCGATAACACTCTCGAGTACGTAAATCTGTGAAAAATTTGTATTTTGAAGAAGATACCGTTTTTGCTTTTTGTCCGAAAATAAATTTTTAATGCTATTATTTCATTTACAGTCGAAATGATTACATGAAAAAAAAAAAAAAAAAAAAAACTAAACATTTCATTTATTTTAAGAAATAAAGAATAAAATAAATTGCTATTAGAGTTTTTTCTTCGATGCATAAAATAAGAGAAATGATCACAAAAGTGACCATAATAACATTAGTGACACCACAGAGAACACATATTGCTTACTCTACAATCTTTCATTGAGCAAAGAATAGATTCGATTTTAATGTTTCACTGGGTAGTAGATGACTTCCTTTTTTTAGCAATAATTAGTGGCGAGAAACGGTGCATTATACAAAAAAAAAAAAAAAAAAAAAAAAAAAAAAGATAATTAACTCCTTCCAAATTGAGAAAGATCTTCCAAATTCTGGTCATATTTGGTTGCTATTCTCGCAAATTCACCAAAATTTCACCAATATAGACCACCGTTAAAGAGATAAAGCGTTATTATGTTCATTATATGCCTTTACTAATGCTTTCACTCTAACAATAGTTCTTATAAAGGAAAGGAGATTCACATTTGTAACAATGTTATTACAGTCTGTATTACAGGTTCTGTTGAAATGTTTTAAATCGTAAATCAAATAAGGGACAAAAATTATTATTTTTCGTGGGTATCCTCAAAATGAAAAGTCATACGAAAACCAAAAAGGTAGATGCACAACTGGATGTTATAACAAATCTACATACAAGTTCGAAATATTTTATGTTCAACCTTTTGTGAGTTAGGCGAGATACGAAATCTGTTTTGTAAATCAGCTTTACGATACTTTCTTTTAAATTTTACAGAGAAGTAAAACTACATTCATATTGAATTGTCTAATACCACGCATATTGCTTTATTTTCAAAAAGAAAATTACAGAATGAAATGATGTTTCAAAATATTTTTTCTGTTATTATTTAGTAATAATGATAAAATTAAAAAATAAATATTTTGTATTCAACATATATAACAGTACAAAATAGAATTCTATGTAAAATACAATTTCCAAGTTAGAATATGAAAAACTAAGAGAAAATAAAGGACATATAATCAAAAATTTGGTTTACTTTTTTATCTGGACAAAATTGCTTACGACATGCATTTGTGGAAAATTGTAGTAATGTAGAATTTATTTATTTATTTATTTTATGCGAAAGTCCAACCATATATATATATATATATACACATATATATATATATATATATATATATATATTATATATATATACAGTGTGTCCTAAAAGTTCCAGTACTCCAACTTAAAGAATATATTGTGTCCATGATTTTTTTTAAATATTAAATTTAATCGTCTACTTATTATTGCATCAATTCTTTAATTTCTATCGTTTGTTTCTTTTCACCCTCAAGTTGTGTGAGAATAAAGTCTTCTGTTATTTTGTTCTTCATAGTGAAATGAGTTTATCACGCATTCAGATAATTGTGCTGCATGAAGCTTATTTTGAATGTAAATCGTATGAAAGATGCAAAGATGTTTGGCGATATAAATATCCAGATGATGCAATACCGAATAAAAATATGCTATATCAGCTCGCTCGACAATTTCGTAATACAGGTTCTGTGCAGGTGTGTATAGGTTTCTCTACAAGAAACCACTCCCAGCATGTTAAAACGCGTTTCTAAACACATACGCAAACGAGTTCAGGTTTGTCTCCTAGAAAAGGGTGGACATTTTGAACATTTATTATAAATGTAAGTTCTGTATTTTTTCCTCCGTTATTTTAAATGTGCCTTTTATCATTAGCATAAAAAAAAATCGTTTTAAGGTTTGTTGTTTAGTAAATAAAAAATACATCAGCGTCAGTACTGGAACTTTTAGGACACTCTGTATATATTTAATGTATATTTTAAATAAATATGGCTCTATAAAAGTAAATTTTATAAAAATTAAATTACATTTGCAAATACCATTTATAATCATCAAGAAACTAATGTAAGATGATAAATGAGTAAAAAGATATATAAATTAGTATGATACAAATAAAAATTGAGAGATGTTTCAGGTCGAAACAATTGATTTCGGTTTTTCGTTAGGCAATCAGAAAAATGCTTGCTGCAAAAGTCAGATAAATGTGTAATTTGCGTGATGAAAGTAAATCGTACTTATTAAAAATATTAGCAATTTTCATCCCCAGAAGATAGACGATTTGTTTGCAAGGCAGGTTGTTTTTGAAGCAAAGAGATATGACTTACATTTGTCTAATTTTTGCGTTAAATGAATTACAGTGTTCAGTATTTTTAGATCAGTAATATTTTAATACTTTTATTTCATAAAAATGAAAATTATAAGATGCGCACAATTATTTTTTTTCCCGATTTCTCACAGGAAGTCAGTTATTTATAAGACCCACATACTGCGTATATTTTAAGTATAGCTAAATTTATATAAGAAAAACTACCAAATTATTTCTTTTCAAAGAAAGCTAATTAAAATATCCAATCCAGAAATGACAATAAAATATAAGGAATGATTTATTAAATAATTTTAAGCTATCACTATATATCATAAAGACAAAAAAGTATTAGTATTATGAAATATTTACTTCAATATACTAAGTTACTCAACAGCACTTAACTTGAAATTTATTTTCCACAATAGACATTTAGCTTACGTAGACTTTTGGAAATCTGGTGACAAAGTACAATAAGGTTATATTGTGAAAAACTTATACTAGGCTTAAAAAATTGTTCCCTTGTGTTTTTAGTAAAGGGAAGTAATTTTTCACCGATAGATTGGTTAGTCGATCTTTTTAATCTTGTACTAGTTTTCGGAACGTTTAACAAAATATTATTTGTGTCAAAAGGATTTGTTCACTTTAGCTGTTAGTCTACAAAACTTTTCATTTCTTTTTTTTTTATTTGTGATAAAAAAATTAGTCATTCAGGTGAAGATTTTGTTAACATTGTTTTAATTATAGAAAAATGGATCTATTTTTTAGTAAGGTAGAATGATATATTTCTTCTTTTCTCTTTTAAAGTTAAATTCTCTAAACTATTAAAGAAAGAAAATAATAATAAAAACGATTTCTAATTTTATTTCCCTTTAGTAAGTAATAAACAGTAAACATTAGATAACACGAAGCGATGGAAAGCGTAGAAAATCATAATTGTTTTTAATATCTCATTTTTTAATTAAGCTCCCTTTTATATTTAAATACATAATGTAATTTTAGCATTTTGACGTGAAGTCCTAAAGCGCAATGTGCATATATATTTTCCTGTTATTTATTTATTTATTTTTTTACGCTTTAGCATCACGCTTTTTAATTCAACAAAATCCATAAACTAATTTCTCCCAAAGAAACGACACTACAAACTTGAGTCGTTGGCCCATTAATGATAAATACATACTTGTGCAGTTAGCACTTGTTTAGTTGAAATAGTATCACCTGATTCAGAAGCACTTTTAATCCCCTTCATCGGCATTTCATTTTTTAGGTAGCTATTATTGGACCACCATAAGAAACAACGTCACGAGTCCAACAATAATTGATGTGTTAAATTTGGATAAAACGATTCACTTATAACCTTTGCGCTACGTCAAAGAGAATATACAGTTTTAATAGATGAAATACTATGTCGCCGAAGACATTATATATATATTTTTTTTCGTAATAATGTGTAAAAATAGAAGAAATAAATAAATAGTAAAATACAATAGCCATGATAAAATGCTGCAGATGGACCAACGGTGTTCCAATATCTGGTGTATGTATCCAGGAAACTTCCCCTTAGAACAGCTGGCAACAAAGAGCCCAACGAAAACAAAAGTTACTTCAATATTGGCCCACATAAATTTTAATTCTTGGGAAATTTCTATCTGAAGTTAAAAAAGTGCCTTCCAAATTCAGAAAAATATTAATACTTTGTTTATGTTAAAATACTGATAATTTGTGCATAGTTTTTATTATGCGACTTAATTAAGGAAAATTCCACTGCAAGAAATGATACAGAAAAAAATGTATACACAATATACAAGTATACTTAAATACATGGTTTTCTTATTGTATAATAAAAAATGATTTTTAAATTATGATATGGATATAACTATAGACGTTTTCTCTTAGTTCGTGCTGTGGCAACACAATTATTATTATTTTTTTTCAATGATAAATGTATGGGGGAGAAGGGGGATAAATGGGACATTTTTCATGTTTTTATTAATAACACTCACCATGTGTAATTCAGAATTTTATAACATTTCTCATAAGTACACTTTAGTAATCAGTTACATATAAACATACCAACTTTAATAAAAAGTTATCATTTTTAATTAATATATATATATATTTACATGCATGTGCACTGTCCCATTCATCCCCACCTATGGGGATGAATGGGACAGGACTGGAGTTAACAAAGAAAAGAAAACAAAATGGAAAGTAAATAAATTTTTAAAGTTAAATTGGTTTATGTGATTTTATTACACACTCTGAAGTTATTGAAATTAACATAAAGTGATATATTAACTCAAATTAACATCAAAAGGCAAAAGTTCTTTGGTTCGCACAGTACCTAGTGCTCTAAGCCTTGGTAATTTAATCTAATAAGATCTAATCCAAAAATAAATAAATAAATAAGACACTAAAAAGGTATAAATCACTATAATAGAGTACAAATTATCCACATAAATTTTTGTTTTCGACTGATCGGGAAAAATAAGCATTCTATTCCGTATTACATTAATAATCAGCAGGATTTATTTAATTAATTTGATTGAAATTGTGATTTTAATTCAATTATTAATAGTTTATGTCTTTATTTTTTTTTTAATTATTGATATTATTGATTTAAATTGCATTGAATATTCTAACTTATAATTTTTTTAATCATAATTATTGTAAACAAAAATCAGAACAATTAATTTCAATCTCTTTTTCTCTAAATTCATGCTATTTTACAATTCCATGTTATAACTATTGAGCTACAGGTTATCTATTTACGATTTGTTTTAATATTATTCTTGTGTAAAATTTTAAATTCGCACATAGTGGGGAATGTATCATTCATCCCCTTTCAAACTGTCCCATTCATCCCCACCACCACAATATCATATAAAACAGGAAATAGGCCTAAGGAACAATTGTCAATATTCTTCTTGAATATCATAAACACAATAAAAGATTATGCCTTTTCAGCATATATGAGTTATATTAACTTTAAGCAAATAGTTAATTTTTAACTACTATCTAATTGAATCAGTAAAAACTTACTCTGGCACCAGAAAAAGACACTTTAATTTTTTTCTGCCCTTCAATAGACAGCACAATTCTGAAACTACACTTGATGAATGACCTGAGTACTGCCATATATCAGAAAAAAAGTTTCTAGTGCTTGCAAAACATAAAAATTTTGCTATTGTCTCATTCATCCCCACTCTCCCCTACATTTTATATTCAATACGTACAATAGTTCCGAAATCAATAAAAGCTTTTGAAAAAGTAAGAGTACAAATAATAAAAAAGTAATATTACATCCATTTTAATATTTTTTTTTATTTCCCCCAAAATAAATATTATAATACTAATTATTAAGTTAACTGATATTAAAGATAATATTAAGAAGAAGTAAAATGCTATTAATTATTATTTTTTTTTCTTACCCTTTATCGTACATAAAAATAATATATATATATATATATATATATATATCTTTATATATATATTTCTTTTGTGCGTGTGTATGTCACTGAACTCCTCCTAAACGGCTGGACTGAGTTTAATGAAATTTTTTGTGTGTTTTCAGGTGGATTCGAGAATGGTTTAGATTTACAAATGAAAGTTGTAACTTAATTAGTTCTTTCTTAATTAATTTTTAACCAACACTTTCAACAACTTTTCCACCTAGATGGCGTGAGTTGTCGTAAACACGATGTCAGAATTTATTTAATGTTGAAATGAAAAATGAATTTTTAACCGTATCTTAAGAAGTGTTTAAAATATTTTTTCAAAATTAATATTTTTAGAATCGTAACCGTATCTTACGAAGTGTTTAAAATATTTTTTCAAAGTTAATATTTTAGAATCGGAAACACGATGTCAGAATTTATTTAATGTTGAAATGAAAAATGAATTTTTAACCGTAAGTGTTTAAAATATTTTTCCAACGTTAATATTGTTAAAATGTTAAAATTAGTTAAAATGGTATATTCTTTTAAAAAATTCGTCAATATCCGACGGAGTTATTTTATGTTAAAATGAAAAATGAATTTTTAGGCCATTATTATTTGTACAGATGGAAAATGTACTAAAAGTTTTCCGAAAAATTTCACGATCACAAATGTTGACGGATATCCAATATATCGTCGAAGAAATCCCGATAATGGCGGACAATCTTATCATCTATGGCGGTCATCTATGTCAACAACATAGATATTGACATTGATAACCGTTGGAAGGACCCATATTCGCCTCTGCTGAGCAAAACATTCAATGCTCATATTAATGTTCAGTTCTGCAGTTCAGTGAAGAGCATCAAATACATTTGCAAGTATGTGAATAAAGGCAGTGATATGGCTGTATTTCGAGTTGAAAATACCAATGTGAATGCTCCTCCGGTGAATAACAACGATGAAATAACACTTTACCAAATTGGCCGGTACGTCAGCTCCAATGAAGCTGTTTGGCGTATCTTTGGTTTCCCAATTCATGAACGGGATCCAGCAGTTCTTCATTTAGCCGTCCATCTTGAAAATGGCCAGCGCGTATATTTCACGAGCGAGACAGCGATTTATCATGCTATAAATCCACTAAAAACTACACTCACCGAATTTTTTGAATTGTGTAATCGTGCGGATGCTTTTGGAGCTTTTGCACGGACATTACTCTATTCAGAAGTACCACGCTATTTCAAATGGGCTCCAACAAAAAAAAAAAAAAAAAAAAAAAAAAAAAAAATGGATGCCACGCAAGCAAGGCACGCCGATTGATGCATGTCCCGGTTTATTCAAATCAAACATCTTGGAACGAGTATTTACAGTCAATCCAAGGCAGACTGAGTGCTTTTATCTTCGACTGTTATTGGTTAATGTCATCGGCCCTTTGTCATTTCAAGATTTACGTAAAGTGAATGGACAACAGTATCCAACGTATAAAGATGCATGCCTTGCACTCGGCTTGCTGGAAGACGACAACCAGTGGGATAGTATGCTTGCTGAAGTAGGACTGAACTGTACAGCAAAACAAATTCGTCTACTATTCGCTATAGTGTTGACTACATGTTTCCCGGCCCGAGCAGAGACATTATGGGATAATCACAAAGATTCAATGACTGATGATACATTGCATCAACATCGTTCACGGTACAACGATCTAACGATAGTATTCAGTGACGCTATGTACAATGAAGCATTGATTGCTACTGAAGATCATTGCATTATCATTGCCAACTTACCACTCAGTCATTTCGGTATGCATTCAACAAATCGAAATGCATCTGACTTAATAAGCACTGAATTGAATCGTGAACTACAATACAATACTGTAGAATTGGCAGCGATTGTTGCTCGCAATGTCCCACTAATGAATGAAGAACAAAGAACCGTTTACGACCGCATCATGCTCGCAGTTTTGGCAGGACAAGGTGGATTCTTTTTTTTTTTTTTTTTTGGGTGCACCAGGTGGAACTGGCAAAACATTCCTTATTTCGCTAATTCTCGCCGAAATACGATCAAATAATGGCATCGCATTGGCTGTTGCATCATCTGGAATTGCGGCAACTTTATTGGATGGAGGCAGAACAGCTCATTCATTATTTAGACTGCCACTAAATATTCAAAATAACCCAGACGCAGTGTGCAACATAAAAAAACAATCGTCCATGGCCACAGTGCTGAAATAGTGTAAAATTCTTATCTGGGATGAATGCACTATGGCACACAAACATTCGATTGAGGACATTGAAAGATATAAAAAACAACGACAAACTATTTGGCGGCACTTTGTTACTCTTTTCAGGTGATTTCAGACAAGCACTTCCCGTTATTCCGCGTTCAACATACGCTGATGAGATCAACGCATGCTTAAAATCATCGTCATTGTGGCTTAATGTTGAAATGTACAACTGAAAGTAAATTTGTGCGTTCAAAAGCTTCAAGATCCATCCGCTGAAACATTCTC
Organism: Salticus scenicus; assembly: GCA_963930645.1. Classification (NCBI taxonomy): domain Eukaryota; kingdom Metazoa; phylum Arthropoda; class Arachnida; order Araneae; family Salticidae; genus Salticus; species Salticus scenicus. The sequence continues at coordinate 150,456,111 of OZ005652.1, read as the reverse complement.
AAAACAATTGTTAGATATCGGCGATGGAAAAGTTACTACAGATGAATCTGGATGCATAAAATTACCGACCGATTTCTGCACAATCATTGATTCTTAAGATGCTCTTATTGACCAGATATTTCCCGATGTACACAGACGATACACAAATCATGAGTGGCTGGCAGAAAGAGCAATTTTAGCAGCAAAAAATGTGGACGTCAACGAATTGAATCTCAAGATACAACATTTGTTACCAGGAGACATGGTGTCATACAAATCTAATGATAGAGTTGGCGATGCCACCGAAGCTGTAAATTATCCAACAAAGTTTTTAAACTCATTGGACTTAAGAGGCATGCCACTGCATATTTTACAAGTGAAGGTTGGATCTCCGGTTATTTTGCTTCGTAATTTGAACCCACCACAGTTGTGCAACGGCACGCGATTAGTCATAAAAAAATTAATGAAAAATGTTATCGAAGCCATCATTTTAAATGACAAATTCCGAGGTGAAAATATATTACTACTGCGAATCCCTATTATACCCACAGATGTGCCAATTCAATTTAAATGCCCTCAATTTCCAATTAGATTGGCATTTGCAATGACTATCAATAAGTCTCAGGGCCAAACGATGTATGTCTGTGGCTTAGATTTGAGCACATCATGTTTTTCACACGGACAATTATACGTGGCTCTCGAGTGGGCAAACCATCCAGTTTGTTTGTATTGGCGAAAGATGGGATAACAAAAAATATTGTACACTCTGTTGCATTAAGGAATTGATATTGTTTTTTAGTAATATTGTTATAAGTAGCGATATGTATATAATTTTTAAAGAATCAATTTTAATAAATTAAAAAAATAAATGATTGATATTTTGTTATTTTTATATTCTTTCACCGTTCACAGCGCTCCATACATCTTTCACTTATATACCACATCCTTACACACTTACAATAAGTTAGTTATTTTTTTCTAGCAAAATATTCTCTAGAAATAATTTATGTGACAAAACAACGTTTGTCGGGTCAGCTAGTATATATATATATATATATATATATATATATATATATATATATATATATATATATATATATATATATATATATATATATATAACATATAAGTTTTTAAAAGCTTTTAAGTTTTATTATAAAAATATGCATTAACGTAATCTGAAAATACAATTTTTTAATGAAATGCATTACTGAATTTAAAATTCCTAAACATTATAAATAAATATTGTAGGAAACTTTTAATATCTACTAAGTAAATGCTTTTTTCTTACATTATTATATATTTCTTTTTATTCACTTTTAAATATGGAAAAAATAGTCCTTTATGTAAAAGTATACATGCAGACAATTTCAATGATGCGAAATACTAGGTGTTCTATTGCAGTGGAAAATTTTCTTTAAAAGTTTAAAAAATCTTTTCTTGTATGTATATTTAGTAAAAAAAAAAAAAAAAAAAAGATTGTGTAAAACTGCGCGAAAATTTCCAACAGGCAACTCAATTTTTTCTGCTTTCATATCTAAACAACAATATCTTATTTTGCTGAATGACAGTTATAAACAAAAGATATTGCAAGACTGATAAACAGAAAATATCCAATAAAGTACTTTTATGATGTCAACATAATACCTTTTCTTACTGTTGAAAAAAAAAAAAAAATCTTTGCAAGTTTTGTAGCAAATGAAAGTGCTAGCGTGAAATTCAGTACGAATTTTTCAGTACAGTTATTTAAAATGAAATTTATTAGTGAATCTGCAGTTCAGGAACCTTGACATCCTATTTTCATCATGCATTATTCAACAGATCATTTTTATTCATTCTTTATTATATAATATATATTTTTTGATTCGATTGCCATCTTACACAAACAAAAACTTTTCTGAGGGGGCTACCGCCCCCACCTCAACTCACTGCTGTATTTTTCTTTCTATAACTATCTGTGTATATATGTATAAATATGTATTTCTAATAACCGATAGTTCTGCATTAATTCCCTATAATTCACAAATACTTGTACCAAATTTCATGCAAAATGACTGCATACACATATCGGAATTATTTTGTGTAACCCTGTAAATTAACAACTAATTGTATGCCTACACTTTTCCACAGAAAAACATCCTTTTAAAATCTCATTATATTTAAAGGGGTGTAACCAGGTTAAAATACACTTTTAAGAAATAACGACTATAGACCCTAATAGTACGAAATTCTTTTATGTATTCCGGAAAAGGAGACACAGATATTATATAGATTAAAAGAGACTACACATATTTAATTATTTACAATTCATTAATATTTCAACCTAGTTTAACATCATTTGGATGATTACAGAATGTCATCCGAATTCTTTCGTGTATTCCTGTAAATAAATCATTTAGTTTATACATGTCCATTTTTGAGTAAATATGCTTTTATATATCTCTTTATAATATATGTTGATTCCATTATGTTGAATGCAGCATAAACGCGGTAAAATGCTCTTAAATAATTATTTATCTATAGGCAATAATGTCATGAAATTCTTTTATGTGCCTCTGTAAACAAACCATAAACATTGGTTTGTAACCATAACCAACACCAGTAAAACCCATTGAACTTATTCTACTTTTTTCATGAATAATTGTTCGAAATTTTACATAATTTGAATGATTACTACGTGATTTTGTCGAAACACTTTTGTAAGGTCCTGAATATTAATTAGGAAACCTAAGAGAATATATTTTCTGTAGAAAACATCAGCTTAAGTATATCAGTAATGTAGGAGAGACCGGGGTTAAATGGACAAATTTTGTAAATTTTAAGTGCTTACTCTCAAAGTAGTTATTTTTGGCTTTAGAAAATATGTGTGCATATTACCTATATATTGGGGTTCATATTGCACTTAGTCAAAAGTAATAATTACGTTTACTTTTTTTAATATAATTTTTATAATAGCAACTGATAAAGTAGTCCATTTTACCCCAAGCCCGGGGTAGAAGGGTCTATGGCACGGGGTGCAATGAACCACATGTAATATTTAAAAAGTATATTAATATAATGTGCTTTTTAATAGTGTAAAATGTAGAAAATATTATATTTGTTTAATTATGCCTTCGATTCATACAAGTGATGCAAATTAATGAACATTAAAATTAGAAAATGATACACCAACAGATTTTAATGGTACTGAAAATCTGCTGTTTTCTTGTGAAGTTCTAGGGTCTGAAAGACTCATTATTACAGTAACTTGAAAATTTACAAGAGATATATCAACACTCCTAGGAAAAATGTAGAGATATTGATTAGGTTTTCGTTGCATGAATCACACAAAAACAGATTCTTTATCTTTTATTTCTGTGATTAAATTAACAAAATGTAAAACTGTCTTTTTCGTGAAATTTTTGACGAAAATTTATTTACACTTCTTTTATTAGTATTAAAATTAGAATCTTGCTGTGAAAGTATATCATTATCACTGAATTTTGTATCACTATAAACAGACATATTCTTAGAAACACTCGAACTTTTTAATACATATTTCTGCTTCGATCATGATGTCAGTCTTCAGTTTTATTTTTATCTTTAACAGAAGCTAATATATTTTTTTTTTCTTTCTTTCTCTCTCTCTCTTTTTTTTAATCTCTTCTGACTCTAACTAAAGCGGCTTCTTTTGTTTAATTATTTCTTTTTTTTTTTTTTTCCTTTTCTTTTTTTTTATTTCATGCTTCTCCTTCAATAAACTTTTTTTTTTTTTTTTTTTTTTTTTACTGGCGTATTATTTAAAATTGTTAATGCACCTTTATTTATTTAGTTGTAGCATTGCGCAAAGAAGCTATCGCCAAGGGACGCAATTCGAAAGATATTATTGTAAATTGGGGATATTTCACTTTCTGATTTAAATGTAATTTGTTGTACAAGTATCTATTATATACTTTTCCACCATTCCTTCTTCATCTATCGAAATAATCTGCTTATATACATAATTTGGCCTAAATCTAATAGTTGATTTATTATCGTTTTCCAGTCTAGGTAATTTAGAATTTTTATGCCTTTGTGCATAGCATGTAAGAGTTGTTTTTGAAATGCCTGACGCCTTGAAAGCTGAACAAATAGGTTTTATTTTATCATCCACAACCTTTTATAATGCCTGCTCCATAGCTGGATATTTCTTTTTTTACATTATATGATCTTTGAAACTGTTTTTATGTGACAATTTTAAACTTCTCAAACACACATATATATATACATATAACATAGGTGTATTATTACTTTTTAATTGCATTATTTAATATTTGTAAAAATTTACGAATGTAAAAGAACTGAATGTTTATTAAAAATAAATAAGAAAGAACCTCAAAGTAAATTGCTTGCTTATTCATCTTTGAAGACATAATAGATCTAACCAAAGTTGATTCTTAAATTTTTAAGTATAATTTATAGCTAACACTTCAAAAATGTAGATTTCGTAAATCAGATTATTATGACTGAGAACTGGGTGAAATGGACCATGGTCCATTGTATCCCAGTTCCTGTTGGTCCAGTTTACTTCATGTGGTGACAACAAATGTTAAAATAATAACAATTTTTTAAAAATTTTTAGTTAGATTAAATACAATAATAGATAACTTTAGATCTTTATTGTGCTGAATAACCTCTTCCAGATCATAATTTTTGAATGATGAAGAGAAAAAAATTGATTTGCTAAAAATATTTATTTTTGACCACCACAAATTAAATTTCAGGAATAAAATGACTAAATTGTCATTTAGGCATGAAATTGCTAGATATTTTTAATCACTGCAGTTTGTTACCTATGTACAAAAATACGAATCCTAAAAATAAATAAATAAAATAAATAATAGGTGTGGTCCATTTTACCACTCCTATTATTTATTTTATTTATTTATTTTTATACAAATAATTACTTAACTTGCCTTAACCAATTTGCAAGTTAGTCAGAAGATTTTTGCGGCCGTTATAGCGGTACATATAAATTCTGTCCATAGACCGTAATGGTAAAAAAAACTTTGGTGTGTCCCTGTACACGAACTACAAATGGAATACACAATCAAAACTATATACAGCTACTTCCATGTGTATGACAATACAAGTCAATAGCGTGATTTTTGCAGCCGCTATCGCGATAAATACAAATTCTGTCCATAGGCCGTAATGATAAGAAAAAAAATTGCTGCGTACCTGTACGCGAGCTACAGGTACATAGCTACAGGTACTAATTCCATTTAGCTCGTGAACATGTGTTTCAAATTGCAAGTCAATAGCGTGGTTTTTGCGATCTCTATCGCGCGACAAACAGAGAACTAGACACACAGACGGAACCCAAAATCTTCTTGAGTCTCAACAGGGAGGCCTCCACTGACATTTCGGCAACTAATGGTTTTGCAGATCAGGAGCCTCGACGTCCTTTTTGCATCACACATTATTCAACAGGTCATTTTTATTTATTCCTTATTGCATTATACATATACTGAATCGATTTTCTTTACATAAACAGATACGTTCCTAAGGGGGTAAGTGCGCTTAAATAAAAATATGTGCGTATGCTCTAATGTAATTCTTTTGTGTGTTGCTCTAAACTAACCAGAAACATTGTATACACCAGTAAACTATTAAGTTTATTCTACGTTTTTCATGAATAATTGCTCGGAATTTGACATAATTTGGATGATTATATGACATTGTCAGAACACTTTTGTAATGTCCTGTAGATAAATTTGGAAGCCTAAGAGCACATATTTGATGCAGAAAACTTAAGTTTAAGCATCTCAGTAATGCACGCTAATTTCATTTTGTTGATTACAAAGTAATGATTTAAAAATGCGTTTAAACGAAATTTACCGCATATGCCGAAATGATAAAAACTTTGGCATGTCCCTGGACACAATTCATAAACAATACAGGCATATAACAATATACTGCTATTTCTATACAGAATCTGAACGGGTGTCTAATTTGCAAGTCAATCGGAAAATTTTTGCGGCCACTATTGCAATACATGCAAATTCTGCCCATAGGTCGTAATGATAAGAGAAATTTCGGTGTATCCCTGCACACGAACTGCAAATAGAATACACACTCAAAACTATACATCTAATTCCGTGTACCACATAAACATATGTACCAAATTTCAAGACAATAGCGTGACTTTTGCGTCCACTATCGCTGTACACACAAATTCTTTCCATAAGCCGTTATGATAAGAAAAACTTTGACGTGTTCCTGTACACGAACTGCAAATTGAATACACACACGAAACTATACGGCTAATTTCATTGGGCGCATGAACACGTGTTCCAAATTGCAAGTCAATAGCATGATATTTGCGGCCGCTATTGCGGTAGATACAAATTCTTTCCATTGACCGTAATGCTAAGAAAAATTTTGGCGTGTGTCTCTACACGAACTGCAAATGGGATACACACCCAAGACTATAAAGCTAATTCCATGGGGCTCATGAACATGTGTACGAAATTGCCCGTCAATAGCGTGATTTTTGCGGCCGCTATCGTTCAACAAACAGACGAACAGACACATAGATGGAACACAAAATCTTTTTGAGTCTCCACGGGGAGGCCTCCGCTGACGTTTCGTCAATGTGACAGAAATAAATACTATTATATTTCACGACTTATCTCTTTAACAAAAGATCAGAATACATCGTGCTGCTAAAATTCAAAAACATAAAACATTTTCCATCAACTAATTTAATTTTTTATACTAAATAAGTACTTTTTAAATAATTGTCTAATTCTTGATCTAGCTATATCAAAAAATACTCATTATTCTTAAGATAATACACATTTAAAATACCACATTTTGGAATCTGCCTTTTCTATTAGAAATCTTGGTTAAAGGATTTGAAACGACCAATACATTCATTTTTTAAAGTAGCAAATTCTTAGAGTTTTAAAATCATAAATTATGTTTTGAATATTGAAATGAAAAAAATTATGAGGTGTAATTGCCATTTAATTGGCAATTCGTCAGTGGAGGCTCTTCGCATTGAGACTTAAGAAGATTTTAGTGTCTGTGTGTCTGTCTGTATTGTGATATCACCTGCAAAAAATCACCCGATTGACTTGCAAATCAGCCTACGTATTTATGAGTCATATGCAATTAACACTATTTTTTTAGAGTGTTTATTTCTTGTGTTTCTGTACAGGGACTCGGCAAAGCTTTTCCTATCATTACAGCATATGGAAAAAATTTCGTTTAAACGCGTTTACACTACATTGAGCATAATGGAATTTAAAATACATTAATACAGTTGAACCTCGTTAACGCGAACACTGTTAACGTGAATTACTTTTAACATAAACTGTTTCGACAATCTCCGTTAAAATTAAGATTAGCTTAGTTATATGAAGATTAGTTACTAATATCATGAACTACTGATACCATGAAAAACAATTTTCCCCTTTGAGATTCACGTAAACGAGGTTCGACTGTTTTAAGATGCATTAAAGAATGTTTTCTGTAGAAAAAGTTGTGAATAGTCTGAATCTGTAATCTACATGACCCCACAAAAGAGCTTCGATAACATTATGCATTCATCCAAATGATGTCAAATTAGGTACAGATCTATATGCTGCATAGAATAATTAGTTATACAGTTTTTATTGGCGTGTGTGATTTTTGCGTCTGATTTACAGGGACATACAAAATAATATTGTTTCATTAAAGCTAACAGACAGATTTTCAATTAAGTGCATTTTAATGCTGTTTCGTTGCATTCATCGTAATGAAATTAAAATATGTTAATAAAATTTTTAAAAGCATGGTTTCTGTAAAAAAATGATACGCGTAGAATTAGTAATTAATTTACATGGCTACACAACATAATTCCGATTCAAATTCCAATAGTTCACTTGATGTCAAATTTTGTACAAGTGTTTATGAGTTACAAAGAATTAGCTGTATAAGTTTTTTTTTTTTTTTTTTTTTTTTTTTTTTGGTTCGTATGCAGGGACATACAAAGCATTTCGTGCCATTGCAGTCCATGGACGACATTTCATGTAAGTAAAATATGACATCGTTGTTTCTGTAGAAAACGGTGTGTATAAAAATTAATAATTGATTTAATTTCATAGTTTACAGGGGTGCACAGAAGAATTTTATTAAATTATGTATCGACTATGATAATTACCGATATGCATTTTAACTTTAAAATACTCATCTTAAACACTAAAGAAAAATAAAAAAAGACTTATACCATTTTTATTTGAAATAGCTTGAAAACATAATGATTGAAATAAATAAAACCGTAATGTTTGCATAATACCAAATAGATAAAAATGATACCTGTGTATATTTTTGATTTAGGAATTCCCTTTATTATACTCTACAAAGTACTTAATAAAAATCTACGTAATACTTTCTTTATAAATGTAATATAATAAACATATATTTTGTATTCTATTATAATTTATTATATGAAATAAACATGTTATATTTTAATATATGAAATAAAACTATTTATTTGTTAGATCTAAACAATTACTTAATAAAAATATGTATTCTGCATTGGGTAATTATACCTTTATATGGCGTAGTATTACACAGTTTTGTAACATAAACATCAGAAATTTAACTGTGCCAAATATTACACATAACTCTTTCAAGTTATTGCAAAGTTGTAGACTAAAAATTTTGGATTCTCTTCCCCTTTTGTAGACTAAAAATTATCGAGCGGATTGAGATTAGGACTATTTCCAGGTCAGGTAAAGAAGAAACTACGAAATTTTTTGTGGTATTAAGTTAAAGTGAAAAAAAAGTTTTGATTACTTCAGAATTACAGGGGCTCAGGGAAGTGTATAGGTAAATTTAACTATTTGAATCAAATAAACGTACCAAAGATGGCGTGTAACAAGGTGCATTATCATCTTGAAACGATGATTGGGGAAAAATTTGAGATACTTCCAAAATATTCTGTCACGCCCTACTTTTATAATAGTCGTGTTTTATTTCGAGTTAATTGATCCCTTGAACACGAAAATTTCCCCGATTCCTTGAAAAGTTATGCATCTCCGTAAAGTATGTACGGAGTATGTGTCACTGTTTTAAAAGTGCAATTTGCATTAAGTCGGTCACCTTTTTGCCGCCTTATTAACTTGCTTCTGTCAGTTCGAAATAAATTAAACTTATCAGAGAAAACCAGTTCAACCTATTAATTAACTGATAAAAGTTTTATTTTTTTTCCCTCAGTGTAAGTCTTTTTTTTAATTATTTTTCTTAATATTGTCTTTTTTTGCAGATCTTCTGGTTTTTAACCCTCTTTGTTTAATTGTTGCTTCAGTGTTTTTGTAGAAATTATTTTGCTAAACACATTTTTTTTAATCTTTTCTAAGTTCTGAACATGATACAAATAGATTTTTTTAAATATCTTTGGTTTTTTAAACTGGTGGTCATCTTATCTAGATGAGCAATGTCGCCGCCTAAAGTCAAATTTCCAGTTCAAATAGCCAAAAAATTTTATTTCTTGCTAAAAACCTTCTCATGAATATATCATTGACATTTAATTATTTTGCCATCTCGCGTATTAAAATATATTTTGATTTTCATTCTAAAATTAATACTTTTTGTGGTATGGTTAATTGCCTTATTCGTGCCATTTTGGAAATCCTTTTTAAAATTACAATTTTTCTGATAATTGCGTTTTGCTTTTATCACTTGCGTCAATCCTAAAGCGTAGTGGAGGATGAAAAATAAAATCTTCAAAAATTTGCTTTTTAAATGATAAAATTGGCGCCTGCAGAAGGAGAAAAGGAAAACATCCAAGTGCGGTTTTTCTTTTGTCCCTATGTGCATACGTATACATACATACGTACATGTACAGTCGGTAACAAAAGTCTCCGAACACTAGCAAAAATTCCTATATAAAAAAAGTAGAGTTAATACAGTTTTGTTAAATAAATCCTTGTCGAATCCTGTTCTTAGTCAGTCTAAAAACAGGATTCGACAAGGATTTATTTAACAAAACTGCATTAAGTGTACTTTTTTTACATAGGAATTTTTACTAGTGTTCGGAGACTTTTGTTACCGACTGTATATATAGTGGAGAAAATGTAAAAATGAGAATAGGTATAAATATGATTACCCCTCCACAATTGGCAATGGGAGGTTCTGAAGGCTGACAACAAGGATTGTAGATGATGCATCATGTTGATATAAGAGAGTAGAAAGCAGTTGAAACATTCTTTCAAGTATCTGAAATCGTTTTCTTTTCATGTTCTTGTGGTTAGTTTAAGATTATTTCACAGTGATATCCGGAAAGCAGAGATTCTAAGCTACTTTTAGAAGCACGCCTTTAGTCACGCACACCTTTAGATTACATGTGATAAAAACAATCCTTTTCAGGTGGTGTTGGATAAATATGGGCCCCTGAACTTCAAATGGAAGTACTCGGTTCGATGTTTCTCCTATTCCCAACATTGAGATGAGAACCAGTACTTGTAGATGCATAGCCGCAAGGACCAACTTCATCATTTGATGATCGTATAAGGATCAATTGACTAAGTCAGTGGTAGGGGGCCTGCGGCACGCGAGCCACACGCAGATTTTTCGCCCCAATAGATTTTAGCAAATGTCGACATAGGAATACTCTAATTATGATAATAAGAATGAATGAGACAATATAAATTAGGTTAAAAATTTTTGGCTCCCAAAAGATATTTTAATTGTATTGTTGACATTTGGTTTTGTTCAAAAATGAGATTGCCGACCACTGGTCTAAATCGATTGACAAAAGCGCTCACAAGAAGACATCCTTCAGTTATCCCTGCCAGGATGGGGTAAAATAAAAGACCGGCCAAGGGTGCGAAGACCAAAGGCATTCAAAGAAATAAATTTCGACCTTCGAAACTATATCAATCATCATCGGACATATTAGATTACTGTGACCCTCTTCTTACCGACAGTGATAATGATATCAACCTGGATATCAACAACGGGGATAAACTAACTTGCATCTTTTGTGATGGAATGTTCCTTGCACACACTTGAAAAGAAGAGTAGTATAAAGTGCTAAATGTAGCTTAGTTAGATTGTGCCGGGACAGTTACGTCAGCAATTTCTGTAAATATTTTTTTCTTTCCATAATAAATAAATTTTCTAGGTTTTTTTGTATTGTTTCAGCATGTCTTAAAACATTTTAAACTACATTTTATGAATTTTCTGGAAAGGGTCCATAATTGCACCCCATTTTTTTCAGGTGCATTTTTTAAAGCTTTTTGTAAATTTTTGTTTTCGAATTGAAATAAATGATATTAATCATTGTTTTGCCTCCTCCTATTTAGTAAACTTGTTTTAGTTGTTAATGAAAGTCAAAAACATAGATGTTTTCAAAATTATAGGAGTTTTAAATTAAAAACTAAAGATGGCGTCAATATTTAACATTTCCCCACTACTCTCTCTCTAAATGTATATATATATATATATATATATATATATTATTATTATTATTATTATTTTAAATAATATGAAATAAAATTTATCTGCTCATTAATAAGCGATGCGAATATGACATTGAGGGTCTTAATCTGCAGATCCGCTAGTTTAGAAATATTTAATGGTTTATTAGCATTGGAGTATAGTGTTGAACCTAATATATTAGCTGCGCTTTAAGTACATACTTTATTGTACATAACATTAAAAATTCTACTTGCCGAAACTACTTGCATACATTTCCAGATTTATTATATTTGAAAATTTACTTCGATATCAATCTTACTCAATCAAATAACTTATTATACATATATATATATATATTGTCTTTTTTATCAAGTATAAACTAATGTAAATATACATTTTTATTTTACTTCTATAATGTCTGCCAACTAATGTAATGCGTAGACAGTATGAAAATGAAATTTTATTGTTTTAATTATTTTTTTCATTACAAATTTGCAAAATAAAAAAAATAAAAAATAAATAAATAAATAAAATACAAATAAAATACAAATAAAACAAAATACAAATACAAATAAAATAAAATAAAAATAAAATAAAACAAAAATAAAAACAAAAATAAAAATTGTTCAGCTATGTTACTTAAAATGTTTTAGAAGGTCAGATCATGTCAGATTTATCCATGAGCCTTAATTGTACCCATACGGTTATCTGGTGTTATTCGCCACTATGGACGGCAACAAACCCATTAAACTTAGCTTGGCGCAGGTAAGCAGAGGACTTCTAGAGATCACCGTGTCTCCGACTTTTAAATGTATGGCTTTACTTTAAAATTTCTTTCCGAAATTTGTTAGTTATTTTTTTAATATTAAATTGTGTTTTAAATGTTTATGCTATTCGAAAGTATCATTGAAGACCTATATATATACATATACATATACATATAGATATACATACATGCAGTAGCGGTAAGGAGAGACAGAGAATAATCTCTTAAATAAAAGTAAAAATATCAGTATTGCTAACAACTGAAATAGTTGCTTTAAGCTGCAGTAGTTAACCTATACAATACAAATTATAAATGGATCAACCACATTTCTTGCAACCATGGGTACCTGTGTGCATGTGTTAACTCAAGGAATCCGGAGCTAAAATAGGAGTGATAACCGCTGTGGTTGAGAAAAAATAAGTGATATGGGGATAGGAAATTGTGTATTTACCGAATTTAAACTTGTCGGTCAATTTGACACCCTTTCAATCTTTTGGAATCGTCTTCTATAACTGGCATGTCATACGTGGTTACGCTATATTTAGTGTTTATTTTCTAGTTTAATATGAAATCATCAACGGATTTTAATAAAAGGCAATATTTTATGAGCATAAAACAATTTTTACCTTTCTCAAATTTTAAATATTAAATTTAAAATTACCGAATAAACCATTTATATTGTTCGCAACAACTCTCAGAGAAATTCTAAATGTATTAACAAAAGAAATAACGTATTTAATATTGAACCCTCTTATGTAATGCAAAAAGTAATAATGGAATATATTCTAAAATTTTGTTTAGCCATAAGATATTTATATCCTTTATTTTATTCGAAATTCTTTAGTCAAAATTCTCTGAAATTATTTTTATCATGAACAATTTCCTCAGGCACAGTACAATTTATTTTTATAAAGTACTTTGTATAATTTTCCATTTGTTGCATCACAAAAAAGAAATGATATTAAACTTATACGTAGGTTGGGTGAATATAGAATTTCCTTGTTTTGAAAAAGTAAAGGAACTAATTAACTGATAGAAAGACTAGAGGTGAAATAACTCATTTTGAATAGTTTGGATGAGATAAAATTTTTATTCTGAGGGCATAAAATAATCTTTCCACATTTATGGTTTTTTTTCTTGTCGCTAGATTAACCTTAAGATATCTTCAATGTATTTTTTTTTTTTTTAATTAAATTTTCTTATTTTTGCATGGAAACTTTTTAATCACGGGTTTTATTTTTAAGCTTTTGGAAAGTAAATTGTGGAAAAACTGCTTGTAATATTTCGCATTTCATTTAATTACATAAAATAAATTGTTTAGTTATTGAGAAATCTCCCTATTTTTCGGTGATAACACTACTTTTATATATACATAGATATAAAATTGTCTTAACAGTATAGACTGTTATATGTTCATTGAAAATTTCTGAATACAATAGGAATTTTTCCGTTTACTAGATTCTTTTTAAAAAATTGCATGAATTTTTAAAGTGCATATTCTTATTTTAAGGGAAATTTAAAGCTAAATTTTAAAACTACTCTGTTAATATATATATATATATATATATATATATATATATATATACCTGTTAAAAAGAAGAGAGAGAGAGAATTTCTTTAACTTTGCTACAACATAAATTTACTTTAAAATAACATTCCAGTCTTCCAAAACACACTTTCTTTAGCGACTAGAGGTAAAATCTGTAATCACTGACACAGATTTAAACTATTTCTTACATATTTTGCCTGTTTTGAATACGGATAAATTGGTATTAAAGAAGGATTGGGATGTGCTAATTAACAGTATGAACTATGGTTCCGTGGCAGAGGTAACATCGTTGGTTTCTGTGATAAGTACGTTATATGTGAATATTTTCTGCATTTTTCTGTGTCGGAAAATTTGTGTGAACGTATTTTTTTCATAGCATGCCGATATTTTCTCTAATATAACAGAAATTGTTTTACAGTATAATTTTATTCCTTTTTTATGTATTAGCTACCCGAGTAGTTATACGTTATAACATTATACAAAGTTTAACTTCTCTGAATACCACCGTAATTAAAGTTCATAAGGAATGTTTTCCTTTTCTCGTAATTTTTTAGATTCGTTCCCAAACAAAACAGTCCCACAAAGCAGAAATTATTTGGTCCTGTTTCATTAAAACACCGAAAGACATATGGAATTAACTGTGAACTATACTTTGGTGGCTTATGCTTCTTTCGTCAGGTTTGCAAAGAGAATGAAGATGTAACACTTGATAACCTGTTGATTTGTTCAGCATGATCAATTGATATATTTTGCGTACAATTCGTCGGACCATCCTCTCTATGAAAGATCCAAATTGGCATGTCTCCACATTATACCTAAAGATGAGTCTAAAGTCGTGACTAAGAATCCATAGGGATTTCTAGCGCAATGATCTAATCAATTTCAACCTAAGCACATTATTATTATCTATTGAATAATGCAAAGAGAGGATTTCCGTTCTAGTGACTTTACTTTTTAAATTTAGCGTACATTTTTTACGCCTTCTCTAAACGTACGTCAATTTACGTGCGTTTTCACCACGAATTTCTCTATGAGAATTCGTTTAATGAGAATTTTTAACCATTTAAAACATTGTTTAATAAATAAAATGTATCTCAGATATATTTTTTAAGCTACCTAAAATGAATTTTTAAAGGTACACAGTTAACAGTAAAATCCAAAAGGGTTCAAATTCAGCTGCAATCATTATTTTAGTGCAATATTTCACCTTTTTATTACTGTAATTTCAGTAATAAAAACCACTGAAATGGGGGAAATGTAGCACCAAAATATTGGTTGCAGCTAAAAATTATCTACTTTGCGCAATTCGTTAGGCGCAATACTCTGAACTATTATTTTTACCAATGTATAATTAAGAAAAGTTTTATCTCCACATCACAGCAATTAGTGAAGATTAAATAAGGGGTTACATTAGTGAACCATAGAAACATAAAGATCGTAAAAATTATCACGACACACACACACACAAAAAAAAAACAAACAAAAAAAAAATGTAAAGACTATATTTATTTTTTATCACGTTTATATTTTTAACTAAAATTAATGGTAGATTTTGGACGTAATATATAATTAAAATATAAGACGTGTAAATAACCAGGAAAATATGACTGTCAGAAATAGTGGTATCAGACTATAAAACTGTGTACTGAACAAAAAATGTTCTATCAAACATCTAGGGCCATAGAATGAGAATAAAGTAAAGTACATAAGTTCGATTCTTTTAAACATATTCGCTATTCCAACCATACATTTATTTTAATGCAGTTTTTAAACTAATGTTCCTTAAAAATCCCTTGGGTAGATAAAGAGTTTTAATGAGAGTATTATTTTATGTAAAATTTATCATTCATTTTACCACGTGAATATTATTCTTTTCTTAAACACACACACACACACAAAATTAAATCTAAACTTTTGAGATATTTTATTAGTATTACTTTATTGTAGTTCATAATGACACTCGGAAACGCCAAGCCTGATAGTGAAACTACAAGAATTAAGACGTGAGGGGAATGCTTTTCATTTTTGAAAAGCACCAAAATGATGAAAGCACGTTGAGCTGGCGAAACATGGCTCGTCATTTCGATTCAGTTCAGGGCCGAGTAATACAATGATCAAGTAGCCCCAAAGGTCTAATATTGATGGGAATTTGGAAGACACCGTGACCAGGACAGATTTAACATAGGGGAAAGTTGGACAAAACGGGATACCATTCTTGTTTTTTTTTTTACTACGAAAAATGTGTTGATGAAAACCACACATTACTTTTTTTAAAACTACTACAACATTTATTGGAGCACACAAAAAACATAAATTTAACTAATTTTAATGACTGTGAAATAGTAAAAAAAATTACTTACCAAAGTCTTACATATCCCGTTTTAGCATACCTGGGTTGGACAAAACGGGATAGAGATTACAATGTTTAATTTTTTGTGTAAAACTAACTGAAAAGCATAATTAACTGGCAATAACCTGTAAAGCAAAATTTCTGCTTGAAAGAACAATGCCTTCAGTAATCAGAGACTTAAAATAAGAGTTTTTTATGTTATTATTTACAAAATGGGAAAGAAGACCTTTTATTTAGGCCTATAGCAGAACAAAAGTCTCATATAAAGGTGTCGTCCTCTTCGTCGGAATTAGAACACGCTTCGTGAGCCCATTCTTGGTATCCCGAACATTGGATCCAACTTTCACCAGCCTTAGAGTCGACGTACAGTGCATTACAAAGTATGCAGGTTTCTCCTCCCTCTGTTTCATTTTCAGACGATGACGACATGCATTCTTGGCTGCATGCTGAAGGTTTATTAAACTTTTCTATGTTTTGACTTTAACATCAGGATTAGGGTTTCCTTTCGATTCTTTTGTAGGCCTACTTTTAGGTTTGGATGGACCTGGTAGCTCTTTTTCATCCTCTTTTCCATTTCCTTTTCTTACAAACTTCTTTTTTAGAATTTTTAAGAGGGATTTCTTAGCAGCCTTTTCTTCGGTTTTCTTGGTTCTTTCTTGTAGTTTAATCGTCCTTTCTTTTTCTTCCATTTCTAACTCACTCCTATATGGAGATGATGTTATTACTACAGTTTTCTTCTTTCTCTTATCCGCCCTTTTTTCTGGGCGAGGCCCTTTTACTTGAGGTACAGGGAGAACAAACTTTGGAAAGATGGAAAATGGTAGCTTAGGTTGGTGACAAGAGTTTTCTAATCCTTTCTTCCCTGAGGATGTTGCAGGTTGGTCTGGACATAGGCTGTCTCCTGACAAGTTTGTTGGTTGGTCTACTCCTACGATGTTACTTGAAGAAGTTAAAGGTTGCTCTTGGTCTTTGCTCATATCAGTCTGGTGCCCAACGCCTGGAGGTTCTTGCTGCAGGTCTGACGTAGGGTGGTCTGTGGTGACAGAGGGTACAAACAAGTCATCTAAGAAGACGTCAGAATTATAAGGACTTATGCCAGTTTTTCTAAACCCTTTAACGGCAGTTTCTGCAACAGCCTTTCGTGAATAGGCTGCGTTGAACAGTTTTGCGACTTCGTAAATTGTGACGCACCTACCTGGATGGTTGAACAGTCACTTTTGAACTACTTGTCTATAATACGTGCTCAGTGGAGCCATGAAACTGACATCCAGGGGCTGAAGGCGATGAGTTGTATGTGGGGGGAAGGTTAAGATGGTTACATTATTTTCTCTTGCCGAATTTAGAAGTTCCAAACATTTGGTGTGACTGTTGTGTACATCAAGTAGCAACAGCACTGGTTTCTCATGGGCTGGGTTGGAAAATTCTACGAATTTTTTAAACGAAACAATGAAGGTCTCCTTCGTGATCCAGCCGGTCTTGTGATACACTGCAAATGGTACTGGGAAAGCATCATCCATGAGTGGTGGGTTTTCCTTCACTCGAGGAAATACAAACAAAGGAGGGACGAATGTACGGCATAAAAAACTGTATCCCATTTTATCCAACTCATAAGTGTCCCGTTTTGTCCAACTCCGATACTTTTCAAAACAAACATGGCTGATGCCTAAACGTGAAAGGAAAATTAGATAGTGTACACACGAGAATGTTCGTTAATAAATGCTTAATCAAATGTAATGCTCCCCGGAATTGTATTCCCATATATGTAGGCAGTATAATCTAGAAAACAACGCATGTAAATGTAGAAAGTTCCAAGAAATCAGAGTAAAAAAGTTCTAAGAGCTACAACTTTCCATCTACTAGTGATTTCGAGGCGGGACGAACTGAGAATGGTGTAATGACGGCCGAGAACAAGTTTCTGTCGTCGTCCACTCGATAGCAGTACTAGACAAGTCCCTAGGCGACGTATCCCATTTTGTCAGTCTATCCTGTTTTATCAAACTCTCCCCTACATCAGTCGCCATTATCGTGGTGAGCGACGGTTTCAGCCGGCTCGAGTATCGAACCCGCAATTATGAGCCCGATGCTCGTAAAAACCAGACCGCCACGACCTTTATTAATGCTAACTGATGATTCAATGAAATATTTTATGCTAAAACATGTACTGGGCTAAACGGTTACATAGGCTTCAAAAAAAAAAAAAAAAAAAATACAGTTTTTCTTTTCTTATCAAGTAGTGCAATTTGCCTGGAATATTTTGCCAAAGTTTCAAGTCAATTGGAGTAAAAGTGTAGGAGTGAGAGCCTTTGGAAATTTCCTACATTAAGTTCGTTTTATTCCTACTTAAAACTTTAACGTATTTTTCCTGAAAACACTATTTTTGAATTCGGTGGACACAAATTATCAGAAACTAATTCACTAATATTATTAAAATTTGCACATTTCTTTAAAGTATTTTTTTTTTTTTTTTTACGATTATAACTAATTTATATGGCTATAAAAATGATAAAAGGTAAAGAAAATTGCATTATTTTTGTATGCAACTCGGCCAAAAATTCAAATTTTGATTTTTTTAAAAATATAACCAAATTAAGATAGCCAATTATTTCATTGCTTAGATATCTAAATATTTTCTTTTTCCTATTTCCTGTTTAATTCAGTTCGTGAATTAATAACATATTTAAATTTATTGGTTTAAGAAAATTTACTTTCGTTTATTAATAGGAAGAATCTATTTATTAAATAAAAAAGACTGAAATACTTCTATAATATTTCATTTTAATTTATGACGATGTCAGTTATTTGAAACATAAAAACTGAAACAGATTTGATATTTATTAAAAACTTCCAAAGAATGTAAGCTATTAGTTAAACTATATCGAAATGCTAGAAGAAATATCGAAAAACTTTTATTGCTTATTTTATTTGACTCTGGGAAATACAGAATGAAAAAGAATTAAATGTAAGATTGAATTGCGATGCCCGGATTAAGATAAAGTTTTCTTCCGCATAAAAAGAAATATTCCCTAGTGTAAAGAGTAATAGCCGGCGATATCTCAGCATTATTGCGTCTTTATTACGCCATATGCCCCTGAATGTAAAAGAAAACAATGAATTGCGAAAAGAATGTTAGCGGATATTTTATTACCAGTGCTTTCATTTAGAGTCTTTTCATTTACGTTCATATAAGAATAAATATTTACTTTTTTGTTGAAAATTGAAAGAAAAAACTCAATGCAGAAAAGAGATATTTTAATGAAACATCTTTAGAGGTAAATAAATAATTAAGTTAATTTAATAAATTTAAAAACTTGTATTTTGTTTTTAACATTGTCGAATAAACAAAAGATAAAAGAAATATTTGGAGAATACTTAAATAAATAATATATTATTATTTATATACTTTTTAAATGCAGATTTTAAGAATTAAAAAATTCATAAACAATTAAACTGTGGTTATTTAAAATGGTTAACAGTAAAAAGATTTAGAAAAAAAAATCTATTTTTTTAAGAATTTGTAATTATTTATTATTTATTATTTATTTAAAGTTTACCAACTTATCTAAAGTATGAACATCTGAATTCACAAAAAATGTCGCATTAAGTCTAACTTGCAAATAATTACACTACCATAAAATTTAAGGACAATACACGCGGTATTAAATTTTGCAAAAGTTGAGATATAAAATAAATATAATATTATTTCATTATTGAAATATATGTTAGTCCTTTTTTGAGGTTACACAGCCCCCTTTTAACAAATTCAGATGAACATAACGTTTATAGTCTTGCTAAAGTTTCATAATTGTCCCATTGCATTACAAACATTTTGTGTTATTGTACAATATAAATAATATTATAGTTTTAAAAAATTAAAGAACACGCTTTTATAGAAATGCGAACTAAAAAGCACAAAATATCTATCTTAGTATTAAAATTCAGGGTAAGAGAAAATCGTGTGAGTGACACGCCGTAATATTTACATACATTTAAATCTTTAATTAAAATAACTTAGAATTAAACAAAAACCATTTTTAAAAAATCTCCCCTGACGGGGATCGAACGCTGGACTTTTAGGTTCGTAGCGCGGCGCCTTACCTCAACGCCACATCGTTCACGTAGGGAAAGTATTTTTTTACAATATAATTTTTTTGTTTGCTCCCAGAGAAGTTACAAACATACATACAAACATAGAAACATACATACATACATACATACAGGTGAAGCTAATAAAAGCGTGTTAAAAAGCATTTGTCAAATGGCAAAAAGAAAGAAGCAATTTAGAAAAATGTGGGAATATCCACATATGAGATTTTTACGCATGTACGCCTTCGGAGAATGTAGCGGTACTTTTATATCAATCTGATCCTAACGAACATAATGTTTTCGATAAGCACCAACACAACTTCATTTAGAAAACTACCTATAAGTGAATCTAAAGAATCGTAAGTGTAATCAGACATTGACTGTTTATTCTAACATGTATTACTTAGTTCTTGTATGTCCTTTTGAGGTTCACACGGAAAATCAACTTCCAAGAACTTTTAATATGAAACACTGGACGATCTGTACCCTCACAGATATGTTTACCTAAGGATTTCAGTGGTTGTGGTGCCATAATACTCGAAGTGACTGCTAAAGTACTGTTTTGTTCTAGAAATATTATTAATATAGACAATCACTGAAATGTAAATTGTTAGGTCAATTGAAAAAAAAAATATGCTAATTCATATATAATAGATGAAAATGAACCATGATGGATCTTATTCCATGAAAATAATATATTTCTTTAAATCAATTATAAATTTGCATTGTGCCGAGTATCTGAAATATACTACTCGATTAATTAGCATGGAATATAACGTGTACAATAATTAGTTTATTTATTTATTTTTTTACTTTGTAGAATTCAGATCGGTTTCCTAGCTTAAACTAATGATTTTGGGGTACAGCGTTGTTATAGTTACAGCAAAATAAAGGAAAAGAAAATAAAATTGCAAATAAAAATCTCATATTATATTTGGTCTGAAGGTTACCGAAGCGAAGGAGCCCCTCCATGAAGGATCAAAACTGTGATGGCATGTTTCCAGACCACATCTAGGGGTGAACGTCGCCAATTGCCCATTGAGCAGCACTAGTGTGACGTAAAGAAAAACACAATCAACATATATTTGAAAACCAAAAGAAAATCTTACCCAGAGGGTGAATTAAAAGAAAAATGTATAATATAAAAAAATCAGAATGAAAAATTTTGCGATTCACATAGATTATAAATATTTTTCAATTGTAAGCATCTATTGCATTGTTTAACCTTCATGTATTTGCCTCCATGATGACACCTGAAAAACGTTTTGTTTAAAATTTGGAAGGAAGGCAGTAATGCTAACTCACAAACACACACATACAAATGTATATGTATATATTCTTTATTAAAAAAAAAAGTAACATAGTGTATTGCTTTGTAGCTCCAGTGATTGTTTTTATAGTACTTTGTCTTAAAAAGCAAGCTTATAAAAGTATATTTCGTTTTAGTTATGGAGTAAAAAGTCCAACAAAAGTATCTCTATATCTTTCATTCAAAGAGAAATCATTAAAAAAGTGGTTTTTTTATGTAGCTCTGTATATCGTATAAACTTTGTATACGTACCACATGCACTAAAAAATTCTCTGAAAATTTCCCCTTATACTTCAAAAGCAAACAAAACAATTTTGGGGAAAAGGGGGAAATTAAAATAGTCAGTTGTCTAAATGTTATCTTATTTTACTCAATAAATAGTTTCATGTATTTTAAATGTTTATATTAATTTCCTACATAATATAAAAATATCAAATTATACAATTAAAAATATATGTCTCATAGTACGCAATGCATCAAAAATATTTTCAGAATTCCTGTTCTCAAACCTGTTGTACTGTTTGAACTGCTTTTAGTAGAGGGCATACTGCAATGAACTCGAATAACATAATTACTTTCATAATTACTTTCAAGAAAATCTATAAATGAGACCGTGGTCTCATAGAGAGAATGAGAGTCAGAGAGTAATTGA
Source organism: Salticus scenicus (assembly GCA_963930645.1). NCBI lineage: Eukaryota > Metazoa > Arthropoda > Arachnida > Araneae > Salticidae > Salticus > Salticus scenicus. The sequence continues at coordinate 150,433,993 of OZ005652.1, read as the reverse complement.
AATAAAAATCACCCTTAAACAATGTTAAAAAATGTTGAAAACGATTAACATAAACGGGTATGCAATTGCAACAACTTCATATTTCAGCGCTTAATATATCTGAATATTTTTGAATGATATTGTAAAACTTATTACCAATCATACCACATTCTACAAAAAAAAAAAAAAAAAAAAAAAAAAAAAGAGTGCATATGAATAATGAATGTTGATTTATTATGATTTGTTTAATAAAAGAAAATTAAAAATGATTTTTAAAAATGCTACTCATAAAATATTTTAGACTTCTTTTGGGTGGCCTTATACACAGAACAGTCGTGCCACATATAATATTTTCAATAGGGAGCTTTCCATAGTAAAATTAAATAACAAATATTAGCCTGAAGAAATTCTAAAAATATTAAAGGATGTTAGTACAAAGCCATAGAGATAGACGGGCAAACGAAAGTTATAAACATTTTTCAACTTTGTTGTAAAGCGCCAAAACGATGTAACAAACAGTGTAATAAATGTGAGAAAAGAAGTAAAATAAATGGAGAGTTATAAAGGTCGCATGATTGAAGAAAAGTCAAACTAAGTCTTCGTTTAATAGAATCTCTGAAACGAAACTTCTAAAAATAAATGAAGAATAATTCTGCATAAAAGTATTTTAAATTGAATCTCCAGACAAAATTCTTGTACCTATTAGGATTATAGTAAGAAAAATAAAATAAAGTTGTATATATTATAAAATAATATATTCATATCGTGTGTATATGTGACACGATGTTAAAAGGCTAACACTTCGATGACACTTGCACTCATTATGACATTGTTTGGATTTCATGTACACATAACATCAAATTTAATTAAAATATATGTAATGGACGTAATTAAAATGTATTTTAAAGCTTTTTAGAAGTTCACTTTATTCTGTTAAATTTCGGTATCATCGTTTCTAATGTAGTAGCATTCCAACACATACATTTAATTTTTCGTAGATTCATTTAAAAAAGTTTTTTTTTTTTTTTGTGCTAACCGTATAAAATTATCTTCATTCCACCAATCACCATTGTAATTACCAGTACTTATGTTAGTTGAAAACATTTAAGAAGAATCCCAGTTTTAGACAAATAACTCCTTTCCATTATGAGACATTCTTATTAATTCATTTTAAAACAATATAGGGTTGAGAATAAAATGCGTTCTCAGATCCAAGATGAAACGAGAAAAGAATGATTCTACTCTAAAAATGAGTGAACGCTGAGACTACGCTAACACTAGCATACTTGCCAAAACCCTAATTAATATTCCGTAGTGTTGTTAGTCCCGCCATTTTTTCACACCAATAAATATTTAGAATAACATTCTTCAAACGGAATTACAATTAAATAAAAAGAAAAAACTCAAAAATAAATAAATAAATAAATAAATAAATAAATACTGGTGTGAAAAAGAAGGGTAGGGCTAACAATACTACGGAAAGTTAAATAGTATTGGCAAGTATGCACTAGCGATAAGACGAAAAGTTCGATTTTTATATTTTACTAATATTTTATTAAAATGGCTTGGCGCATACGTAATGGTGATGATCAGACTCTGGTAAAAAAAATATATTATTTATATGCTTTCTTAAGCTTTTAATAGCAAATTTTACTCTTTCTTGATTAATCATCTGAAATTTTATTTTGTGCCGTGAAACTGCAATAATAAGAAAATCTATTAATTTGTTTAATTAAGCTCTTATATAACTACACATATAAAATTAGCATATCAATTTAAATCAAAACTCTATTATTCCACATATATTCTGCGATATATTCTGTTCTTAATTCCAATGATTCCTTTATGTTCATTTGAATATGCAACTCTCAAAAAATTTCGTTTGTTTTCATTTAGTTCTTGTCATTTACCATTGCATAATAATAAGTACTCTGATATCATAACTTAATGTAATATATGTTTAAGAAATATCTGTCTTTACGTTTACATATTTATTTGATTAAAGAATCCTTACTCAGTGATTTTCTTAAGTATATTTTTTAATTTTTAGACACAAGTATAACAGTGCATTTCTTCTTATGTATTTTAAAGAAGGTATGTTGACGGTAAAAAAAAAAAAAAAAAATGTATAATATTAGTCATTTGCATAAGTATTATTTTACTTGCAAAGCAACCTACATATTAAGAAATTTTTTAGGAATTTTAATATCATTAAGAACGCAAAAAAAAAAAAAAAAAAAAAAAAAAAAAATACATATTATAAATACTTAAAAGTTTATGTATTTAAAACTGAAAAAAATTCTTTGTGTTTCTAGTAATTATAAATTTCTATAAAAATAATTATTTTGTTATTTTATCAACATTACTTGGATTTTATCTCACACGGCTTTGAAATTTTTAAAACACTCTTTGAAGTTTTCTGTCAAAGAGATAATTTAATTTAATTTCACATTTCTGTTAGTTTCTTTCCTTAAGATGAAATGGAACCGGGAAGATTAGAAGAGAGATGCATGTAATGGAATTAGAGTTGACGGATATAATAACTGCTTGCTTTTTAAATAAGTACTACACTGAGTCAAAGCAACTGACATTTGTTGACATTTATTCTAGTAGTGTAAAATAAATGAGTCTGAAATTTAACAGTTAAATGACAAGGGCAATTTATGAAATATTTTGTTTGAATAATCATTTCTTATTAGAAATTTGTGACCTTTAAATGTTTATATATACAGTTACTGATTAAATAAAAGAACTAAAAGGGCTTAAAAGGAAATTTAATAGCTTATAATTAAGAAATAGTTATGTTTGAAATGAAAAAAAAAAAAAAAAAAGAAAGAAAGAAAGAAAAAAAAAAAAAAAAAAAAAACATCGTTGGCATATTATAAAACACTTGAACTCTTTGTATATATTCTATATTTTGGATATTATTATGTTTTAGATTATAGGAATGTTATTTTTTTAAATAACATGAATGAGAGTGAGAATGACTGCGATCGCCATATTGTCTTTGCATGCCTGCTTTCACCATGCTTTAAGTGCGTTTAAATTCCATTTGCAGACGTATCGTGTGTCTGTGTGCTAAGCTGTAGAAGTTTATTATGTTTAAGAAAATTGAGTTATAATTCAAGTACGAGATACGATCTTTAGATCGATAGTTATATGCAAGAAACTTGGCAGCAGTGGAAAATCGTTAGATATGTGAGTTTTAAGGTTGACAGTAAAGTTTGAAAGTATAGGACAATAGTCAAGGACGGATAGCTTAATGTACAGTCAAAAAAAAAAAAAAAAAAGCAACACTAGGTGCAATTTCGTTGCTAATCGATGCACTAGAATAGATATGATTCGACTGGGAATTGTGAGTACTTTTAGAAAATGAAGGGAAATTTTGAATTGGGTGATGTCTACATAACAAAACGCGATCCAAATTTGTTTTTTGAAATACTCTTTTTTGGTAATACCCTATCTTTATTTTATATTTGAATTCCTGGGGTCATGATGATGCGCCAAAAGTATATTGGTTGTATGTTTTACTATTTTTTTTTTTTTTTTTTTTATATAGTTATAAGCGTTCAACGATTGAAGGAGCTAATGTTAAATTCATATTTCAAACTTTTATTAATATCTTCACAAAAAATAACTTGATCAATATAATATATATATATATAATGAATAATTTAATTCCTTTACAACACTCAGCAAATGAAAGAAAGATGAAAATACCAACAATGAAATTTGAAATGAGATGTATTACGTATAAAGTTATTGTCACGATTATAATTAAATTAAATTACACTGAGTAGTAAAAACCATGTTAAATTACTTACGCATTTGAGAAATGACACACATAACACTTAAACCTAACTATGAGATAATTTGCAGAATCCATTAAACCAGTAAATACAGGCAGCACATAATATAAATTCAAAGAAATTAACCAAAAGAAACTGCTGAAAGAAAAGAGAATTCATGAAGTGAAAAATACAGTTACAAATGCTGAAAGCCAGAAAAGATCTCATCAGGAAACTAACATTTCTGTCAGCTGCAATGCAAGATTTCTGATTGTTGTATAGCTATTTCAGCAATATACAACACTAGTTTCTATCTTGCATAAAAAATAGAAATATAAAAGGAAATTAGCTTATACAGTAACACAACCAGAATTGAAAATTGTAATACGTAAAATTGAGAAGTTACTATTAAGTGATTTTAGAAATTGTACGATTAGACGCTCAATTTACTTGAGTGTAATTTGTATTCTTAAGCAAACAGATCAAAAGGCCAACAAGTGATGATAAAGTCATTATGATGAGGCTATTGGTGAATTATCTTAATTTTAAAATAATAATAATAATAATAATATTTTTTTTTTATTATGAAAACACCAAGTTTGAATGAAATCTAATTTTTTATTTTGAATAGTTAAGCAAATAAAATGTATGAATTGTTGAAACTTAATTAATATCAACCAGAAAGAGATGATGTATCCTGCAATCGCAATAAGACCATGCTTCCTTTTTTTTAAATTAAAATTAATTAAATTCAGCAACCCACCCAACAAACTAGCTATACAACACCACCCTTCCTCCCTAATCAAACATCTGCCCACCCATCCGCCACATTTTAATTATTATTATTTAATTTTATACATATATATATATATACACATACATTTTTTTTGTGAGACAACGAACATTTATTGATAGATAATAGAATAAATAAATCGCTTGGGATAACCCATATCAATAGCAGTTTTAATTAAATTGTTAATATTTTTGTTTTTGTAATGAGATGAACAGTCTGTTTATGCGAAATAGGTGATTAAGAATGATATTTCTGTATACAGATAAATGAAGACAAGAATTAAAATGTGTAAATAAATTTACTTTAAAACAAAAATCATTTCGTTTATCATATAGATCAGTAGATATTTTACCACCATTTAATTTAAGTTTTAAATCTAAAAAACTAATGCAATTGTTGTTAAGAAAATTATTTGTTAGTGTAAGGTGAGAGGAATATTGGAATTTTAATAAAGATGGAGTAGAATTATTAACATAAAAAATTATATTATCGTCAATGTATCTATAAATAATGACATTATAATTACAGAAACTTTGTTCATAATGGTATAGATATAAGTCAGCTAACAGACTCGAGCTACATCCCCCTTGTGGAATACCGACCTTTTGAATATAAATAAATATATATATATATATATATATATATATATATACAAAATACAGTGAAGAAACCCAAATATAATCCATTATCACTTTTGATTCTGAAAAATATTTTTAATTATGAAAATTATGAATTATGATCTATATTAATTTTTACATAAAATGAATCCTAATGCTGAAATTTATGGGTGTGCAAATTTGTAGCTCATTGCAGTTATTAGTTTCTGAGATGTAAGTAAATCTTTCTTTTGAAGAAGCTTAGGGGGCTATATATATAAACAAAGCAAAGAGTTTGTCGGCAGAACACATCCGGGTGGGCCACTCCTATTTTTGATTTGTCTAGATTTAGGTGATGAAACTCGGCCATTTTTTTTTTTAACGAAAAGCTCATGAATTTTTGAAAAAGATAATGCACAGATACTATACTTTTTTTAAAGAGCTGTAAAATCTGTTCATTTTTTGTGAGGATACTATATGCATCAAGTTATTAGATTTAAAAATATTATGTTGCAAAGTTTTCTTTCAATTAATTATAATATGAAAACAAAAATATTAGCTATAATTTAATTGTTGCAAAAAAAAAAAAAAAAAAAAAAAAAAAAGTTCATTTTCTTTTGACATAAAAATAAACATATTTAATAAAACAGGACCATTAAAAAATTGTAAAAAATTAAATTATGCATCTCACAAAAATTGACGTCATTATCACTTAAAAAAAATTCTACGCATTGATAAAAGGCTAATGTAGTTCTACACGCAAGCGAAGTGATGACGTCACTGGCCGTCCGTGGAGCCAGGTAAAAGATTTTTTATAGTAATTGTCCATTGGATTTTTTGTAAAAAAATATTAAAAATTAAAGGAAATTATCTTCCGAATTTAATCCCCATATTTGTATACAGTTATATATAAGTTTCCGTCTACAAGTGTTAGATTGAGTTATTTTATTTGTAAAATTGATAAAATTTTAATTTTAAATTTCAAAACTCTAGACAAAACAATGGCTAAACTTCCATATTCGATTGAAAACATAAACATTTCATTTCAAAGGGTGATATTTACACAATAAATATCCAAATAATATACTAATGTAAAAGGAAAATGATAAGTATCCTATCTTAATTTGATGTCAAATTTGTTTACAGATGTTTAAATAAAGTATCTGATAGAAAATACTAATATGCTGCAGCGGAATAGATTTGATATCTGAAATCCACGGCGAGGGAAAAAAAAAAAAAAGGTCACTAAATTATCTGGGAAATATATTTTATTCCTTTCAAAAATCATGGTTATTTTAACAACGTATATTAAGACAGCAATGAATAACCTGAAACGATATTTTGTGCAATACACATTACGAAAATATACAGCTGGCATGTATAATTTGGTATTACATTTTTAATCGCCAAATACAAAAAACGGCAAGGACGGCAGAATTTTTAAATTTAAAATTAAAGTGTACTCAATTTGACAGCAAGATAACTTAATCTAATACATGTCCACGATAACTAATTTATAATTATATCTAAGTATGGGGATTAAAATCGGGAAATAATTTTCCTCAATTTTTAATAATTTTTTATAAAAAATCTAATGGATATTTAGCATAGAAAATCTTTTACTTATCTCCATCGACGGTCAGTGACGTCACGCTTCGCTTGCATATAGCTATAAGATTCTACAGAAAATTTAAAAATATGATATATAAAAAGTTTTTTTTTATTGTATAATTATTTATATTTTTATTGTCATTTCGGCGATGAGTTGATATGGGTATCGTAAATGCGTAAGTAAACATTTTTGCGAGAAACGTCCGAGCTACTTCAGTGCCAAATTTCAAATTCCGCCAAGAGGTCAAAGCTGTTTCATTGTTCTTGAACAATTTTTCTCAATTTTAATTTAAATATTTTTGTAATGCGAGTGGGAAAAAAAGAAAGGAAAAGCATATTTTTTTTTAATTGGCCTAACTATGCAAAATATCTGCATGTAAAATATTACGCGTTTTCATTCCGTTTATTATCAAAAAGAAAATGACTAATGCAGTTTCTCCTATATTATTGACATCTCTATACTTTAAATTAAGTTAAATTATCCAATACCAAGACGTTGCGGTAAGTATGTCTCTGCCGAAAACAGCGAGGGCCCGAAACGAAGTTTTTAAGCAATTTCAATGTATTTTCTTTTTAGTTTTAATTTATAGAACGGTTTAAAAAATATTGATTATTTTTTAAATTAATTTAAATATAGTGACCAGCGAAGCGTGGAACGCCTGCTAATATCTTACAAAGTTTTGCATTAGATAACGAAGAAAATCTTAAAAAATAAGAGAAATTTAAACAAAATAGTTTTTATTTTTATTTACGGATCAAACTGTATAATAATAATGTCAAACGCGAAGAAATGAAACAAAAGATATGATTTATAGACATTAATGTTAACAAGCGAATTCTTGTTTTTTAAAGACCTTTCATCGTTCTTCTAAAACAAAAGAATATAGAAAAGAAAAAAGAAAAAGTGATTATGTGTATTCGTATTAAACCCCTTATTTTACGTTGGCAAAAATATACAAGGCGCATTTACCCATCGATTACTGTTGATAAATTTTGAATCCTTTAAACGAACACCAGAAGACAAAAATTAACTAAATAGGCGGGGCTTACTGTTTGAAATAGAGCAACAGGTGGAACATAAAAATTGTCAATTAAAATAAACGAATGGCATTGGATTGGAATGCAATGCAGACTCGTTAAATCGCTTCTTAATTACCATAATAGTCAAAAGGTTATTCATTTCGTTTATATATTGCTTTATTTTTCGTATTTATTTATTTTTTTGTGGTGGGGGCAGGATTATTATTTTATGGACAGTTTAGTCTTTAAAAATTACTGTTATAAATATATTTTAATTAAGAAACTATATTTTTTATAGAAATTATAAAACAAATCGTACAGTTTCGGAGAGATAAACTGACCAAAACTAGTAAGTACGATTAAAATTGTTTAATGTTTGCTTCATGATATCTTACAATAATTTATCGGAAAAGATTTACTTTATGAAATGTTATGTATATATATATATATATATATATGTATATAAATTATTTCAGTTAGTATATTATGTATCACCTACAAAATAAAGTGAAGGACAATTTAAGTTTTATTGGTGACCAATATAGCCATGATGACAATTTTGAATTGAAAAATATCGCACATTTTTCAATGAACGCTGTCTGACTAATCTAAAATGTATTATCTAATGAAGTATTTAAGTATATATGTATTTAAAATAGGGCTAGCCAAGATGGGGTTAAAATGATAACATTTTATTATTATTATTAATTTTTATAATACTTTTTTCTTTAAAAAATTCTGGTGTGAAACAGTAAAATTTTGTCTAATTTTTGTAGGATCTTAATTTTATTTTTCTAGATTTACAGATAGACTCCTAATACATTTTTGGTTATAACTCTATGAATACTAAAGTAAAGCATACAAACTGTATATTTTTCCGCGCTTCCAGACTCTAAGGAATTCAATTATGAAGTCAAAATTGCGTATTGCTATTGAAAAAGTCAAAGTTCGCGCTCATTTCAATATGTAGATGACCCCTAATACGAAATTTGACATCATTTTCAAAAAGCGCACTTAATATCCCTTTGAATGATGTCTTTTAGATTTTCTGCGTCCTTTAATAACGAAATTACAGGAGTGTTGCGGTTTTTTCCCCGACTGTACGTTGAAGCCCAATTAGGTTGTTTGGATGGGAACAATTGGATAATCTACCTCACAGTACAAAGTTTGTATCCAACGATTTTCACTTGTTTTACTACAAGGAGTTCCTTTACTGTGGGTGTATGTGGAACGATTTATTGATGACGAACAATTAAAAACTGCAATCAGATTAAGCTTGTTGACAGGCAGCAGATTTCATTTACGTTGTAATTCAAAATCTTGTTAAGCGGTATGGCCAATATTTAAACAAAAATGAAACTTATGTAAAAATACTTAAACACCTTATTATAATTTTCCCTTTTGTTTATTTAACAATTCCTTTTACTTTACTTCATCTACATACAAAATCGTTAATTAATCAATCATCGGAAAATCAAGTAGAGTCACTCCAGATTATTTTTTTAAATTAAAACAAACCTTATTAAATTCCTCTCTCTCTCTCTCTCTCTCTCTTATTTTATTTTTATTTTTTGTTGTTGTTGTTATTATTCTTGTATTTTTAATTCCAAGCTTTATATATATATATATATATATATATATATATATACTAGCAGGCTTTGCCCGCTTCGCTGGACGTTAAACTTAAATGATTTGTCAAAATTCCATATCTTTATTAATAACTTAAGTTCTCGCTGTGATTGGTAGAGGTTTTCTCGCTCCCAATGTTAGGAGTCTGGGTCCCCACTGTCTTCAGCACAACTTACCCACTTCTTACTTCCCCACCCTCAGCGGGTGAGTTCGAAGTTTTGCAAAATCCCACTAATGTACATAATGCGTACACTTAATCAATATCCACACACAAAAATTCGCCATTCTAAGATAATTCAAAGCGAATTCAAACGGAAAAACATGTTTTTACACATGCTTATTGCCCTCCGACTCCGAGAAGGGGGGGGGTATTTCGAATTTCATGAAATGCAGTTACAATAAGTGCCGGATGCATACAAACAATTACACACCAAATTTCGTGACCACAGAAGTCTTTAATAGACAGTATTATAAAAAAATAAATACAAAAAGCACAGCTTAAGTATCGAAACCCTTTGGTGACTTTAAATATTTTAAGCCATTTTTGCGATGAACTGAATTGGCTATCTCAATTGTGCAATTAAAGATCTTGGCGAGAAACGTCCGAGCTACTTCGGTGCCGAATTTCAAATTTTGCCAAAGGGATCCAATACTAAAGCTGTTCCATATCGAATCTGGGTTGAAAAAGGAAAAAGGGTAAAATAAATTAGAAATATCAGACCTATATTTATAAATTTGATACCGAATGAAAGGGGCGATTTTGCTGAATCCAGGGGTTCAAACAGTTTTTCGATGCGACAATTAGATTTTTGAAAAATAACTAAAGTATGAAATTTAAGTGGCAACGGAAAAACGGATAAAGGGAAAAATAAATTAGAAATATTAGACCTATCATTACAAATTCAGTACCAAATGAAAGAGGTGATTTCTCTGAATCCTGGAGTGTAAACAGTTTTTCGATACGATAATTAGATTTTATAAAAATAACTAAAGTATGAAACTTAGATGGCAACACTTCATTTCAATCTTTTCATAATTTGCAGTGAAAATCACGCGAATACAAAAGTCTTTAACTTAAAAATTTATTTTTATATTTTATTTTTTCATTCGAAGCATTTTAGTGAAAAAATATTTATGGCGCATGCGCAGGCGTTTTTTACACACAATTTAAACACTAATCATAATTTTGAAAATTTCTATAGATATAATTTCAAGTTGGGTGAAGACCTAAGTTTCTGCCAAGCGCCGTTGAATTCCGTCCAGCCGTTCTCGAATGATGCCCGGACAAACGTGTTTTAGTTTTTTACCCCCTAGGGGGGGAACGGGGGGGAATTTCTGAAAAGTTGATAGATATAATTTTAAGTTGGGTGAAGACCTAAATTCCTGCCAAGCGTCGTTGAATTCCGTCCAGCCGTTCTCAAGTGATGCCCGGACAAAAAAAAGCGACATTCGGACACGATGACACACACACAGACACAGACACACACACACACACAGGCAAAATTTTCTGAAGTCATTTTCGGCTTTCATGGGGTGTAAAACGTGAAGATATCGCAAAATTTTTTGATTCCGACAAATTTACAGACAAAACTCTGATTTTATTAATATATATACTAGCAGGCTTTGCCCGCTTCGCTGGACATTAAACTTAAATAAGTTGTCAAAATGCCATATCTTTATTAATAACCTAAGTTCTCGCTGTGATTGGTAGAGGTTTTCTCGCTCCCAATGTGAGGAGTCTGGGTCCCCACTGTCTTCGGTACACCCACTTCTTACTTCCCCACCCTCAGCGGGTGAGTTTGAAGTTTTGCAAAATCCCACTAATGTACATAATGCGTACACTTAATCAATATCCACACACCAAAATTCGCCATTCTAAGATAATTCAAAGCGAATTCTAACGGAAAAACATGTTTTTACACATGTTTATTGCCCTCCGACTCGGAGAGGGGGGGGGGATTTCGAATTTCGTGAAATGCAGTTACAATAAGTGCCGGATGCATACAAACAATTTACACACCAAATTTCGTGACCACAGAAGTCTTTAATAGACAGTATTATAAATAAATAAATACAAAAAGCACAGCTTAAGTGTCGGAACCCTTTGGTGACTTTAAATATTTTAAGCCATTTTTGCGATGAACTGAATTGGCTATCTCAATTGTGCAATTAAAGATCTTGGCGAGAAACGTCCGAGCTACTTCGGTGCCGAATTTCAAATTTTGCCAAAGGGATCCAATACTAAAGCTGTTCCATATCGAATCTGGGTTGAAAACGGAAAAAGGGTAAAATAAATTAGAAATATCAGACCTATATTTATAAATTTGATACCGAATGAAAGGAGCGATTTTGCTGAATCCAGGGGTTTAAACAGTTTTTAGATGCGACAATTAGATTTTTAAAAAATAATTAAAGTATGAAATTTAAGTGGCAACGGAAAAACTGATAAAGGGAAAAATAAATTAGAAATATCAGACCTATCATTACAAATTCAGTACCAAATGAAAGAGGTGATTTTTCTGAATCCTGGGGTGTAAACAGTTTTTCAATACGACAATTAGATTTTTTAAAATTAACTAAAGTATGAAACTTAGATGGCAACACTTCATTTCAATCTTTTCATAATTTGTAGTGCGAATCACGCGAATACAAAAGTCTTTAACTTAAAAATTATTTTTACTTTCTTCTATATGTAATATAGAGAAAGTATTGGATTCGTAAAAATTTTCGACCTCGGGTTTTTGATGGATTTACACGTTTTGAGAGCTGTAGAACACGATTTGACCATTTTTAGAAAATGTCTGTCTGTCTGTCTGTGTGTGTGTGTGTGTGTGTGACAAAATTTTGTGGCAACTGTATCTCAGGAACTACTATACAGAATTTCATACAAATTGGTGTGTAGTTGCACCTTGACATAAATTAGTGCCTATCAACTTTTGGTAAAAATTGTCTTACAGGTTGCGTTGCCATCCCGCTTTTTCTAAATTTTTAACATGGTGATATAGGACAAAATTTTGTATAAATGTGCATAAAGAGAATTATATTTTAGTAATCATTATGAAATTATAGTCAACTGTAAAAAAAAATTTGTATGCGTTGGAGCCTCGCCACCCCCCCTGGGGGGGAAGTCACCCCTCGAGGGGAGTAAATTTTCAAGATGGGTGTCTTTCGAAAGGTCTCGTCAATGCCTTTAAAACGAATGGTTGAACTATAAATCTGTGATAATTTAAAACAAAGTTATCGATTTTTTTTACTTTTAACGAAAAAAGAAACTTAGAAAAAAAAATCGTTTTTTTTTTTTTTTTTTTAACGAAATTTAACCAGACTTGGTATTTAGTTGGCCCCTGACATAAACTGTGGCTGATTAGATTTGGGGATCAATCGCTCAACAGGTGGCGCTGTGATCGTATTTTTTCTAAATTTTTAACATGGACAAAAGTAGTACAAAATTTCGTATACATGTACATAATGAGAGTTATTCTTAACCTGTGATTGTGAAATAAATATGAATTATTGATAATAGTAGTAGTTAATTAGAAAAAAAATTTGGGGCATCACTTCCCCCCCGCTAGGGGAAGTATTCAAGATCGGTATCATTCGAAGGTCTCGTCAATACCTTTAAAACGAATGGTTGAACTATAAATATGTGATAATTTAAAACAAAGTTATCGATTTTTTTTTACTTTTAACGAAAAAAAACTTTGAAAAAAAACCCATATATATATATTTTTTTTAAATATTGTTACTGCGTGAATTTGTATAAGAAAATATAGAAGAAAGTCTTGTGTTGGCCACAACATACTAGTTATATTTCATTTTTCCATTCAAAGCATTTTAGTGAAAAAATATTTATGGCGCATGCGCAGACTTTTTTACCCACAATTTAAACACTAATCATAATTTTGAAAATTTCTATAGATATAATTTCAAGTTGGGTGAAGACATAAGTTTCTGCCAAGCGCCGTTGAATTCCGTCCAGCCGTTTTCGAGTGATGCCCGGACAAACGTGTTTTAGTCTTTTACCTCCTAGTGGGGGAACGGGGGGGGGGAATTTCGAAAAAGTTGATAGATATAATTTTAAGTTGGGTGAAGACCTAAATTCCTGCCAAGCGCCGTTGATTTTCGTCCAGCCGTTCTCAAGTGATGCCCGGACAAAAAAAGCGACATTCGGACACGATGACACACACACACACACACACACAGGCAAAATTTTCTGAAGTCATTTTCCGCTTTCATGGGGTGTAAAACGTGAAGATATCGCAAAATTTTTTGATTCCGACAAATTTACAGACAAAAGTCTGATTTTATTAATATACTAGCAGGCTTTGCCCGCTTCGCTGGACATTAAACTTAAATGAGTTGTCAAAATCCCATATCTTTATTAATAACCCAAGTTCTCGCTGTGATTGGTAGAGGTTTTCTCGCTCGCAAAGTGAGGAGTCTAGGTCTCCACTGTCTTCGGCACAATTTACCCACTTCTTACTTCCCCTTCCTCAGCGGGTGAGTTCGAAGTTTTGCAAAATCACACTAATGTACATAATGCGTACACTTAATCAATATACAGTCTGGGTCCCCACTGCCTTAGGCACAACTTACCCACTTGTTACTTCCCCTTCCTCAGTGGGTGAGTTTGAAGTTTTGCAAAATCCCACTAACGTACATAATGCGTACACTTAATCAATATCCGCACACCAAAATTCGCTATTCTAAGATAATTCAAAGCGAATTCAAACGGAAAAACATGTTTTTACACATGTTTATTGGGAACGACTTCAGTATAAACCCACAACGATATTTGGCGATTTTTTTTGTTGGCGATTATGGCTAAATCATAAATCTAAAAATCATAAATCATATATGATAAATGATAAAATCATAATCTAAATCATAAATCCAAACTAAACAAAATATTAGGCTGCCATATTATATCGCAAACAGTCCAGAACGACATCGTTATCCTTCAAAACAACGCCAAAGAAAAATCGCCAAATTCAGCTGTGGGGTTATACAGAAGTTATACCGTTTATTGCCCTCCGACTCCGAGAAGTGGGGGGGAGATTTCGAATTTCGTGAAATCCAGTTACAATAAGTGCCGGATGCAAACAAACAATTTACGCACCAAATTTCGTGACCACAGAAGTCTTTAATAGAAAATATAAATAAATAAGTACAAAATGCACAGCTTTAGTATGGGAACCCTTTGGTGACTTTAAATATTTTAAGCCATTTTTGCGATGAACTGAATTGGCTATCTCAATTGTGCAATCAAAGATCTTGGCGAGAAACGTCCGAGCTACTTCGGTTCCGAATTTCAAATTTTGCCAAAGGGATCCAATACTAAAACTGTTCCATATCGAATCTAGGTTGAAAACGGAAAAAGGGTAAAATAAATTAGAAATATCAGACCTATATTTATAAATTTGGTACCAAATGAAAGAGGCGATTTTTCTGAATCCAGGGGTGCAAACAGTTTTTCGATTCGAAAATTAGATATTAAAAAAATAACTAAAGTATGAAATTTAAGTGGTAACGGAAAAACGGAAAAAGGGGAAAATAAATTAGAAGTATCAGACCTATCGTTACAAATTCAGTACCAAATTAAAGAGATGATTTTTCTGAATCCTGGGGTGTAAACAGTTTTTCGATACGACAATTAGATGTTTTAAAATTAACTAAAGTATGAAACTCAGATGGCAAAACTTCATTTAAATCTTTTCATAATTTGTAGTGCGATTCACGCGAATGAAAAAAGTCTTTAACTTAAAAATTTATTTTTGCGTTTTATTTTTCCATTCAAAGCGTTTTAGTGAAAAAATATTTATGGCGCATGCGCAGGCGTTTTTTACCCACAATTTAAACACTAATCAGAATTTTGAAAATTTCTATAGATATAATTTTAAGTTGGGTGAAGACCTAAGTTTCTGCCAAGCGCCGTTGAATTCCGTCCAGCTGTTCTCGAGTGATGCCCGGACAAACGTGTTTTAGTCTTTTACCCCCCAGGGGGGGAACGGGGGGGAATTTCTGAAAAGTTGATAGATATAATTTTAAGTTGGGTGAAGACCTAAATTCCTGCCAAGCGTCGTTGAATTCCGTCCAGCCGTTCTCAAGTGATGCCCGGACAAAAAAAGCGACATTCGGACACGATGACACACACACAGACACAGACACACACACACACACAGGCAAAATTTTCTGAAGTCATTTTCGGCTTTCATGGGGTGTTAAACGTGAAGATATCGCAAAATTTTTCGATTCCGACAAATTTACAGACAAAATTCTGATTTTATTAATATATATATATATATATATTTATATATATACATACATATTAGTGAAAATAACTGAATCATATTCCTCATATTTGACAGTAAAAGGAAAATATTATACTGTCGAATAACTGTTAAAATTACATATTTTAAGTTAATTATTATCTCTACTTTTTTAATTAAATTTCCTTCATGATTTTTTTCCTATGATGCGATACATCATATTTTATTTTTTCGTCAACATATTTAATTCGATAATTACAGATTTAAATCCTTTATACACTTTAATATACATTTTATTATCAGAGTTCTCCTATAACTAAATAGAGGAATATAATCTCAATATTTTCCAGTTTAATAAATACATACTTATAAAAAAAAAAAAAATCATATTTCTATTATTATTATTATTTATTTATTTATTTATTTATCGTTTTTATCGTTAACTTTTTTACAACCACGATTATCTGCTAATGTAGAATTTGATTTGATTAATCTGAGAATTAATTTTGAAGATTGATTTATATGAATTGCTCTGTGTAATAAATTTTAATTGTGAAGTTTTTAATTGAAACTAAAACACGGAAACAAGATTTGTTTGACTTTAATGCTATTAAATAACTTCTACAGAGGCTGTTCGCACATTTTTTAGACGATTTTGATGGAGTGCACTAAAGCAATTTCACGCATACTTCGTGTTTTATTTGTTCAGTTTAATAGCCCTTGTTCTTAACTAACATTCTACATCATAATTTCTATGATAATAATGCTTTTTATAATATCGGAAGAGGTATATTTTTCTACTCCTCTCGAACGGCTTTCCAAAGTCCACAAAGCGTTGTAGGTCGGTGTTTGGATAATGTTGATTTTAAGAGTCGAAAAACACAAAAATCCAACAGTGATACATCAGAAGATTTAGCCACTGAGCTGAAGAACAACTGGAGGAAATGCTAGACCGGTTTTCGCGTGCCGTTTTTTGAAGGTTTGTCTTCCGAGCGTTGCATGGCAAAAAGCCTTTGATATATTTATATTTCAAAGTAAAATTGTGTAAAGGTTGTCTGTTTGAACAACCATATGCTAAACATAACATTAAAATTTTAAATTTTAATTCTTTAAAGATTATAATAGTAATAGACGACCCGAGAAATGTTGCTTGCCATGCCAGGCAGGCGAACGATTGCAGAAAAACTGGCACGCACGAACACTGTGTAAAAGTATTGGAAGCATTTGATCCAGTTGTTCTTCAGCTCAGTGGATTTAGCAGGAATGTCAGTGAAGGGTATGGTTTTAATTCCCGTTTTTTGTTCCTTTTTCTTCTAGAAAAGCAATTGCGTATTGTGATGTGTGGCTGCTTGTTTTGTCTTGGTACAGTTCAACGGATTGATAGCATTGTGGATAAAGACCTGGATTTTCATTTTTAAAAATTGGAATTAAAATATGTTCTTGAGAGTATTAAGAGTTGATTTTGACATTTTTGTCACATTTTTTTGCTTTTATATTGCGCTTGTATGAAAAACCAGTGGCAATCATAAATCCTTTAGAAAAATTTTCTTTTGATGCTTTGAGCCATGTAGCAAATTTTTTTTTCTCCACTTTTGTGATAATAAATTGACCTTTTTTTATTGCAACCAATTAAATAGACCCAAGATTCATCTGTTGTTGCAACATTTTTTTTATTTTTCTCCTGATAAATGTTTTTTATAAAGATTTCACTAAAAACTATCTTTGGAAAGAGCGGAAATATATCCTTCCATCCACTGCCATTTTAAAAGCACATTTTTGCATCTAAACAAAAATTCTAAATATCAAAAAATAAATAAAACTTCCAAAAATATAACTGTTGTGAAAATAAAATTCTCCATGCAAATGATTTTTTCTTACTGCGAAATAAAACCGTCTAAAAAATGTGCGAACAGCCTCTGTATAAGTAATGAATATTAGGCGATGATATTTTATCAATACATTAAATGTTTTTTACGATTATCTACAACGTTACATTTTTCAAAGAAAATCGCAATTTATAATTTATTATGTGTATGAAACACTTATTTTAATTAAAAGTAATTGTTACCTATTTAATTAAACCCATTATAAATAACAAAATTCCATTATACAAATAAAATTAAATTACGCTATATTATCCATACGTTTTATTATCTATTTCCTTTTCTGTTTCATTCTTCCTGTTTTCTGTACTCCAAATCAAAACCAGTTAATGATTTTTTTTATTATCTAGTAAATCAAATAAAATACTTTCCACAAAACTTTCAAGAATTTGTCCAACTATTCAACACAACAAACGCATTAAATGAAAACTAATTTCAGAAAGCAACTCGGTAAATTGGATTTTTTAAAAATAATAAGAAATGCAATGGGCGTACGTGTGTAATTCTAAATGGATATTTCTTTAATTATTTTGTATTAACATATTTTGTAAAGCTTAAATAATTATCTACAAATATTTAGTTTATAACTTTTTTTTTAATAAGAATATTGCTTGTAGATTTTGTTAATATCTATAATAACTATAAGATGAAAATGTTACTTACACTTATTTGTTTTATGTTTAATTTTAACTTATAACAAGTTAAGAACTTGTTTTTAGTTTTAAAACTATGTGACGTTTGAAGTGAATATGCTGTATTATGTAAATTTTCTGTAGTATATTAGAAATTATTTAAAATTGAACTCAAAGGAAAATTTAATTTTTGTTTATGTTATTCCAGAGATTAAAGAAAAAAAGAACGTCATTTCGATAAAACTTATTTTATTTAAAGGAATTTTTATCTACACAATTAAGAAAATTTTTGTATGTAAGCAGTAACTATAAAATGAAAAAATAATAATAATAAAAATCTTCAAAAAATTTTTACACATTTTTTTTTTTTTTTTTTTTTTTAACTTTGTCATATTAAATACAGTCTAATTTTGTTTTAATATTAAAAATATATAAGCTGTTTGCTGTTTTTTGTATCATTGTATGAAATAAAATATGTTCATTGTATATATATATATATAATCTAGAATGACTTCAATCGACTTTCCGAACATTAACTAATTAATGGTTGCTATAATAAATCAAAGTAAGAAAAGTCCTTAAATAAGCAAAAGAGAAAAATAGAATACGGTGTTTAAATATTTTCTCCCAAATTGTATATTTTTAAATTTATCCCTATTGCGCTTCACACAATTCGAGTCTATAGGTCACAATAATAAAGAATTTTCCCGTTGTGCTCTTGTAAAATATATAAGTGCTAGATTCATCAAAATCTACACAGACTTTGATCTATAACATAAATATAAATTTAAAATTCAATCGAATAAGGCATTTAGGTGCTATAGCGTATAACGAATTTCAGCCCATAGGCCATAATGATGAAGATTTTTTTGTTGTGTCCCTGTCAAAATACTGTAAGGGCTAGGTTCACCAAAATATATACAGTTCATGTAACAGTGAGCTATAATATGTATAAACATTTTCAGTTTATTCGAATAAGGCGTTTAGACAATATCGTACTTTAAATTGTTTGAGCGCATCTAAGAATTTTTCTTTGTGTCCTTTTGAAAAATCTGTAAGCACTAGATCAAAATCTGTGCTGTTCCCCAAAATATATGCAGTTCACCAAAATCTAGACAGTTCATGCTACGTTTACCTATAACATATATACTAGTTTTCCTCTAATTCGAAAAAGCTTATGAGTGTTATCGTGCCACTCACAGACACATACAGACATGTACGTCCTCTTAAAATTAGGAAAAATAAATTCAAGGTTTCTCAAAATGTATACATATAGCAAAATCTCAAAATTGAATTTTTGTCACGATTACAATAATTTCTTTACATATGTATATTTGGAAAGTAATTAGATAAAACACAGGAACCCAATTTATATGTATTTTGTTTTATGATGTCAAATGATTTACTTGAATATTACATTAACGTCAGTGAAGCGAACTTTCTTGTTTAGTGTTCTATTTATTACCTATTCATTTATTTAAAATTCTTACAAGAAATATAAATATTCCTTCTTTAGGTTTTTACATAACTCTTGTATTTTATTTGTATAAAAATTACTGATGTATTTGAATTTTTTTCTTTGTGTTAAAGAGCATGAATGATGTGAAAACTAATACTAAAAATATATATCATAGACATCTTAAATTGTTTAAATTGCATAAAAAAATATTTTTCTACTCTAGAATATGACATCCTACTTATGAAGAAATGTGGATTTGCTTAGATAAATAGAATGCAGTAGTTTAAAAATAACTTAAGTCTTTGATTATATCCGTATTTAATTAAAAAAAAATAAATAAATAAAAGTAGAAAGCAAATTGATTTATATTTTAAATATATTCAGTATTTAATAATATATGCACAGTACGGTAGTTAATGCGTTTTACATTAATTTAATTTAAAAGTTTTGTCTTTCTTGCAAAATCAAAATATCTGGAGTGACTCCACTCGACTTTTCGAATATTGAGCAATTAACAGTTGTTTAAATGAATTAAAGTAAGGGATGTCTGAAATCAACTAGATCAATCGATAAGGAGTTTAATGCTATTGCACTTCAAATAATGAGAGCCTATTGTTTATAATTATAAAGAGTTGTGTTGTGGGAATTAAGGCTGATTGACTTCACTAGAGTCCTAGGCCTGAGGGGGAGTGCCCTCCGTGGGTGTCCTAGCCCATATTTAGGCAATTTTCAGAGATAACCACGGATAATTCCAAACGGCTAAGCCGAAGAGCCTCACCTGGGATCGAACCCGGCATCTCACGTCTAGCAGCTTTGAGCACAGAACCGCTGGGCCGCTGGTGGACAAAGGAATCTTCTCTCTTTTTCAGCCCATGCATTGCCTATTTAGATCAAGCCTGGTCTATTTCCTGGACAATTTACAATACCATTTCAAGACGTTGCTTATAATAATGTACCTGAAACTTACAAAAAAGAAAAAAAAAATGTGTTGATGATTATATTGACTCGTAAAATTTTTTCCTATACAAACTTAAATTTATTTATCACAGTCTTCCTGTGGAAAATTATATTTTATGGTCTTAATCAAAAATTATATTTTCTATTTTTTTTTTTGCATATTATAGTTACCTAAACCTACCATGATTTAAGATTTATTATAATCGCGAAAAGCAAAGATTTTGTAATCCTGTAATACCTGTGCGACAGTTGCGTCATCAAACCTACGTGACGTCGCACCCAATGAAATTTAGGCAAAAAGAACGTAACTGTGATGAGTCTTTTTTTTCTACCGAAAGGTTCGCAGAGTTGTCGTTTGCGTGATTATTCTTTTTAAAATGATCTAAGGTAAAAATTGTAATTTTTGTATAGTGTATATATGTATTATGTTTGTGTCTTCATTAAATTTTGTCATGTGCTAAAATGGTTGCAGAGTCTTCATCTGAGTCTTCATCTTTTTATTCGACGCCTACTTTTTTTTTTTTTTTAAATGGAAAAGCAATGAATAATTAGCCTTATGACTATATTAAGTGCTCTACTGAGCTAGCCGGCAATACAAAATTGGCGGCCCAACTTAGCGTCCTGAAATGAACCCGAGATCATCTTTTCAGGAAAAGTGTGTGCATTCCGAAAGTGCACGAAATGGTATTTTAATGCTTTCCAAGGTTCCAAGGTTCGCGAAATACGTTGTGTTCTACATTTATGGAGAGAGTGATGTTCTATTCATCCAAGATAGTGCTTTTCAAGTTTTGTGCGATTATGTTTTGAAGAAATTGGTTAATACAAGGTGTTCCATGAAGTTGGGAAAATGTGTTTTTCATCCAGGAAAGAGTTTTTCGCGCGGAAAAATGTTATCTTCGATATTCTGTGCTTTCGTTGCTCTCGTAAAGATTGATTCACAAAGTTTTAGATCTGCGAATTCTTGCGTATTAATTTTGAAAATCTTTAAAGGCCGGCCGGTATATTATATTATAAGGAAAAAAATAAATAAATAAAGTAACGCGTTTTAGCAATCTTCTGTGGCTAAAGTAGATTTTGTCCGGCACATCTAGAAAAAGAAGTGTTTTTAAAGAAGTGTTTTAGTTAATCTTTTGTTAACAATAATAAACTTGTAAACGAATAACAATTTTAATTCAAGTTTATTAAGGTAATCGGTAAATATTTATTATTTAAATAATATTTTGAAATTGTGACTATTTTTCCCGCCAAAAGAAATTAGTTTCTTTAACGTTTACATACTTTGTGTTAAATTTCAAACGAAATGCTCTTACTTTTTCTCGTGAATATTGAAATTTACAATTTAATATTTTCATTCATACGTAACAGTTTGATTTTATTAAAGTATAATACATATGAAATATTATGTTCTTAAAACTGGTAGTTCTGTTTTACTATATTAAATCATTTATATGATTCTTTAAAAATTTAAATTTTGTTCTTAATTTCTTTTGAATATTTAATTCACAGTTTATTCTATATATGAATAAAGTATTAAAAATTTTCAGTGCTATAAGAAATGATTAAAATAAGTTTTTCTTAGAATAAGTAATTTTGATTTACTTTAAATGGTACATTTATAATAACAACAAGTACAGTCCGGAAATTTGTTCTATTTTGAAATATTTAAATTGAAAGTGAGAGAACGAAATAATTAAATAAATAATAATATTAACAATAAATAAACAAATAGTGAAGATATTTTAAAATCTTATTATTATTATTAATTTTTTTTTTTTTTTTTTTTAACTAAAATTATTGGTGTTCTTTTTGTGAACGTAAAGATATATTCTATTATAATGGTTTTATTTGACTTATGTTGTTCTCCTGATATATATATATATATATATATATATATATATATATAAATGAAAAACGGATATCTGAAGACATAAATTTCACTACCATGAAAGCAGAAGCTATTTATGTTATTAACCAATCCATTATATCACTCTACTTTTATAAATGTAAAGAGCAATAAGGGAGAAATAAAGTTAAAATATTACAAATGATTATCATTTACATAAGGGTTTTTTATTTTTATCTTCATCAAACTGTACTTCAGTCTATCAATTGCAATTTAATCTTACGTTTTATTCTGCGTTTCCGAGTAATAAGAAAATGAAATAGAATTTTTCCTTCAGCAGCTTTTTCTCATTTATACTTCCTATAGCGGTAGAGTAAGTTTTTTTTTTCCAGAAGGGGGTGTGGAAAGAGAAAGGAGGTCGAATTTTGTATTTTGAGATTTTTATATATTTACACTTTTTGACGTCCTCTGAATCGTAAAATCAAGCTTTTAGTGATTGGTCTTTGCGTCTGCGTGTCTGCATGTAAGCCTATTATCAGAATAGCTTAAGAACAAGAATTCCAACATATTGCGCCTGTGGTAAAAAATTCTGTTAGGTACTATATAACTGCATTAAAGACTGCATAAACAAAAGGGAAATAATCGTTATATATTTATATGCATGCAAGTATGTTTAATATTATAATATTTGTATGGAAATCATTTACCATTTGTTGAATGACCACGCCAAGGATTTCGGATAAATTAGCACTATTCATGGAAATTGCTAAATGTTCTTTTTAAGTTGTGTATTGTATATTTCAGACTGTGGATTATTTAAATGTACAATGTAGCGTGTATATAATTTATATACAATATACAGAAAATGTAAATTAAGTGAATACATTTTTTGTTAATGAATTTAATGAATAAAAGTGTTTTAGTACATTTCACCATGTTTATAGAACGCACGAAAACAGCTCAAGAAGAATAATTATTTTCTTTTAGCCATACAGTAAATAAAACACTGATTCGGCTTCCAAATTTTAACGTTGATCTGTTGCTACGAGTTCAATTACACGTTTTGAGATAACCGCATTACGAAAATTAAGTTTTTAACGCTTGGTCTGTGTATATTTAGATTTAACATTACGTATGTATATATTTATGTAGAACTATATGTATAACCAAAAATTTTATCAACATTCTACAGCGAACCGTTTTTTAAGTTAAACGTGTTACAAGATTCGTTTCGTAAATCGCTTTCACAATTTATCCTTTTACTTTATGCCAGGTTATAGAAATATTTGACTTCGTTATAAACTACGATATAACTTCTAGATTTCGACTATCCTAAACAATGTTTTTTGAGAAATTTGTGAAATCCCCAAGATCATCACCAAACAGACGTCTGTTGAAACCAATAAACTGCTATGTAGTTCCTGGTGTCTTTACATACATTTTGTCTTCAGGATTTAGGATTTGTGGTATAATTATACGGCCATTTTTAAGAACTTCATCTTAAAGTGGATTGCGAAATCCATGTATAATTTAAATTCTGCGCCTAGCATTTGAAGGCCAGAACGCTAACTTTTAGCTGTCAAACTAGCCGTTTTCTCTGCAACAACAATTCTATTAAAGGAAAGGAGTTCTATCTTTTATAACAATATTTTATGCAGCGTTTATAATAAGATTCTACTGAAATGTCTTAAACGGGAGATTTGTGAATATCTCTAAAACGAAAGGTCACATTGAACACACACAAAAAAAGAAAGAAATCAAAAGAGAAAAAAGGGGAAAAAAAGAAAAAGAAAATGCACAAATCCACCGAGTCAAAAGTTTTAATGGGTAACTCTTTGGGAAAATGCAAATTAAATGTCTATTCTACCTATTTATTTTCGATAAGTTTTTCAAAAATAACCATTTACTCAGCTCAGCGCAACTGTTACATTTACAGTTTAATCTTATCACAAGCAGTTTAATCTTATTCAATATACCTTTCTTTCCCAACAAGTACTGAAAGCGGTAAAAACCAGACAAGTAATACTATTTATTGATTTTGGAAAGGACTGCAATAAATTTATACGTGAGGCTCCGCCAAGACAAGGAAAAGAAATCTAGCCCGAGATAATTCAGGATAATAGTTTGAATAAAAAATGTCTAACACGAGGTAACTCGTGATAGTAAGGTAGGACGTTAGAGTTTGGAACTTACAAGGAAATATTCAAAAGGTGTCGTCTTCAAAAAATATTGAAAAAAAAAAATATATGTGATTCTACTCTTCCTAAAACACCAGAAAGTTAAAAATTATCGGCTGAAATGAATTACAGCGACCACAAAAAAATATCAAAATTAAGCATATTTGGCGATTTCATATGTTAGATTTCAAAGATTTCAAAGACGGAAGGAGGCCGCTCACCACTATTCTCATATGTTAGATTGATTTTGAGTACTTGGCGGAGAAACAGAACACGGTTCTGTTCGTACACGGCAATCTCGGTACTAGCGAACTAAACGCCTTAAAGCGCTAAATCGCCAAATATGCTTAATTTTGATAATTTTTTGTGGTCGCTGTAATTCATTTCAGCCGATAATTTTTCACTTCCTGGTGTTTTAAGAAGAGTAGAATAACATATTTTTTTTCAATATTTTTTGAAGACGACACCTTTTGAATGTTTCCTTGTTAAATTTATCTTTGAACTTTTAATTTTTTTAAGAAGCTTTTGGAAACAATATGCAATGTGTATACGTTTTCGGAGTGTTCTAATCCAGAATTTCCCTTATGGAAAGAAAAATGTGGTAATTAGTTAAATAACTGAAGTTTATGCTAACTCTTATATGTAGATCTCCTTTATGATATTCAATGCAAAGTTTTACTTCCTGTTATAAATGAAATAATCTGGTGTGTCACTCACACGACTTTCTCTTACTCTGAAATTTAATACTATAAATATAGGTTGGAGATTAAGAGGTAAGATAACCATGTTATGTAAACCTATGTTAAACAAATCAAATTAGGCTTAGGAAGAGTTTCATATGATAATTAATTCTGTTTGAGGGGGGCTACCGCCCCCCTCAACCCCCCGTTTCATTAATGCACCTAGATTTATATAAAATTTAATTCGGTTATTAAAAAATAATTCTCTTTTTTAAAAATAATTTATTAAAATTATTATTTGAAAAAATTATCTTTTATGATAATGCAGACGATTTCCATATTAGAGAAGTAGTGTAACACTAAATACCAAAAAAAAAAAAAAGTCCATTTTATTCTCAATATTAAAAAAAAAAAAAAAAAAAAAAATGATTTTTTTTCTAAGTTTTTTTTTCGTTAAAAGTGAAAAAAAATCGATAACTTTGTTTTAAATTATCGCAGATCGATGGTTCAACCATTCGTTTTAAAGGTATTGACGAGCTCTTTTGAAAGATACCCATCATGAAAATTTACTCCCCTCGGGGGGGGGGGGGGGCGAGGCTCCTACATACACAATTTTTTTTCCCAGTTAACTATCTCTATTACAAAAAATATATATTCGTTTCATTTGGTTTAGTGCAGTCTATAGACGTTAAACACTACTTACCTGTAATTTCCCCCATAGACGTAATGTATTAGAATTCTCTTGATTGTCCCTGTACACGAACCATTTGTTTGATCTTAACGAAAAGCTTACTGTAGCATCCCTATATGATACACATTTAGAATACCAAGTTTGAACTTTCTGCCATAATTTGTTTTTGAGATATGCTGATAACAGACAGACACACATACAGACACACAGACAGACACACAGACCATTTGATAAAAACATGATTTTCGTATTCAGTGGACCTCAAAACGTGTAAATATAACAAAATCTCGCGTTCGAAAATTTGACCCAAAAACAATACTTTCTCTACCTTATGGGTAAGAGAAAGTAAAAACGATTTGAGTCGAATAATACCTATTGCATTATTTTGGGTCAGTTTGTAATATAAAAACATTGTGTGGCGATATTTTTTTCCCCTGACTGTTAATAGCTATTCTATATCAGTGTTTATCGAATAAAATTGAGCCAAATTTTATGAATTTTACGCAATTTTTAATATGGGTATCTATTTAGCTATAATTTTCTCGGATATAAATCAGTCAATACCGTCCTTTTTCTAATGTGGAAAAGGTCTACATCGGGAAATGATAAATCTATATCAGAAGAATTCATGTAGAAAATCACATAAAATTAAGTCTTATATGCAAAATACTTATTAACCCTTTTAGGAGTGAAGTAATTATGCTCATTTAATATGGAACGCCGCCAGAATTTATGAGAGAATTGAAAGATAACAAATGAACGGCTTTTATCACTAAGTTTAAAAATTAAAATTTTATTGTAGAATTCTGGGATGAATTTTTATATATAGACACGATTTTCAGCTTAATAATTCACATAACATCCTTTTGGGTTAGTTTGCAATAAAAAAAAGTTTGTATGGCAAGTTGTTTTTTTCCTGGGTATACAATGTAATTCTATGTTAATACTAATTGGATGAATTTGAGTCAAACTTTATATACAAAATTCTAAATATGAGGAGTTATTTTGTTATAATTTTCTCGGATCTAACTCAATTAATGAAGTTCTTTTTCTCGTGTAAAAAAAGTCTGTGTCAGAAAAAATTAAAAAGCTATGTGAGAAGAATAAATATAGAAAAATCCTTTACATTTTATCTTAAGTGTAAAGGCCTTATTATCTATTTGAGGGACAACTTTTTAAGCTCATTTAATATAGTCAACAATATTTACGAGGAGTTTTGAAAGATTAATGGGATGCCTTTTCCACGCTAAATTTAAAAAGCAAAAATTTGTAGAAGAATTCTTGTATGATTTTCTGCAGTTTGGAATTAGTAATTTCTTTCTCTACTGAAGACGTTGCACGTTAAAAGGTAAAGAAGAACTATTCTAATTCAATTTTTTCATCATGACCACTTATCAATGAAAGGTGTTATGCGATGCTGTGGTGTACGATTACGTCTCTGATTTATTGAGTAAGAATTTATTAAATATGTCTACAAGATTGAAATAATCTCCAGTTTATCATTTAATCAAAATAAATAGTTTAATAAAAAAAATCAATAATGTCTGTAGCATACCAGTTTTTCATTATATATAATTCGAATTCTGAACAACTATTTCAAAAGATAAGATGATTTCTTTAAAAAAATGTTATTAATTAAATGTTATTATTAAATGGATCTTTTAAGTTTGAAATTTTTCCTATGAAAATCTGCTTATTTAATTGAAGAGACTTAAATCCCTCCTTTAAAATTTCAAAATTTAAAAGTTGTCTGTTTCAACGTTTCCCTCATATGTTAATTGAATATCGAGAATTGGATGGAATCTTTTATTTATTACATTTTTTTTTCCACCCTCTAGATGAACTTTTTTTAGGTAGGTACAATTTAACATTTATAGGCTGCACTAAATCATAAAAGCACGTTTTGTGTAGAATATGGTATGAAAATTATTCCCCATTCGTTTTCAAGACTAACTAGAAAAGCAAGAATATAGTAGGACTATGCTTGGAAATTGCTGGAAAATGCATTTCTGATTGCACCGTGTATTAATAATTTAGGACAATATTTAAGTACACAATGTGGTGAATACATAATTTATAGATAATATACAAGTCTATCAATAATTAAGCAAAAGTATTATTTTCTATTGAATGTAACCGATGGAAGTCGTTATATTTCATCTATGAACGTACCTACATTTTAACTTGAACCTGTATTTTACCAGATACAAGAAAACTGTTCAGGAATAAAAATTAATATCTCATACCCACAAAATATTTTTTTAAGTTACATTTTCAGAGTTTGTTTTTGTATAACTATGTTTTTTCAAGTTCCTTGAATATTAAAGTCAAGTTTTTATAACGGCTGATCTTTGTGTAGAGCTGTTATCAGCGCAACTTAATATAACTTGGTAATATTGGATTCTAAATAAATGTAATTATTGTATTCAAAAGGGAAGTTGAGGAAGGCGGAAGCTCTCTCACATAGAATTATGTTAGTATGCAGTTCTTGTTATCTTACCCATTCATTTGCAATTTGTCTTGATAATATGCCTTTCTTGCAGGGCAAAAGAAAGTCATCTGTGAGTTCCACAGCAGATTATTTAGTTAAGAATAAATACAAATATCTTTTAAAGTACATTTTATGCTACGATTAAAACAAGCGATTTTTACGCAATTTTGATGTAAAGTGGCATTCTAATTAACATTGTATCTAAATATGTTTAACATATAATTTAACATAAAAATATTCGTAAAGCAAGACAGTAAAAGCACTGTGTTTCATTCGAGAATTATATCCAAATTATTACTTTCTGGGAACAGAATATTCTAAGAACGTATTTCAATATCTATAGAAAACCAGACAAACATGCTTTTATGTTTCAAAATACAGACGTTTTGTCACAAAACTAATCTTAAAGGAATATTTCACTTGAGTATGTATATTATTTGTTGAACTATAATGAAAAAGCAAATAGTAAAGCAACTTCTTATTATTTACTATGTTCGGTATATAAAACATTTTTTTTTCTTTAATATAATTATTGACTATAGAATAGTTTTATAATTTTCTTTCAGCTCGTATAATAGGGCAGAATCAAAATAACTTTGATAGAAAAAATGAATTTTTAATGAATCAAGAACAATGGTAATTTAAAAAAATAATGTTTGTCTTAAATTGTCAATTAAAGATATATACATAGATCATACACACTGATAATAAAAATTGTACTAATATTATCATGATATACTCTTTCACTTTTTTCCAGATAAAAAACATGAGTTTGAAAGAAAAATCTTTCACACTAACAAGGAGAGGTCACGGCATGGAAAATTCATATGGAGACAAACTTTCGTAGAATTATAGTACGCTATGAAGATAACAACATAATAAAGAAGCAGCGCACATTTGCAACACAATTTTGTGGGCCACACAATCTTCAAAACATTGTTCGAGTAAGGCAGTACTGAAAAGCACTAAGGACCCGGTATTCCGGTGGGGTGACGATGTCGAAGTCATCGTGTACGTGGAGCAAATCTTTGAGCAATTTTAGCTTTTCCTTTTAATTTTTATTTATAAAGTGATACAAAAAGTGATTCAATTTTTAAAAATTCATTTGAATAAAATGACCAGTCAAGCAGGCAAAGGCAGAAAGAAGTTATCATAATGCTTTCTTCTCAATACAAATAATTTTTTTGTATAATCATTGTACGTTAAGCTACAAATATATATAATTAAATATATATATATATATATTGGGGGGGCGGAGGTCAAGGGGATAGTTGAAAAAGTCGAGTACGACTTTTTTTTCTTCTTTAACAAATAATTATCCCTAGTAAGAAAAGAATTATTTTTTTAAATATTTTTTTCTAATTCTTAGAATTATTTCCACAGATCTTTTTTCTTTCAAAAACTGTGCTTTTTATCATTTTTATGAAATAAGTAAAGTAATTTTTTTTTTTTTTTTTACAAAGGGAATTAAGAACTTTCAAATTAACATAATTTTCAAAATTCTGAGAAAACAAAATTAAAATCTAAGAAGTTCCTTGAAATTCGATGTTAGTAATTAGGAGAGAAACGCAATTAGAGGAATGTATGGGAAAGAAAGATCAAAGTTTGCTGTTTGTTAATCTAAAAAAAAATATTGAGTTGTTTTATAGGCAAGCTCTAATTTTGAAACTTAAAGTTTTATGTTCTTGAGTTTTTGAAAATGAAAAAGAATAATTAAAGAGCAAAGAATAAGCTTTTTACTTTTTCAGAATTTTTTTCATTTTTAATCAGATACTTTTCATGCAAAGAATTTAAATGTAGCTTTATTATTAAAAAAAAAAAATGGCGGATTAACACTGAGTTTCTAAAAATTTTTTCCTTCAAAACTTTTGAGGTTATTGATGTATCTTAATGAAATTTAAGCTTGTTACACTACACAGGCATAGTTTAAGAAACATGAAAAAAAAAAGTGATATTTAAACTAGCTTTTTTATAACCAAATTAATTTATAGTATGCTGTTGAACATTTCCTATTGCAAATATATTAACAGTGGTACTATGTGAAACAT
The DNA here is from genome assembly GCA_963930645.1 of Salticus scenicus. Lineage (NCBI taxonomy): Eukaryota > Metazoa > Arthropoda > Arachnida > Araneae > Salticidae > Salticus > Salticus scenicus. Next base: position 150,403,447 of record OZ005652.1, on the reverse strand, counting down.
GAGTGAAATACATGTCTGAAATATAATAAAACACAATATAAATATTTTACTTTAATTATTCCAGTCTTTTTTAAGTTTTTATTGCAATGAATTCAGACTTATATTAAATATATTTCTGAGAAGCAAATACGATGGCAAACAGCTTGAATCTGTCATAATGATCCTTGCAATTCGAGCAGTTTGACGTAAACAGTGCGATTCGAACAGTATGACGTTATTCCGCCAGGTCACCAATTTTAGATTTATTACGTGTTTAGTCTATCAAATAAGAATACTTCTAACTACTTCGGTATAAACGTTTATTACACTAGACTCAAAGATAACGACTTTTGTATAGTTAAAGATAATACGCGCAGCAAAATGAGTATACAAACGAATTCTGTGAGTCAAAATTATTCCATTGGACAAATGCTATCAAAAATAAGCTTTGATAATATAGATTAATAAATAGTTGCATAAACAATCGGCGCATTAAGACGTAGGTACCAGGTTTGATTTGCGGTCTGGATATATTTTACAATAAATAACATTCTTAAGTTTGCAACTTCATATTTGTCAATAATTAAGCTGATGTGAAATGTCCACTTGGTGGGATTACAAATATGCATATTTTAAGCTGCTTCCAAGTTACCAAATGATCAATTAAGAAGTTTAAATCCAACAGCTTATGAAATTCCAAGAAGCAACATAGAGAAAATTCTGGAATTCTTTTAGCTGTATGTTTGTAAGTAATTTTTTATTAGTTTTATTTTATCTTGCTTTTAATTTTGGTATTGAATTTATCTCACATTTTTGTTTAATTGATTTTTTTCTGTATAGGTAAATTTGGTCAATGATATCTGCAATATTTCCTGGCTCTGTATGTTTAGAGATGTACAGAAATTCACCTTGCATACGTTTTTGCATGCGTTATTCAATCATTGGACCTAATGAAGTATTACTTGATGTATGCTTTTATTTTTGGATTTTGATTAACTTTTTCATTTAATCTCACTTTTCTTTATGTCATATTTTACTTTCTTTGTGTGAAATGTTTTAAAAGATTTTCATATACACAAATAAATGAATATATTATGAAAATATTTTCAAACATTCCACAGGAAGAAATTGTATATGCATAAAACATTATTAAACATATTATAAAAGAGAAACATATTATCAACGCCAAATTCACCCAGAAGATTTATACAAATATAAACGTGAAGAGTTAATTAAAATGTGAATTAGATTACAATACTGAAGCTTTAACGAAAAATGAAACCCACTCACGCCAGTAGTGAAACAGAATAGGACTATTAATATTACGAATAAAGAATATTCACCAATATGAAACTTTCAGCAAATAAAATAAAGAATAACAAATTTAATATCAAAAAGGAAAATGCAAAAATGGAAGAATTCCTCTTTAGGGAACGTCTATTCTTCATACAGCAGATAATCGGAAGATTTTGAAGCCTGCGGTTTTATGTCAAAAACCTACAGTCTACACCCAATCTTTATACAAAACTTAACAACTATCAATATAGTATTTATCTAACGTGGACCAATTACGATTACATTTTGTCGAACGATACGATAGTGATATAATTAATAAAATACGCAAGAATGATAAAAACAATAATATTTAAAAGTAATCTGGTGTGTCACTCACACGACTTTCTCTTACCCTGAAATTTAATACTATAAATACAGGTTGCAGATTAAGAGGTAAGATAACGATGTTATGTAAACCTATGTTAAACAATTCAAATTAGGCTTCGGGAGAGTTTTATATGATAATTAGTTCTGTGTGAGGGGGGCTACCACCCCCTCAGCCCCCGTTTCATTAATGCACTTACATTTAGATAGAATTTAATTCGGTTATTAAAAAATAACTCTGTTTTTAAAAAATAATTTATTAAAATTATTATTTAAAAAAATATCTTTTATGATAATGCAGACGATTTCGGTATTAGAGAAGTAGTATATCACCAAATATCCAAAAAAAGTTCATTTTATTCTCAATAATTAAAAAAAAAAATAGCGATTTTCTTTTTCTAAGTTTTTTTTCGTTAAAAGTAAAAAAAAATCGATAACTTTGTTTTAAATTATCGCAGATCGATTGTTCAACCATTCGTTTTAAAGGTATTAGCGAGCTCTTTTGAAAGATACCCATCAAAAATTTACTCCCCTGGAGGGGGACTTCTCCCCCCCCCCTAGGGGGAGGGGAGGTGAGGCTCCTACATAAACATTTTTTTTTCCCATTTGACTATCTCTATTACAAAAAATATATATTCGTTTATTTGGTTTGGTGCAGTCTATAGACGTTAAACTCAACTTACCTGCAATTTCCCCCATAGACGTAATGTATTAGAATTCTCTTGATTGTCCCTGTACACGAACCATTTGCTTGATCTTAACGAAAAGCTTACTGTAGCATCCCTATATGATACACATTTAGAATACCAAGTTTGAACTTTCTGCCATAATTTGTTTTTGAGATATGCTGATAACAGACAGACACACACACAAACACTCACACAGACAAACAGACATACACACAGACCATTTGCTAAAAACATGATTTTCGTATTCAGGGGACCTCAGAACATGTAAATATAACAAAAACTGGCGTTCGAAAATTTGACCCAAAAACAATACTTTCTCCACCTTATGGGTAAGAGAAAGTAATGAACAGTATTTAAGCACGCGGTTTTAACTTAATGATCTAATAAGAAAAATTGACATTTGTCTTATGAGACCATTTTATGGAAAAATGTATTTTTAAGAGTTGCTTCTTCAGAATCTTTGCAAGCGTCATTTTAAACCCAGCAATATATTTAAGATATAAAAAGAATATGAATTATTATCATAAATTGACTAAAAAACTCATTCCTAAACAGTGTAATAAAGTAAGAATTATATTTTTTCGTACAAGCAATTATGCCAGAAATAAAATAAATAAAATGTCATCGCCGATATGAAAACAGAAATTTAAAAGCAGTCATGGGGGTCCTATACTAAAACAGTACAGCGTTACGGAAGTATAAAAACTGGGTCGTCAATCATGAATTTTATTTTGAAACCTTTCTTTGAATGATTTTGGTTTCACTATTGCACAATATTAATTTGGTTATAATAATAATTCGGATTCTGGTAAATTAAAATTTTAACTAGGTGGTGAAATTCGTATAATATTTATGAGTTTCAAAATTTCAAAGTAAATAAGAAAAGAAATAAGGTGCGAAAATTTCGCACGGGTTTGCTTGTATATATTAATTTTCTAATGAAAAAGAAAAAAAAAAAAAGATTCTTAGGGTATTAAATGACAATTTGAGTTTGGATCAATTTTCGTGTTTCTGTTTAATTAATAATAAGACTTATAATTATTTTAAAATAAACTAAATAAAGAAATTTTAATAACGTATATTATAACAAGTAATAATTAAAAAACATCCACTAATTAATTATGTACAGAAGATAAATTATACAACAAATGAAATAAACAAAAAGATATTTTTATACAACTAAAAATTAACGAAACATTTTCTTATTACAAATCTATATTGTTCTATATCTGTGATCTAAATCTATGACCTAAATTTATATATCTAAGATTGTTTGGAGGATTGAGAAAAAATGCTTAAAATAAAATATTTTACTAAAAATTTTTCGATAATTCCAGACAGTTCTATCCAGTAAGATAAAAAGAAAAAAAAAAATCTACATATTTAGGATCGGGGAGTACCTATGACTTTTTCATTAATAAATAAGCATTTTTTTTTTCTACAAAAGAAAGAATTTTTATTCCCAATAATTAAGTTTCGAACAATTTCTAAAGTTTTAATATTTTTATCAGTTCTGATGTAATCAGTTAAATACAAAATTTATATTTGAAATAATACTAAACATAATATTTTTTTATGTTGATTTTCTATATACATTTCAAAATTAAATGGTTATATTATAAAATTAAATATATATTTTATGTGTATTCATTTCTTATTTCAAAATTCTACTTTATAAACAACATTTTTTATATATTCTTTCATTTATATATGAAAAAAGAAACCATTTCTTTAAAACAGAGTAACCATCTTATTTATTCTTTTTTTTCTTGCACAGAAACAACAACAACAAAAAAAAAAAAAAAAAAGAACTGCCACATATTTGAAAAACCTTAATTATTTTCAGCTAAACCCTGAAAAAGTTTGACTTTCAAATCCTAGTTGAAGTATAAACTTTCATAAAGTAATTAAAGTTTTGTTGGGCTAGTAAAATTTCTAATCTGCATTTTCTACGCTCTTTTGTTTATTTAACTGGATTTTCTCGTTTTTCTTTTCTAATAATTACAAAAAAGCAAAATTAAATTCGATTTCTTAATTTCAAAGAATTATCCTTCTTTTTAATTTTTTAAAACTTTGAATTTAAAATATTTAAAAATATTCTTGGTACTAATCGTTTTTATGCTAGTTTTAAATCTTTTTCGCAGATATGTATATAATAGATTTAGCGTTTTTGTTCATATAATACAATAAATAAATAATTAAATAAAATATAAATATAAATATAATATGAATATAAATAAACACATAAATAAAATAAAGTAAATGGATATAGTAAAAAAATATCTCAATTAATTTTTATGGTTACAGTTGTTTTCAATGGATTAAACTGAATAAACTTTAGACTATATAGTTAATAACTACGAAAATAGCCACTTAACACAGAACACACTGCATATATCATACCATATATATTATTCTACATTCATATAATTTTATGTGAGCTTTTGCGAGACATTGAAAAAAGAAATATATATGTATTACATGCATTTCACAGCTATCTGATTTCACAACACATTATCTTTGTAAAAAGCATTTGAAGCATAGATACAGTGATTTGTTTTCATATATTTACATTCCTTATTTATTTGCACAGAGCAAAACACGGGTTACCCCTAAAATCTAACATTCGTGGAGATAAAGAAAATTCAACTGGAATTATCATATAAAACCTCTAACTATAATTTCCCATCGAAATCGTTCTAGCAGTTTTCTAGAAGAGCAGATTTCTGGGACATGTTGCTCCAGGCAAAGATCAGCGATGACTAATTTTTCTGAAGGAGAAGATAAGTGAGACCGGTTTTTCATTTAAAAAATAACTTTAGTTAAAAAAAAAAAAAAATGCTTGCGTACTTTGTAAACAGAATTTAATTTAGTACAACAGAACTTATCTTAATCTATTCTTCCCTATGAAGGCATGCAGTAACTGTACTTCATTCCCCAGTATCATCTCAAAAACACAACAACTCTAAATATTTATCAAAATCATAGGAGTACTAATAAAAAAAAGTGGTTTTGACATTTTTTCCTGGAGGAAGCACAGATTACCAGTAAACGTTAAATGTTTTAAAGAGAATGTCAGATTTAATATTAATTCAAATTTAATTTACAATTCAATTGTAAATAAAAAAATTTCCAGAATATAAATTTATATCAAAATCATTCATATATATTTTTAGAAAACCGTGTCTCTGTCATATTTTGCCATGCAAAATGAGGGTTAGCAGTGAAAGCTAATATTCGTGAAGATAGGAAAAAATCAAATGGTTTAAATATTTCATAAAACACTTAATGCTAAGTTCTGATCAAACTTTTTAGATACATTTGTAGAAAGCAAAGTTTCTATCTTAGATTTGCAACGGGCGAGGTATAGATTAACTGTGAGTTTTAACTTTCCTCAGGATGAGAAAAATTCATTCTGGGCTATCATCTAAAATACTCAAAACATTAAATATTTATCAAAATCTTTCGAGTAGTTTACAAAAAAACTAATTTAAAGCCATATTTTGCTACGGTAGAGTAAGGGCTAACGCAGCAATGAACGCTAATTTCCGGAAGAGAGGGATATGTCACATAGGTTTCTCATTCAAAAAAAAAATCTTAATTTTTGTTGTTTTTATTAAAATTGTTCGATTTATTTCCGAGAAAACCAAGTTTCTGCCTTATTTTGTAGAGGACGGAAAAGAGTTAACAGTGAACACTAATTTTATCTGAAGAACAGGATATGTCAAATAGCTTTGTAGTCTAAAAAAAATCTTTAACCCTAAGTTTTTATTGAAATCATCATGTTCATTTCCTAGTAAACCCTAAATAAAGCCATATTGTTAAACCGGAAGCTGATAGGTTAGCAGCTAAAGCGATTTATATTTTTTTATATTTTTTTTATGCTGCAGATAAGTCCAATTCATGTTTCAGCACATAAAAACATTGATCTCAATCTTTTTCCTCAAAGTCGTTATATCTATTTTCGAATGAACATTTTTATGCCATATTTTTCAACAAGAGGATAAAGGGTTGTTGTTTTAAGAGGGTTGTTGTTGATAAAGGGTGGTTGTTAATTTATAAACGGGAATTTTCCTAATATATTAAAGCACCGTTTATAAGTATTTTACATTTATACGTCCTTTTAGTGAAGTCCCGATTCATTTTATTGCAAAAATTCTTCGTTTATACACCGCTAATATCGGTTATAAGTCTTTTCCACTTACTAAAATTCGCAAAATTTCTCAGCTTGTCATTATTTTTCATTCTAAATAAAAAAAGACATAATTTAAGTTTAAAGCATCTTACTTTGAGGAACACTGATAAAAGAATCAATTAAATTCACAGTAGAATTTTCAATATTCATAGACAAGAAGCAAATCAGACGAATATTAAAGATTTTTAATGTTATTAAATAACTATCTGTATGGACATAAATCGTATGCTTATTATTAAACGTACGTAATATACATAATTAATATTTAAAATGTGTTCATATAGTTCTTAAGAAATGTAATATAATACTCAGTATATGATATATGTAATTAGCAACCAGTCATGCATTAATAGTATGATTTTTCTCTCTTTTTATAATAAATCTTTTTTTTTTTTTTTTAAATTAATTATTGTCTTAAAAAAATACAATACGCATTTACTAATTTAAGAAATTTTATTAATTAGTGTTTTCCTATAAATTTTGTTCAGTTATCATAAAATTTGTATTAATCAATGTGTTATTACTACTAGTGTTCGATTACACTATTTTTCATTTATACGTCCTTTTACGTCAGTCCCTTGAAAGACGTATAAACGGTGCTATACTGTATAAGAATGAATTTAATCAACTTTTCACATAATAAAACTCTAACCCCAAAATTTCACCAAAAAATCGTTTTTTTTTCTTTTCGAGTAAAGCCAATTTCTGCCTTATTTTGCAGCCGGAGGATAAAGCTTTAATAGCGAACGCAAGATTTCCTGAAAATGAGTATGAGTCTAGTTATTTTTCATCCCGAACAACTCTTAAACCCAAACGTTCGTCAAAAATCATAATATTCCTTTAAAAATAATCTGAATTTTTACCATATTTCATAACTAGTAGATAAACGGTGAACAGCGCACCGCAAATTTCATGAAGATGATGATAAGTCTAATCGATTTCTCCCTCTAAAAAACACTTAACTCTAAACCTTTATCAAAATCATTATATAACTTTTCGAGAAAACCCAATTTCTGCCACATTTCACAAACAGCAATTAAAGGGTTAAAAACGTGAATTTTCCTGAGTATAAGCTTAAGCCTATTTGATTTTTACCTCCAAAACGCACTTAACCACAAACTTTCATCAAATTCGTTTTATCCATTTCTGAGTAAACACAATTTCTGCCACTTGTTGCTAGCGGACGATAAAGGGTTAACAGCGAACGCAATTTTAGTTGATGATGAGCGTCGTTTTTTACCCCAAAAATTCCCTACACCCAAACTTTTTTTTTTTTTTAAATATGGAGCTGTTTCCGAAATCTAAAAACGAATGTATATTAATATACTATATAGCAAGTCACAAGATATACCCGTTTAATATAAGAGAATGATGAAACAATACGCATGATAAACTGGACAATAATATTTTAATTTTAAATTAAAACTATAAAAATATTTTAGGATTATTTAAAAATATATCTTTTTCAAACTAGGTCTGATCTGAAATATAAAACATACATTTTATTTTCATGTTTAAACTTGATTTCTGTGAAGAAAAACAGACTTATCATTTACAACAAATCCATCTAATCGTTTCTTCTCTTTCTTCTTCTTCTTTTTTTTTTCGAACATATGTAGTATAACAAGAAGAAATAAGGCTGTGATAGCTTTGTACTATTATCTTTACACCAGGGATTTTTCTCACTCTACGAAAATACTATCTTAATACCATTATCGAGTAAAATCTTATGTTTAATTCTCTTTTATTTAGCATTTACCATAAAATAAAACACAATAAAATAGTTTTTTATTTTTATTTCTTTTGAGTTTAATCTTTACAATAAATATTTTTTTTCTTGCTTAAAACTATTTGAATTATTCATTAAGTTTTCTATTCTGAATACTCTTCATTAATATTTATTTATTATATAAGCGTTAAAATAGTAGATTCTAAGTCAGAAAATATATATCCGTGGTACTGAGATCTATTTATCGTTACAAAATGATGTTATTTTGGCTGAAAATACGCTTAAAATGACAGAAAAAGTGAGCGATTATTATTTGTTTAATTTCATGGATTTGACATTTTAAATCAATTGCATGTAATTCAGCACAAAAAGATCAAATATGTATTTTTTTCATATACATATACACACACACACACACACACACACACACACACACACACATATATATATATATATATATATACATACATATATATTACATTAACTTAATTCCGTACAATTCTGATTTTTTCAAAGCGCTCATTAATTTCGTTTTTTGATCTTTTTACACCTGTTCCTATTTCAGCAACTTTCTATAAGATTTCATATAGATGTATATATAACATCAAATATTTGAATGCTGTACGGCATCAGCTGATCCAATAAAAGTGGTGTTTAGTTATAGTAAAAGTGCTATGCGCTATTAGATGCGACCGCTAACAGCTTTACCTTGGGAAAAATGGCGGAGTTAGTGTTGCACACGTAACTGGTAATACGCGTGATATTTATAGTTCAGATGTGCATTGCAGCTGACTGATAAAAGTTTAAACATTGAAATAAAGCTATCTTGTAATAACTAGTGTTCTTTTTGATTTCAGGATATTTTCTGTGTGTGCATGGGAGGTGTAGAGGGATATAGAACATTTTTTATTTGACCAGGTATTACCTGTAACGACTGGACGAAACTCAATGACACTAGCAAACGACTGGACGAAACTCAGTGCATATTGCAGAGGTTTAGGTTTATACCCAACAATAAAATTATGTCCCTCAAATATTTCAAAATTTTAATTAGAATTACAGATATGAGCAAAAAACGCTTCTGTAACCAATAAAAAATTATATATAGGTATAATACGTTAAAAGGATTATATTTGACAAAAAAAATTGGCATTTTTTGTTGTTGTTTTGTTTTCTTACGTGAATTCTGCGTTCTCTTACGCAGACGATATCTTTTCTTACTTTTGAAAGTTCTTTCTAAAATTTATATTTCTCTTTAAAAGTTAGATTCTTTCTAGAAAACAAAAATATATATTTTATCGCAACAATTGTTTATTTAAAAAGTTGTAAAGAAAGTTATGTAAAAGTAAGATCTATTACATTTCACAGGTAAATATTTTTATTATTTCGTACTCTTTAACTAACTATTTTTGTAAAATGTTTATAACTGCTATATTTAGTTCTTAAATAAAAAAATAAAAATAGCAAGTACCTTTAGGAAAAAAAAAAGAGAAAAAAAAAGCAAATATAGATTTTATAATAAGGTGAAAAACTGAAAAATTGAAAATGTAATGTTTTGCACAAATGTTCTTGCTTTATCATTTAATTAAACAAAAAAAAAAAAAAAAAAAAAGAAAAAAAAGAAAGAAAGGAAGAAAGAAAAAAGAAAATGAAGCATTCCAAATAAATATTTGACAGTAATACAATAATTGCAAAAAAAAATGTTAACTTTTTCCCTGGAATTAGCTGACTCACCTTTACCACATTTTCTTACATTCCTGTAATAAGGTAATGCTCCGTCCACTGTAATAATACTAGGTCTATGTATAAAATTAAACATTTTATTACACATTAGATTCCGCGTTTGCAAACAAAAAGTTTTTGTATTTTTGCGAATTTTAAAGTAACTTGTGAGTAAAACAACAGTAATTTATTACAAAGAACTGTGCTCTTTAAATGACTTGGGTACATTTTTAGTATAGTATGCTCTTGCTGACATTTAAATTTTTGTCTGATTTTGACGATTAATTAAAATGGCTATCGCAGTTACGTTGGAAAAGAATTAGGCGTGAAATGACCGAGCTACTTTGGTGCTGTATTTCAGATTTCGCCAAGTGGAGCTACTAAAGCTGTTCCAAAATATGATAATTTTTCCTTATTTTATAACGCACATATTTAAGTGATTCCCTGTTATCGAAACCGGATTCTAATATTGCCATATGTTCAGCATTTCAATGTAGAAAACTAATATATTTTCGATGTAACTTAATATCGAATAAAAGCTGCAGCTTTAAAGGACCCGACTTTTTATTTACTAGCTATTGTACCCGTTCTTTGGAAGATAAATGGAAAAAGAAATTATAATTTTTTAACGCTGAGAACATTTATGTTCAAATTAGTGCACAAACAATTGCGCAACTTAAGAGCAATATATATATATATATATATATATGAGTGAAAATTTACTAATTTTGCTGACTGACTATCACTATCCACGTTTTTACCTTCATCAAAATAAGTAAGCTTCAACTAAGATATACACGTTTTTTTTTAAAAAATACACTACTTACCAATAAGTATTTGGGAACTTATTGCTTAGTCACATGGATTTCAGCAAACGTTTTTTCCTGCAGAAGAAAAGGGAACCAGTAAAAGAAAAAAAAAAAAAATCAAAATGTTTCGAATAACCTTGTAGAAAATAATGCTTGAATTGCGTTTTGGCCGTAGCAAGTGATTATGAGGATTCTTCTAAAATAATAATCTCTGTATAACTTTTTATTAAGCTACCACATATATTTATAGAAATGTAGCAGTTTCTTTAAAAAATGGCAAAAAATGTCACTTTTTTAAATTATAACGCGTAGGGTATTAGACCTAGTGCAAAGACTTTTTTTTAGGAAACTTGGCGTGCTACATTATGGGTAAGTTTTCTGCAATCAAAATGCAAAAATATGAAATAAATCTTATGAAATATGAGCACTTTTACTAAATAATTTTTAACTACGCATGCGCAAGTTTTATAAGCATTTCCTTTGCATAAATTTATAGCCAAAAGTTTTGAACTACTTATATGAAAACCTTAAACAAATATAGTGTAAATTAAAAGAGTCATGAGTTATATAATGAACAAAATTTCAGTTTCTCTTAAAATAAAATGAATATAATAGAGGGCTTTATCAATAAATACATATTTATTTACACCCAGCGAATACCGTATTGTTATTTAGCACTGACTGAATTAAAATAAAAATGTGAGTAAAACCACTTTTAGTTTTGCTTTTATTTTGAAAGAAACTGAAATTCTGTTTAGTCTATAACTCATAAAAGTTTAAATTTACACGGTATTTGTTTGTGGTTTTCATTAAAGTTGCTCAATACTTTTGGTGATTAAATTATATAAATGAAATTTTTATAAAAATTGAGCAAGAGTAGTTAAAAATTATTTAGTAAAAGTGTTCAGATTTCGTAAGATATTTAACGTTTTTGCATTCTAATTACAGTATGCTGTGTCTAATGTAGTATGCCAAGTTTTCTAAAAATGGCTTTGCACCGCTAATATCTTACGTGTTATAATTAAAAAAGTCACAATTTCTTTTTCAGTTTTAATGAAATTGCTACATCTCTTTGAATCTATGTGGTAGCCTCATGAAAATGTATACAGATAATTAGAATAATCCTATTAATCATACATTACAGCAAAAATGCATTTAAAGCATTATTCTTTACATGGCGGTCAAAACATTTAAATTTTTATTTAATTTTTTACTAGTCCCCTTTTCTTTCCCAGGAAAGAAAAAAGTGCTGAAATATATGAGGTGGATTATGTTCTTTAAACTCCCAAAGTTTCAAGATGATTCCTAAAGAATATTTTCAGATATTTGAAAAAACGTCTAAATTCGAAAGTGTCTAAATACTCATTGGTAGATAGCACATATTCTCATTAATAATAACATTATTGTGCAAAGAACGAGTACAACATCTAATTTGTAAATAAATTATTAGTTTAACTTTAATTAATTATTACAAGGCAACAGATACTTCCGCTTAGATTGGTCTTATATTTGAAAGTGTTACCGATAAAAAAAAGAAAAGAAAATAATTTTCATCTCTAAAAAAAAAAAAAAAAAAATGTTTAATATAAAGTTTAATTAAAAAAAGAAAAAAAAAAAAAAGAAAAAAAAAAAAAAATCCACATGAAGAGTAATGGAATTTTGTGCTTAAAATACATTAATTTAAATTGGTGGATATTAAAACGATTATCAATTTATTTTAATATAAAATTATCACAAAGTAAATATTTTAGTACTTCGATTAAAAATGTTAAATATACAAGAATATAAATTGTGTTAGATGTATATATTTATGTACTCATGTGTCGATATAAAATTTATATGTACATACGTTAGCTGTATAGATATTTTTGCATAGATGTACGAACTAAATGTACAAAATTAGCGTTAGAAATGATGGAATAAGTTAAAAAAAAAAAAAAAAAAAAAAAAAAGGCTCTCTTTTTAAAGGTGTTGTAAAAGAATATATGCGTGTTATATATTTAAAAGTACAGTTTCAATTTTACTAAATTAAGGTGTCTTTCTTTGAGATTTTACTTAAATTAACTTAGATTTCACAAATAATTATTTTAAGTAGTGGTCCATGCATTATTTTCAAAAATAAAAATGGTTAGTATTGAACTTATTGATTACTTTAAGAGATCAAAATCAAAAACGTATAAACCTTGAATTGCAAAAGATCCTCAAGAGAAAACCCAATAAAGCATACATCCGCCTACAATCATTTCAAACAAAATACCCTCTTTGAAAATATCATACAAAATACATACTACATGTTTCCAAAGAATCAAAGTATCTCTTATATTCCACTTTTAAAATGTTTACCCTTTTCCCTCATATTTTGACATGCATACATATTTCTGCATCTTCAAACATAAAGAATATTTTGAAATGTGATATTTTGGGACTTATTTTTATTTTTATTTTATTTTATTCTTTTTGTTATATACTTACAAAAATATTTTGAAGATATTTATGTTATGTTTGTCTAAATACTTCAGAATTAAAAGAAATTTATATAAGGTTCTTATTTTTACAACTGTTATTTTAAAAAACGTATCATTATTTGTTATACAGAAATTTTTAAACAACTTTTAGTTAAATGAAAAATATACATCTATTAACATTTCAATTCAATTATACAATATTCGGGACATAAATATCGAGATATACACCGAATACATTTGTAGGATACATTCATTTCCATTTCAAAAAATTTGGCAGAAAATTCTTTTTAAAAATGATTATAAAATTAACAGTATTATATTTTATTGAATAATTCAGTTTAAAAAGACTAAAACCTTAAAAAATCGTAATAATAATTATGATCAAAATATTCCTCTTAATAATCATAATAAAACATTAAATTATTCAATTATGAAAAATAGTTTACTTAAAATATTGCAATTTTTTAAAACACCAGATAAAGTAAAACAATTAAATAGCATTCTAAAAATGATAACAACACAACTGAAATGTGTAAAACTAAGTTCAATGGGACATGTTAATGTATTAAAAATAATTTAACTTTCGCACCATTCTTTTTTCGATTTTTTCGTTTCTTTTAATACCAAATGACTGTTTTCAAAAATTACAAAAATAAGCTTAATAAAATAAAGACGAAAATGCAATTATATATAAAGTAAATTGTATAAGGCCTCATGATGCAGCGTACTTTTTTGTACGTCAGATTTTCAACATAGGCAAAAAAATTTTCCCTATAGAATAATTTTAAGAACGAAAAATGAAATTAAAATTATATTTTTTTTCTCTTTATAAAATGGTTAAAAAAAAGAAAGAAAAAAGAATGCAAATGTACAGAAAGATCAATTTTTCTTTTAGTTTCTCATTATACTTCTGCTAACTATGACGTTTGCCCCCTGCTCGCTCCGCTCGCCAGACCCCGAAAAAGTCTTCACCTCCCCTCAACTTACCGTACTTATTATCCTATGCACAGTTCTGCCCGCCTACTTGCTGCTTTGTTTTTCACTGAATAGGATTATTAATAGTGCATAACACAAGATAAAAACGGAAAAATATTATAAAAATCCCCATAGTCCATGTCAAACTGAAATACATAATACTTAATACCACATTATTTATTTTTATAAAAATTATGCTGAAAATCCTTTTTTATTTATTTATTTATTATTATTTTTTTAAAATAGAAAGAACTTCGTAATATCTACACCCATTTTACTTTTACATTACGACTTTAATATATGACTCTTTTTATTTCTTTTTTATAACCATGTATCCTGGCCGCTGTACTCCAGTCGGTAAAGCCCCGAGCTCATAATTGGAAGATTGCCGGTTCGATACTTGAGATGACCAAAGACAGACGTGTACACTAATAGTGGCTGGTACACATAAAATCCGTCGTGGCCGCAAAGTCCTCCATGTTCCCATTAATACTATACCTCTGAACATCACCAAAACGAGAGAGCCATCCCCTCCTTGGAAGATCAAAATTATGATGGCATGTCTCCGGAACATCCCTAGGAGTGCGTCCCAGATCATCGCCAATTACCCATAGTTCAGTACTAGTGCAACGTTAAACCCAATCAACCTACCTACAACCATGGATCATATTTTAATTTTCTCGTGTAAAATGACTTCATGACAGAAGAATAACGTTTCTAGGCGAAATTTTTTCAAGGTGACAAATAGAGTGCCTTCATAAACCCGTCATTTTTAGTTAATAACTTTTTTAAATAAGATGATAGAAAGTTCTAAGCATCTGAAATGTCTTCCTTGGAGCATTCAGAACACATTGATACCTATCATGATGCGAATGACCCTGCCCTCTGAGAAAAGATGCGCTCGCAGACAAAAAATATTGACGTCAGCGTCAATTACTTTTTTTTTAATATATAGAGAAACTATCTCAATTTTCTGACATTCTTACACGTTATTTACTCTTGAGGAATCGAAAAATCACAAATCCACTGCTGTATATGTCAATAAAATGATTTGTTTGTTTGATTGATTTATTGTTAGTTTGTAGTTTAGTTAGGCTTTATAGACATTATCACAAGAATGAATGACATTAATGAAAATTTCCATTTTACAGATTTTTTATGATATTGGCCAAAATACTGTTGAATTTTAACGTTGTTATTTAAACATTTTCTAAATTATTTGAAATTTAAACATTTTTAACATACCAGTATACAGAAAAGTTTAGAAGAATCACGGAATATGAAGATTATTTTATGGGTCATAGGCCTGAAATATAAGACATCTAAAATACGAAACTGTCATAAAAAAAAAAAAAAAGTCTAAGCTGCTCTGGATAAATAAATTATCGAAACGAATGAAAAGCAAGTTTTTGGTTTGGACATTTCAACATCTTCATCTGAGACTTAATCTGAGCATCAACCAAATCTATTGTTCTCTTTTAAAACACAGTATGGCTTATAGCACAAATTTATGCCATTAAATATGTAATAGGAATATGGGCATAGTCCACATATGTAAAAGAATTTAATATCAGTTTAAAATTAATATATTACTTTCTAACCATATAAAAGTAATATAACTTTTTGATCATCATTAAAATTAGTGTCATCGGAAAAGAAGTTCAAGATAGTTTATTTCCGTTATGGTTATTAATTACCACACTACAGAAAAACAAAAATGTAAATTATCTGATAATTGACCATAATTAGCAAGCTATGTTAGTTAAGACTAAAAGTGGGACTAAGCCCATAGATAACAAAGCAGTGATTAAGCTCTAAGTTACGGGATATCCAAATTTAATGCTCTTCTTTCATTTCCTTTATTTTATCCCTTTTATGTTGTTTATTTTCATGCAATATGTAGGACTTTTCATTTATTCTTTAATTTCTATATCTCACTATATCTCGCCGAACGCTAACTTTTTTTTTTTTTTTTTTTTTTTTTTTTTTTAATGATGCAAATTTAAATGAGACAGATGTGTAACAGTATTATAAGCATTTAGCAAAGATTTGACAAAATAAAAATATGAAGAACTCAAAAAACATAAAATTTAATTACAGTTACAGTTAACTTCAGAAAATGAAAACTATACAAGGTTGGTTGTAGGATTTAAGGCCGATTGACTCCTGGTGTGTCCTAGGCCTAGAGGGGGAATGCCCTCCGTGGGGGTCTTTCTAAGGGGTCCTAGCCCGTATTTACGCAAGTTTCGGAGGAAACCACGGAAAACTCCGAACGGCTAGGTCGATGAGCTCGACCTGGGATCGAACCCGGCACCTCCCATCTACCAGCTTTGAGCGCAGAACCGCTCGGCCGCTGGTGGGCGAAAACTATACAAGGAATTTTAAGTATAGATGACTTGAATACTTATATATAAGTGTAACATTAGCAATGTAATTTTCTATTAAATCTATTTTAATTTAACTAATTGAAACTTTTTCACTACGAAAATATTAAAAATAATGATATAGTGATTCTATTTTCGAGAAATCATTTACATATTTAAAATCGCCTTTATAAATAATATTAAAACTAAACATTAAGATTTGAAAATTAATTTTAATTATTTATTTTAATATCAAACCAACTAACGGACACTACAATAAATAAAATTTTTGGATTTCTCACTCCTGAAAACGTGAAAGTTATAAAAATAGAAACATTTGACATCTGAAACTTCTGAAAACGTTTAAAAAAGAAAACGCAAAATTATAAAGAATAATATTTGATATTGCTTTTATGAAAATAATTTAAGGACTGAAAATGAATGAAAATAATTTAATAATAATTTAAGGCGTCATTTTTACAGAAAGAAAATTTTATAGTTTTTTTTTTTTTTTTTTTTTTTTTTTTATGAATGATAATACACTATCTACCAATATGTATTTGGACATTTTCGAATTTAGATGTTTTGTCAAATATCTAGAAAAGTTCTTTAGGAATCATCTTGAAGCTTTGGTAGTGTAAAGAACATACCTCATATATTTCAGCAAAAGGTGTGTCTTGAAGAAGAAAAGGGACAGGTTAAAAATTAAAGAAAGATCAAAATATTTAAGATCACCTTGTAAAAAGCAATGCTTTTAATGCTTTTTGGCAGTAGAATGTGATTATGAGGATTTTTCTCATCATATGTAAAACTTTTTATGAGGATACCGCATATATTCATGGAAATGTAACTTTTTTTTTTTTTTTTTTTTTTTTTTTTTTAATGTTGCAAAATATATTTCCACTTATTTAATTATGACACGACACGTAGGGTATTAGACCCATTGCAAAGCCATTTTTAGAAAAATTGCAATACTACATATGACACAGCATACTGCACTACTGACACAGAATACTGCAGAATGCAAAATCAGAATGCAAAAATGTTAAATATCTTGCAAAATATGAGTATTTTTGGTAAAGGATTTTTAACTACGCGTGCACTAGTTTTAAAAAAAAAACCATTTGCATAATTTAAAAGCCAAAATTATTGAACAACTTATACGAAAGCACAAAACAAATATCGTGTAAATTTAAAAAGTTATGAGACAGAAAATGAATAGAATTTTAGTTCTTCTTTAAATGAAGGAAGACGATCTTTTTTTTTTTTAATCAATATTACCATTTGACTTTGATTGAATAAAAATAAATGTGAGTAAAACGCCTTATAATTTAGCTTTTATTTTGAGAGAACTGAAATTCTGTTCATTCTATCTTTCATAACTTTTTGAGTTTACACAATAATTGTTTATGGATGTTTCATATAAATTTCTCAATACATTTGGCTATTAAATTATTCAAATGAATTTTTTTAAAAGCTAGTGCATGCGTAGTTAAAATTTATTTAGTAAAAATGCTCATATTTGTAAGATATTTAACATTTTTGCATTCTGATTGCAGTATGCTCTGTCTAATGAAGCATGACTAATTTTCTAAAAATGTTTTTCCACTGGGATCTAATTTTTTTTTTTTTTTTTTTTTTTTTTTTTTTTTTTAAGTTATACCACCCTGAATATATGTGGTAGCTGCATACAAATTTATACAAATAAGGAGAGGAATCCTCATAATTACATGCTTCAGTCAAAACGCATTTAAAGCATTACTTTTTACAGTGTGATTCGGTGAACCTTGCCAACGTATATTATGTGAGAAGTGCCGAGCTGGCTATCAGCCAGGGTAGCTCAGTGGTTTAGAGCATCCGCGCGTTAAGCGGAAGGCCCGGGTTCGATTCCCGGATCTGGTATTTTTCACATATGTTGGTAAAAAATCAGCCTTCCACTCCAATTATCAGAAGTGAGTTTCAGGATTGATCTTTGAAAATTTCTAAATTAGAGTTCCGTGGCCTATTGGAGTTGTGCCATGTTTAAATTTGTCACTTGATAAAGCTGCTCTAATGCAGACTCGGTGACCCTTGCCAACGTATATTATGTGAGAAGTGCCGAGCTGGCTATCAGCCAGGGTAGCTCAGTGGTTTAGAGCATCCGCGCGTTAAGCGGAAGGCCCGGGTTCGATTCCCGGCTTTGGTATTTTTCACATATGTTATTAAAAAATCAGCCTTCCACTCCAATTATCAGAAGTGATTCAAAATATTTTGACTTTTGTTTAATTTTTTACCGATCACCTTTTTTCCTTTTCAGGACACAACGTTTGCTGAAATTATACGAGGTATAACACATTTTTTACACTACCAAAGTTTCAAGATGATAACTAAAGAACTTTTTCGGATATTTGATGAAACTTTTAAATTGGAAAATGTCCAAATACTTAATGGTAGATGGTGTATTTTTTTTCCAGTCCTTTATGGTTAAGTGAAATAAGACCGATAGACTACACAAGGGTCCTAGCCTAGGGCTGAGCAGAATTTCACCCGTGGGATCATTCCAAAGGGTTTTAGCATGTACTCGCGAAAATGTCGGTGACAGCAAAAGAAACCTAGAGAGGCTACGCTTTTGAGCGCGAACTGAGATGAAACTTGGCACCTGCCATATTCCAGTTTTAAGATTAAAAACTGTGGACCATGGATAGGGAATTTTTAACAGGAATGTAATAATTTCTAATGTATTACAGAAAGCTGAAATATATTGGCTGTTTAAATGTAAGCTTGACATTCTATTTGAAATATCACACATTCTTTATTTAAAATATGTACTATGATTTTGTTAAGAAGTAAAATTTCAAATAACATTTAAATTAAATTTTTGTTGTTCAAATAGTATGAGGATTTGTACTTTTATTTCACTAAAACTTACATCGAAAAGTTAATTTTGTGGGCAAAAAATTATGAAGTAAAGAGGTATTGCGGGCGGAATCATGATAAATAAATAAATAAAATGAAATAAAATAAAAAATACTAATTTATTCAAAGAAATTTCTGTGCAAACGTTTATTACGAATTGTAAATTTATAAATATAAAATTATAATTTATTCTAATGTAAATACGTGTTCATTCAACTGATACGTATTAAAAAACTTCAAATAAGTATTTCTCTTCCCAAGTGAAATTTACTTAACTACTTTAGTATGTTAACGTACACAATTTGCGTCTTTACGCGCAAATAAAGTAAACATACACAACTAATCACCTACATGATTTAACTTATATTTTTTTAACATAAATTCATATGAATAATTTTCTATAAATTTGTTTTTTATTGCATATTATCACAAGCTTAATAAAGTACAAAAATTGCTATTTTTCAGAAGTCCTTTGTGTTTGTGTTGTTATAATACACAATAGAAACATTCTAAAAAGAAAACTACGTCGCAGTAAGTGACAAGATTTTAAAACTGAAAAAAAAAAAAAAAATAATAATAATAAAAAAATATACAGACACGACATTATTTCATTATTTAAAACATGAAAATCTGACATTGAGAGATTTTAATTTAGTGCCAGAGGCCTACTGCTAAACTTGTTAATATCGACAAATTCTTCTTTAGTTAATTCGTGACAATCTAAATTCCATGATAAAGTTTTCATTAAATCAAACCAATGTGTTTCAGCTTCAGATACTGTAACAAATAACGTTGGAAGTCCAAACTGTCTTATAGCCGCAAAACAACGTTTTTTCTCTTTTTCCCAATGAGGGGGAGGTGTGCCTTGGGGGGGACTCATGTCAAAGGTGTGCCTTGGGGGGGACTCATGTCAAAGTTGTACCTTGGGGGGGACTAATGTCAAAGTTGGGCCTTGGGGGGGACTCATGTCATAGTTGGGCCTGGGGGGGACTCATGTCAAAGTTGGGCCTTGGGGGGACTCATGTCAAAGTTGTACCTTGGGGGGGACTCATGTCAAAGTTGGGCTTGGGGGGGACTCATGTCAAAGTTGTGATCGACCGGCCATGCGATTGGTCCACCGTGATCAATCCAGCCGCCAGGAAATGTAGCCTGCAGGTGTGCTCTGGCGTCTGTGCTGAAATTTGCAGAAGCTCCGTCGTGTTGAAATCGAATGCGTAGACGAACAGGTATCGGAACATCATTCAGCATTTCTGGCAGAACCTCTTGCAAGAATGTTAGATAAATGGGATCGTTAAGTCTTTCTGGGAGAATGTACGGACCAAGAAAACAGTCTCCTACAATGCCAGCGCACACGTTAACGGGAAATTTTCGTTGTACGCCGAGCGGACGTGTAGCACGCGATTTTTCTTCCGTCCACGTATGCAGGTTGTGAAAGTTCATCACACCCTCTAACGTGAAATCAGCCTCATCCATGAAGAGAACACTTGCTGCGAAGTTTCGGTCTGCAGCACTTTCTTGCAAAAACCACCGCTCAAAATTCATACGATTGTTGTAGTCTACCGGTTCCAGTGCCTGGACGCGTTGTAAATGATAAGGATGTAGTCCTTCGTTGTGTACAATGCGCCAGACGGTAGCTTGGGGGATATGGGTCTTTCGGGATACAACTCGTGTACTCGTTGAAGGATTACGCTGGAGTTCTTAGACAAGTCTTCGTACAGCATCATCTGTCTGAATTATTCGTTGGCAACCAGCATCCGGCTTGTGCACGTCGAACGAGCCGGTTTCACACAATCGTCGATGCAGAGTGGCAAAGAATGAGCGGCTAGGCACCTTTTTACCAGAATATTTCTCACGATACATTCGCAAGGCTTCTCGTCCATTGCAGTTGGCCATGCCGTAAGTTAAATGCATGTCAGCCATTTCACGTTGTGTGTAACTAGCCATGTTAAGCCCAACGCATCCACGGCTCGAATGATGGCAATTTCTGTTCGCTCAGCTCTTGTTTGTATCACAACGCCCTCTCGTGGTTCTAGCGCTCTCTACAGGCGTTTGCAACCTTCTGTTCCTATGCGATTTTTTATCCTTGTTGTATGACTGATCTGTCGTATCATTTTGTCCACGTTTTTTGAATCACCCTGTATATATATACTATATATGTAAATGTGGTTGTTTAAAGAAATCGAATTACAAAATTAAAAAATAAATAAATAAACAAATAAATAAAATAAATAAATAAATAAATATGTTTATTATTGATGAAATTTTTGTGACAGATATGTGTACATTTTTTTTTTTTTTTTTTTTTTTTTTTTTTTAAATTTCACCACTATTAAGAACAAATTCAATTCTATAATAAAAATATTCTATAACAATTATGGTTCAAAATTTAAACAATAACATAATTAAAAGCATTTTTTAGAGGTTTTCAAATTAAATTCATTCTTTTAATGATATATTTATGAATTTTGCCAATATTTACTCGGATAATAATAATAATAATAATAAAACAGTCGTACACATTTCGTTCATAAATTATGGAACGAAATTTCACGAAAGCGGGCACAAATATTAGCCACATTTTTATTTAAAATTTCCACTATTTGTTACATTTTTAATGTAAAAGTGAATAAAGAAATTCTCAAAAATTATTTATGATTACAAATCTTCAAATCTTTTCTATTTCTTGTATGTCTAAAATGTAATTAAGTGCTTTAACAATAAAAATTCTAGTTAAAAAAAATGAAATTATTATATCATAATTTAAATTTATCTCAATTGAATTTATAATTTCATAAATGCTTACAAATTATTTGCTAAAAGCATTAAATTATATAACAATGTAAAAATAGCATTTTTCCTTTTTTTTTTTTTTTTTAAATATTGAAAGTTCGATTCCTAATTACTTCAGTAAGATTGGTATTACAGCATTAAGTAAGAACTAATACTGATAGAAAATTTCATTCATTTTAAAGTAGATGCAGATATTTCTTTTTAGCAAAAGTTGAAAAACTACTTTGAAAAAGCAATTAACATCTCAAATAATATTAAAACTTTCGAAATATTTTTTTTTTTTTCTAACATGTCTCTTCATGTCCTTACAAAATCTCATTACAAGATAACATCAGGCGAAAAAATATATATTTTCTGATTTAAAAATTCTGAAAGAAACTTCTTTTTCACATTTGATGCATTTTAATTTTGCAGTCGAGAACTAATCATTTATGCATGGAACATAAAGTGGTTATTTACAAAAACTTCAAAAAAATTTGAGAATCACTTTAGATTTTTAAGGTGTTTATTGAAGTAAATACATGAAATTATTATACATGTTTTGAAGCAAAAGTCTCCTAAAATTGCTTTTAAATTTATTTTAAGAAAAAAAAATTTTGATGTTATAGTTTGTTAAATTGGTAATAAAGAACACCCACACATACAAACACACGCACACGCACAGACACACACATACATATAAATATATTTATATGTGTGTGTGTGTGTGTGTGTGTGTGTGTTTGATTGTTTTTGTGCAAAGATGATGAAAATGCTGCCTTAATATATACTCTCATTTTTAAATATTGATTTTACACATGTCACATTTATTTACAAATACATTGTAAAATAGTTCTGCAAATTTATTAAAATTTTTATCGAGAGTCACGGTAAATTTAAAATAATTCTTAGTTCAAAGTAAATAATCGAGATTCTCAATCTGTATTCTGCAAAATTATCTATTTTTATTATTTAATTTCTCAATAAAAACTTAAAATTAATATTTCTATTCTAAAGAAGCATTCTAAGTCACAAATATATTCCCGCCAATGATTAATCATATTAATATTAGTCATTAAAATGTATATATATATATATATACCGAGTGTCCCAAAACTCAGTGGAAATTTTAAAAAAATCATAAAAATTGAAGGAATTGGTGGAATGGAAAGCGCTTTGTTAAAAAGTTATTATTATGAAGGGAGATTTTTTTCGGTAATAATAAACAAAATATAATAGTTAAAATTTTAAGAGGTCGCTGCGCTTTTTTAAGAGGTCGCTGCGCTTGAGGAAGTCACACATTTCTATGGAAAAATATATTTATTTGCATGCATATGTTTACAGGCATATAAATCGTATTTTGCGTTTCCCCAATAACCACAAATTACAGTTTGCAAAGGAATTCCACACCGCCATCGGTTCTTACCTGAGGAATAATATCTTCACTAATAACGTTTTATCAACCAAGTCAGCATCGCAAATAAAACTTCATGTACGCATGTACGCGCAAATAGGAGGCCAAAGAAAAAGTAAGATGTGTTAATCGTAAAACTGTGATATTTATAAAAGTCTGATTGGTATATTTCTCGTTATGCATCTGTGAAGTCCCCTCTGTCAACGAAAAATTTAACTATTTTCTTTCTTTACCAAAAAAAAAAAAAATCCCTCTTTAGGAAAATGACTTTTTCGCAAACCGCGTTCAATTTTACTAAATTCTTCAGTTTTTATGAATTTTAAAATGTTTACGGGTTTACTGGACAGCCAGTATATAAATAATAGATTTTTTAACATCTATATATTTTATCTTTCTCTGTAATTTAAAATAAGGCTTTAGATAAATGATTATCAGTAGTTTTCTGTTGAGTTTTTAACAGTGTATGCTATTATGCAGAATTTAGGATTTTTATAAAATACAAAATTAATTCTTCAGAATACGAAAAAAGCGAAAAAAAAAGTCTTACTTTTTAAGACACTTTTTTGCAACTGAAATTAAGACGTTAAAATGTCTTAAAACACCGCCATGTTTTTTAGGCTTAGAAAAACCGCCATGTTAGGCTTAAAAACACCGCTATTTTTAAGGCTTTTTAATAAATAAATAAATAAATAAAGGTTGCCTGCGATTCTTTTTTTCTGTTAAAAGTAGATTTTATAATTCTCTAGAGCATTAAAAAAAAAAAAAAAAAAAAAAAATGCCGCTCACCGAGCACTGGAATCGAACTCACATCAGTCGCGGAATATGAAACCAAGCATCGGAAGTCGTAGTTAATGCTATGTACGTTGCCAATCAAGCACACACCCGCGGCCCTTTTTATAGTTATATGTAAGTCAGTATTAGCAAAACGCAGGTAATTACATGTTATAATTCGTATTTATTGTTATAAAACTATTAATAATATACTATCTAACAGTTAATATGCATTATTATATTAAATTTTGTATCTAGAGGTTTAGAATTTTTTAAAAATGCATATAAAAAATGTGAAAAACTATCCTTATTTCGCCCTAAATATTTTTGGATAACGATCCTTCTTTAAACTGTTTTTTAAAAGAAAACAAATTACGAACCTGAATACCTGAAAATTCGTTGTTTTACGCTTAAGAACAAGTAAATCTGTGGAAGAAAATAGATTTTTTTAATCGAAATTAATAAATAAAATATAATAAATAAAAAACAGTGATGCACAAATTGTTCAAGATTCGCTTTCTTAGCTGTAAGTTCCTTACTTTTATATTAATACTTTTTCTTTAAAATATTTATTGAATGAGGAAAGAAATTTATAGTATATTGCTTATTTTTAGTATGTTGCTTAAAGTATATTTCATATAAGAAAAAATGCCAAGAAATGCAAGTGTCTGAATTTCCAAAATGGACAAAAATTTAGACGCATTTGCTGTCTAAAATTTCTCATAGTTATGCATTTTAGATATTTTTTGTGTCTGAATTGGTAATTTAGACACATTTCTGTCTTAAATTAAGATATCTATAAAGTCTCAGGTGTATATTAAGACATTTGCGTATCTTAAATGATTTTTCAGTTGTTTTTATGTCATAAATTAAGACACCTTTATTTGCAGTGTATGAATAATGATAGTTTTTTGTTTAAACCATTGTAATCACAATTAAGTTTTCTGAGTAAAATTTTTACACGATGGCCATAGTAAAAGTGAAAAAAGTAAATCCGTGTAATATAACGCATGACCACCGTAAAACAATGACAATTTTTTTTTTTTTTTTTTTTTTTTTTTTTCTTTACGATTATACAAGGTGTGTCCCGAAAGTAAGTTGAATAAGTCCAGGGAAAAAGATTTATTGCAGATAAAGGTACAATCAACTAAAATTCTTCAAAGTAATTTCCGTCTGCGTTGGCATACCGGCACCAGCGTTATTGCAGATAAAGGTACAATCAACTAAAATTCTTCAAAGTAATTTCCGTCTGCGTTGGCATACCGGCACTCAGGCGCTGAACGCACCCTGTAAGGCGTCGACAGGGACCTCCTTCAAGCACCTCGTCGTCGCTGATTAGACGGCTTCCAAAGTCCCGAAATGGTGGCGCTTCGCGGGAACAAGAAGTAGTCAACTGGTACCAAGTGGTGGCTGTATGGTGGCTGGAGCAGTGTTGATACACCGTGTTTCGGTAAGTAATCCTTGATAATGAAGGCGGTGTGCCATGGTGCATTGTCATGGTGAAGACGCCAAGTATTGACTATGTTTTTTGTTGTTATTTTTACTTGTATTCTACAATAGCGAACAAAAGTAAGTATCAAGCAGTTTATTTTTAAAATTCTTTATAATTATTATTAAAATATAATATAATTACAGTCAATTTACTTCAGATCAGCATGTGAAACATGTATATGTTATATAATTTTAATTCATATTTTAGGAGAAACCCAAAACGGAAAGAGTTTTTTTTTTTTACACAAAAAGAAATAGAGAAGTTTATGAATGAGGATTTCCCTTCAGGTAGCGAAGATGAAGCCCTAACAGTGACGATGGAGAGGAATATATTCCTGATTCTCTTCTAGAAAAATCTAATGATGAGCCATAAAACGAAAGCGAAAATGAACCTAGACATAAAGTATTATTTCATTTTATAGATGTTACCGTGATAAATTCTTGGTTTCTTTGCAAAGCTGCCATACAACAATGTTCTATGCAACTAGGAGTTTTCAAGATGTCCATTGTCAGAGGACTAATACAAGTAGTATCAAGAGTAATTGATGAACAAGATACAAGACTTATGCAAACAAGGGCCATTGTCAGTTGAAAAAAACTACAAAAAAAATATATGTCAGTCAAAGCAAACTCTGTCCTCATGCATGTCCGCTACGATGGAGTGGAGCATTTTGCTAGACAAACATCAAATATTGCTCAAAGATGAAAGATGGAATTATGTCAAGAAAATCTACATATTCATGCGTAAAATGCAAATTTTATTTGTGTATCGATGGAAAAAGTGACTAATTTTATTATTTTTACCAACAAAATTGTTAAAACTACTTTAGATATCCAGTTTCTATATGCATACTATCCACTAACGTAGACAAACTGTAACTATTAAGATAAACAAAATTTTGATGAAACAGATTTTTCCCCTGATTTCTGGGGCTGTTTTAAATAGGAAAAACACAATAATTTCCTTTAAAGTTTTGCAGGTGATTAATATGCAATAAAGGGTTAATTGACATGTAATTCTGGGACATGGGGGTTTACCGCACCCTTCAAACCCTGTTCAATTACAGTGCATACAATTATAAAATAAATAAAATAAAATAAAAATAAAATAAATCAGGCTGTTATTAATTTACCTTCAAACTTTTAAGTGGTAAACTAATACGAAATTCAAAATGCCAAATTTGAAATTCTTGCAGCTATTTGTTTTTAAGTTATGCTGATAACAGATATACAGGCAGATTAACCTCTAAAAATTGGACTGTCGTAATCAGGTTACCTCAAAGCGTGATATTATATAAAAGTCAGAGTTGAAAAAAAAACTTCAAAAAAAATGCTTTATTTACAATATGGGTATGAAAAATTAAAACCCGAATAAACTACTACGTTAGAAACACCAAAGAAAAATATTGAAAATGCATACAGCTGTTTCGGTAGCCTAAAGCGTACCGCCTTCAGTGCAAAAAGGATTCTGAATCAGGAGAAGTGCTCGTATATATAGGAGAGGGGCGGGATTTAGTTCGACCGATAGGATTACGGGAAATGAGGGGAGAATGGCCAATAGGAATTTCAGAAAGTTAGCTGTGTAAACAGTAGAAAAATTAAGAAAATGTTAACTGAATATAAAATTTCCAACAGTTAGACAAATAGGGAATAGTGAAATCACAATTTACAAGGTTTTTTACATTTTTATAAATATGAAAAGCTTCAAAGTAATCGAGTTCATGAATGGATTTAGGTCTGCAAATTATTTTAGCTGAATTAAATTTAAAATTATGCTTTTCCTCCCAGCAATGTTTAGAAATAGCCGATTCATTGGTTTCTTGTTTGCAGACGTAATTCATATGTTCTTTTAGACGAAATTTAAGGCTGCGTTTAGTTTGGCCAATATATGATAAACCACACTGACAGGAAATACTATAAATACCCCAAGAATTATGCATATCAATGGGATTTTTTAACTGAGAAAAGGTGAGTTTATTGGAAGGCGAAAATATTATTTTAAAATCATATTGTTTGAGAATTTTAGCTATGTTCTGACTGGATTTAGGAAAATAGGGTAAGACAATACCGATATTAGAAGAGACTGATTTAGTAGACGAAATACGAGGGAGTTGTAATTTTTGGATAGTTTTGTGTATAATGGAAGGGTCATAACATCTGTCAATTGCAATGGCTTCCAGGTATTTAATTTCAGATTTTAATAAAATAGGATTTGAACCAATATTAAGTGCACGGTTTACAAAAGTATAGAAAACAGCCATTTTTTGGTTAGGTGGGTGACATGAACGCGCATGGAGAAGAAGGGAGACAGCAACATTTTTTCGATAGACGGTGGTTGAAAAACCATTTACAGTGCGAGAGACGAGGGTATCAAGAAATGGAAGGGGGCCATTATTTTATATTTCATATGTAAACTGGATATTACTGCCAATTGAATTTAAAGTTTCTAAGACATGGTCAATATTGTGATGAGATATGTCGATATGCATGAAGGTGTCGTCAACGTAACGGGTCCAAAAAGGAAAAGATATTTTCTTAAAAAGCTTGCTTTCGAAATAGTGCATGTAAATATCTGCGAGAATTGGGGAGATAGGGGAACCCATGGCTAAACCTTCAGACTGACGATAGAATTTATTTTAAAAAGTAAAAGTGGTTTGTGATAAACAAATGCGGGTAAGAGAGATTAATTCTTGTATTTCAAAAGATGTGAAATGAAACTCTTTGTAAACAAAATGTAAGGTAAATCCTGGGTTGGTTGGTTGGTTGGTTGACTTTTATTGGCGCAAAATCCACAGTGGGACATGCTGCGCCAAACAATTACATATAAAAAAACAAGAAGCAGCTTCTGGATGGGTGAACCCATCCAGATAGGTAAATCCTGGGAAAATATCCAGAGTTTCTGGAAGTCACACCCCCCGTAAAGAGGCAGTAGATAAATTCAGACTTAAGACAAAGCCTGACTGCTTACCGGAACATTTGTTCAGAATAGGCCTAATTAAATCCAAAGTATGCCCTATTTGCAAAGTAGATACTATGAATTTCTATCACCTCTTAACTTGTAATAGATTTAATAGCAACTTTTAGATTGAAGGAGATGTCAGTAAACTACAGTCGGCAGCAAAAGTATCAGAGCACTAGCAATAATTCCTGTCTAGCAATAATTCCTGTCTGTAGAGTCATGATCTTAGTTTGTCTAAGAACATGATTCGACAAGGATTTATTTAAAACAGTTTTAAGTGTACTTTTTTGATATCGAAATTATTGGCTAGTGCTCGGATACTTTCTCTGCCGACTGTATATTGGGACGACAGAACCTACAATAACTCTCAGAGACTAGACAATCTTTATCCTGTTCTCCCAATAAATTATCGTTTGTTTTAGTTATTGTTATTATTCATTTTATTCTGTTGTTATTGTTTTTATTCCTTTTGTTATTTTTATTCTTCATTTTGCTGTTTTCTGTTTTGAATTGTGATTTTTGTATCGTTCTGGACTGTTAGATGTGTATGAATTAAATTCCGAAATAAAACCATATGTTTCAACAATAAATTATACCATGCAATTGCTAATCTATCGATATAAAAAAAAGAGCCTAGTTGTAAACTTTATCATGATTAACCTTTTTAGTCTAAAGACGAGAAAAACTATATTTTTAATTGGCTGAGCATTGCAATGACTAATACAAAACGCTATAACTTTAAGCACATATACAGCTAAGATGGATAGTAAATTTTTACATCAAGGAAATCTGAAACACTAATTGTCGTATTTCGGGAAAAAAAAAAAAAAAAAAAAAAAAAAAAGAGTTTCATGTGAAGGTGATAGCGTTAGTTTCTTATTTTGAGAGAAAATTTCATACCATTTAGTTGATATATATATATATGTGTGTGTGTGTGTGTGTGTGTGTATATAATAGAAAAAATCAATTAAATGTCATTTTTTTAGTAATATTTCCTAGTTTTCACACACAACCGAGTAAACAGCAAGGGAAGGAGGTTTTCTTTTTTTCTTTTTCTTATGTTTTTAGAATTCAGTACAATAAAAAATATTTTATTTGAATTTATCGATTATTATTTAATTTGCTTATTTAAATTTTCTTCAAAAAACATGTTTTCTTTTATTTACTGTGTTTCTTTTTCTTTATAATATTAATGCAAAAATGTTACCTGGTATTTAAATTTGTATCATAGAAATACATGTTATATAAAAGATAGTGTTTTCTGTCCTTTAGTTTTGATTCATCCATTTTTCAATCTTCACATTATTAATTCACTTCTAATTATTCTCCCTCTATGTACAATGCGTGAAAACTAAGCAATGAAATAGCATAGTCAGTTATTAATTTATCTGTCAACAGAAAATAAGAAAAAGAAAACATACTAAGACTTGAATTTAACGGCAAAAATCTAGAAAGAAAAAAAATACTACATTTTATAACAAAAATAAAAATTAACATTTTTTTTTTTTTTTTTTTAAGTTATAGAAAACAACTAATTGATTTTGATTTTTAAGTTTGAAACCTATAAGACGAAAAAGTTGATTTTCTGTTGAAAATATCGATAGATTTACTGTTGAAATTAAATTATCATCTGAAATTTCTAGTATAATTTTTTTCCCACCATGTTTTTTTTTTTTTTTTTTTTTTTTTTTAATAATTTAAATACTTAATACATGTAGCATTTTAAAAGGAATTTAAAGGAAAGGTTTTTTTTTATTATTATTATTTAATGTTATTTGAATCTGCTGATCAATTTGATTTTACCATTTTGTTAATTTATATTCTACCTGACAATAGTTGAAGTAAAACTTGTAAAAGTTACGTATTTTATCTTGATATTTTTCCTAACTGAAAAATTAACAATATACAAATATATGTATATATATACATAAAGTATGATCGAAGATAAAGGAAAAAGAAATATATTTATAAATGATCCAAATAAAAGTATTTTTAAGGAAAACAACTTTTACTAAAAAAAAAATTGTCTTCCTTTTAAAACTACATATAAAATGAAATTACTGAGAAATAAAAAAATATATATACATATAATTTGTGTTAAAAAAAAAAAAAAAAAAAAAAAAAAAATCTGTTAAACTTTAATTTTGGAAGCTAAAGTTATTTTTTAGATCACATTTTCACATTTTTAAAATAAATTTGTCATAAGCAAATGCTTTAGCTTAAGTTAAAAATCACATATTTGTTGATCAATGGCTCATATTTGCTTCTTTTCCTTTTTCAGTTTGACAATAGCATCATTCATCAAAATAATATATCCAAAAGCTGTCAAATTTTTTTTTAAACTTTTCTTTATTTAAAAAAAAAAAAAGTTTTTCATAAATAGGTTGTGACTTATCAAAATTTCTTTTTTTATAAATCGTTCAAAACCTTTTTTTTATTCTCTGAACACGTCTGAATTTTGTCTTATTTTTTAGAAAAATCTTAATGATTTTATATCATGTTCATATATTTAGAGAATTTCGTAAATAAGAAAATTTATTAAAGTGGATGTTTAAATACATCATTTTTGAAAAATGACATTATATATATAAGATAATTAAAGTAACTATTTATACATATTTTGCTTGACATTTTCTTTTAATTAAAGTAATATATATATATATATATATAATGTTTTCATTAATTTTAAGACATGTAAAATTAAAATATATTTAAATAGTTTCATATTAAATTTATATTTTTTGCAGATATCTTTTTGAAATTTAGTTGCTTAAGAAAGGTCGTAAGTAATGTATTTTATACGGAAAAGCCGCACTAATTATACTTACAAGAGAAGTATAAGTTTTTGCTTAGTTTTTTACCAAAACCTCTAGGTATCCCATATTTCCTCATTCATATTACTTATTTAAAAATGAAATTTTGCTAATATATGTATATAAATAAATAAATAAAATATCGTACGCAATGTAAGCTACAAAATATTGAATATTGTGGGTAATGTACGCTTGTTGAATTTCGGAATGAAAATTAATTTGAACTTTGTGTTACATACTAGGTATTGTACATAATTCATAACGTTAATGTTTTTTGTAATTTACAGTTGTCTATCTAAATTTATATTACAAGTAAAATATAGTTTATCTGAAATTTACCTAACAACAAGGCCAATATATGTGTAAATTGAGTATTAATCCTAAAACAATAATGCATGATAATGGTTATTAAAATTATAATTATAGAAAATACAATATTTTATTTTCTCAAATGATTATATTGATAAAAAAAGTGCTATTGATTTTGCATTTTTAAGGGCGTATAATAAATAAGTTTTTTTTTCTTATTAAACATTGCACATTGATTTTAAATTTGCTGTTTATCTGGAAACATTGAATTGAAGTATACATTTTTAGTTAGAACCCGCATTAGTCATGCATGCTAAAAATTATTATAATAGCGTTAAAGCTGAATTAATCCCGTAAATACATATGAAAATCACATTTATCTAAAAAATGGAAATTAGGGATATATTTATCATTGTAAAAATTGTCAGATAATTATATTTGTTATTATTTTTTCCCCCAGAGATGAGTGCTGGTTACACCTGAAAGCTAATTTTCTTGCAGATAAGAAAAATCCAAATCGAATTACCATACCAAATCTCTAACTATAATTTCTTACCAAAATCGTTCAAACAGTTTCCTATAAGATCAGATTTCTGCTGTGTATTGTTCTAGGCAAAGACCAGCGACACAGCTAATTTTCCTGAAGAAGAAATGTGAGACCGAAATTTCATCTAAAAAATAAAAATAAAAATAATATCCCTCTGAACTTTTTTATCACAATCACTCGAGCAATCAAAATCAATTTCCAACAAAACAACGTTTATTCCCTATTTCTCCCTGATGATGTGCAGGTTACCAATGAATGCTAATTATACTGAAGATGTGGATATCTGAGATAGAAATATCATCTCAAAAACACGATAACTCTAAATATTTATCAAAATCTTTCTACTACTTAAAAAAAAAAAAGAAGAAGAAGTTTCTCCTTTTTTTACTTTCTCTTACCCATAAGTTAAAGTATTATATTAGTGTCAAGTTTTCGAAAGTGCTTTTTTTGTTATATTTACACGTTTTGAGGTCCCCTGAATCCGAAAATAATGTATTTAGCGATTGAGCTGTGTGCCTGTCTGTCTCTCTGTGTGTGTGTCTCAAGAAGCATATCTCAAGAACAAATTGTAGCAGAAAGTCCTAACTTGGTATTCTAAATGTATATGATACAGGAATGCTACACTAAGCTTTTCGTTGAGATGAAGAAAATGGTTCGTGTACAGGGACACCCAAGAGAATTCAAATACATTACGTCTATGGGAGAAAGTGCAGGTAAGTAGAGTTTAACATCTATAGACTGCACTAAACGAAATGAAGTGAATATATATTTTTTATATGCGTAAAAACATGCCTCATGTAGAATATGGTAGGGAAATCATTCACTGTTTATTTACAGGGCTACACAAAATAATTAGATTATAGTGCTACAATAGCAGAAAATTAATGGAAGTGTATTTCAGGTTATGCTATAGGATTATATTTAGGTGCACTATGTGGTCTGTATATAATCTTCAAATAATTTACAAGGCTGCAAATGATTAAGCGATAACTTTCTTTTTTACTGTTAGTGGAAGTGCTGTATACTATAATATTTTCCATTTTCAGGAAAGCTGCTCAGGAATTGAAATTAATTCCTCATAGACATACGGTAAATAATATATGTTTTTAAAATAAATATTCATCACTGTTTTTTTTTTTTTTTTTTTTTTTTTTTTTGTATATTTACACGTTTTGAGGCTTTCTGATTACCGAAGTCAAGTTTTTTGACGTTTGATCTTTGTCTGTGTCTCTTAGAGTAACTTAACAACAAATGATTTTAGGCGATCCAAAAATTGTATTTTCAAGTTAATATAAGTTTGTTGCAGGAAAAGTTTGATCAAGACTAATAAGTTTCAAGGAATGTTGCATGTGAAAGTTGTCTGTATAATTTTATGTGTACTTTTAATTCTAATAACAGATTTAAATTCTATATAAATGTATGTGCAGTAATGAAACGGGGGCTTGAGTGGGGCGGCAGCCCCCTTACAAATATAAAATTATCATATAAAACTCTTCTAAAGCTTAATTTCAATTGTTTAACATACGTTTACATAACAGTATTGGTTATCTTACCTCTTATCTCCAACCTACATTTATAGTATTAAATTTCAGGGTAAGAGAAAGTCGTGTTATTGGCATACCAGATTATTTTCTCAAGGGAAGCGAAGATTATCGTAAACGCTAAATGTTCTAAAGTGAATTTCAGATTTTAGAGTTTACAATTCAATTGCAAACTGAAAAAGTCCCAAAATGTATTTTTTTTTTTTTCAAAACATTCAAAAAGGTTTTAAGAAAACGATTTCACTGCCATGTCACGTGAAAATGAAGATTAACAGTGAACGCTACTATTCGTAAAGATGCGGATAAATCAGATGGGTTTCACATTTGAAAAACTATGAATGCTAATTTTATATCAAAATCGTTAGAAACATTTTCTAAAAAGAAAACTTTCTGCCCTTGTTTTGCGACAGGTGGAGTGAAATTTTTACTGTGAACGTTAAATTTCCTGAAGATGTGAAAGTTCAGTTTGAATTGTCCTTTAAAAACCCCTAACACTTGAATATATTTCAAAATCTTTCGAGCAATTACCAAGCAAACCTAATTCCAGCCATATTTTGACACAGTTGAGTGAGGGATAACACAGCAGTATACGCTGTTTTTCTTGGAGTTGAGGATATGTTAGCTAGGTTTCTCATTAAAAAAAAAAAAAAAAAAAAAAAAAAAAAAAAAAAAAAAAACTTCTTATTCTATGTTTTTATTAAATTCCTAGGATTTGTTTCCGAGAGGACAAAGTTTTTGCCGTATTTTACAGTAAACGAAAGATGGTTAACAATGAACGCTAATGTTTGTGAAGCAGAGGATAAGTCAAATAGGTTTTACTTCTCAAAAATTTTTTAAGCCTAAGTTTTTATTAAAATCATCGTGTTCATTTCCAAGTAAACCCAAATTCTGCCGTATTTTTGAAACGGCGGCTGATAGGTTAGCAGTGAATGCGAATTTTCCTTAAGATGAGCATAAGTCCAATTGATTTTTTACCCCCATAAAACCCTTAACCCCAAACTTTCATCAAAATCATTACATCCATTTCCGAGTAAACGCAATTTCCGCCATATGTTTTAAGTAGCCGATAAAGAATTGACAACGAATGCGAAATTTCCTAAAAATAAGGAGAATCACATTTTTTTTTTTTTTTTTGTTACCCCAAAAGACCGTTAAGTCGTTTCCGACATTTCCACGAAAATGTATAATTATAAGTCTCGTGTTTAACTCGTTTAATATGAGTGGGATTAATTTTTAATAGTGTTTAGCGAAGCGTCAAAATTCTGCTAGTTTAGCAATAAAGATCGACTAAATATTATGTTAAAAAATATTGAATACGGACACACGTTTAATTATTTATTTCATTTTACTTACTTGTTTGTTTGGTTCTGGTTAAAATTTGTTATTAAATATGTATATATATATATATTCCTTTTATGTAAAATTAAAACAACACATCTTTTTTTTTTTTTTTTTTTTTTTTTTTTTTTTAAGAATAAGCATCGTTTTGAATTACCATAATAGAAAAAATAATATTATACAAGTTAAACTTGTTATATATGTACTCATACATAAAAGCATACGTACGGGAATATGTAACGATAAAAAGTCTCAAAGATTTTAAATTTAGAGAATGGAAAAGAGCATAATTCTCACCGAGGATATCATTATATTATTAGCAGAAATTTTCAAAATAATGAATAATAATTTTAAATATGCATTAGTTAATAAATATAAAGATTTCAAAATAGAAAATAATAAAACATGAAAATTCAACAACGTTCAAGGATTCAAAACATTTTTAAATGAAGATATAAAACTGAAAACTAAATTAAATTAAGAAAACGTTATTATTATTTCCACTTAGCTTTTTCTTTTTCTTTAGCTTTTTTTTTTTTTTTTTGTTTAATATATATAAATTTAAATTTTGAAAGATTAAAATTTATTTCACTTTTTTTTTTTTTTTCGTCCAGTAAAATTTTTAATAAAGAATATTTTTTCCTTAATGATGGTATTAAACAATGAGGTAAATGTTTAATCTTATGGATGAGAGTTAACTCAATTAAGAGATCTGATATTTAATAAGGTAGGCTTTGTTTTATGTAACGTACAAAATTAACATACTTTGTTTTTAAATTATAATTTATTTTTAAACATATAAAAGAGTATTAATTAGAAAAATGTTTTCTAGAGGTAATGCATTGTTCACGCGAGTTAATTTTAGAGTATATTAATTAGGTTTATTCATTTTCATTTTATTATTTTTAATCGATCTTTTTATGGTAAATCTTATACGTAGTTTCAGTTTTCTTTTAGAAAAATAATGTCTTTTTAAAATCAGAATTCAGATAAATAAATAATTATATTAAAGATAATTTCAAAATCATTGAAAGCTTCAAAAATTGTTATCCTTGATGTACATTTATGATATAAATAGTAATATAAATAATCGTAATGATCTCTTACGAATAAAATATTATATGAAATATATATTCATTTATATATATATATATAGCATTAAATAAAATTTTAAATTAATTTTGATATACATATTTAACAATATTATGTGAACGAATAATACTTTGTAAGTTACATAAAAAAAAAATGTGTAACTAGTAGATATCATAATAAATATAGGATTACCATTTACTGCAGATATAACTACGGTTCGACTTAGAACGATGGCTTTCTGTAAAATATTTAAATAACGAAATAAATTCATAGAAATAAAAATAAATAAATAAATAAAGCGTAGAAAAAAAAAATGTGCGTTGACAAAAATTACCCCCCCCCTCCCCCAACTAAAAAATATTTTTAAGTCTTTTTTTTTTTTTTTTTTTTTTTTTTTTTTTGTGTGTGTGTGTGTGTGTGTGTGTCGGGGGATTATTATTATATTTTTTTCACGCATAGTATTATTTTATTAAATTATCAATCAGTTATCTAAATGTAAAAACGTGACTTGAAGTTGAATTAAAACAGCAAAGTAAATTTAACTTTAAATTAAAAACGCCAATATAATATAGTTGTGTGTGTGTGTATGTGTGCGTGTGTTTGTCTGTGTAGAATCTGACTACTTCAGTTTCGGTGGCGTAAAGCATGTCGTCATTAATGCACAATAACAATTAGTTGATTTTAGAGTTAAGTTGATTTTAGAGTCGGATTATCAGCCAACTAAATTAGACGATACGTAATTTGTTGGGCCGTTGAACCGGCTATAACGCCCGCTTATCTGTTTATATACAGGGACAATAATACTTCTTGATATTACGAAAGTTTACGAAAGAGCGTGAAGATTATGTTAAGCAATATCTGTCTACAATTATTTTTATACATAGTTATTGACTTAAATCTAAATTATAATTATGAATATTTCTGTATGATCATATTAATCCATGTCTGAATCTACATTAAATTGCAGTTTTTCAATAAAAAATTACTAATATACTATGTTTGGAAATATCATCAAATGAATTTATAATATAAATAACAATGAGAAAAATTACATAATAATAATAATAATGATTTAATTGAATCTCTAAAATCAATAGAATTTATATTTAAATCCATAATTTAAAAACACATATCCCATCATTTAGACAGTGTAAAGAAAAACTACACTATTATTATTATTATCTTGGTATTAAAAATAGAGTTTTGTCTATGCATGAGCAAAAGTTTTTATTTATTTATTTATTTATTTATTTTAAGAACACAGTTACTGTTAATCAATCTTAAGTAATGGTTAAATTTTTTATAAATACGTCATTGAAATTACAATGTCGTAATATTTAATTGTTTAATTAATGTAATGGTTATTTAGGCTTACTTGCTGGATTACTTTAGATTCAATGTTTAAATAACCAGGAACATGTTATTTTATATTTTTCAACTTGGCAGATTTTTGGAAAATAACTCTTGGTTAATTACCATCCCATATATCCAAAATGCAAAGCCGATTTATTAAACAATTCGTAAGAGAAAACTACAGTACATATCTTTTATTTTATGAAAGAGACATGTCTGTAGATGTGCCAAATTTGGTTTATTTCACGGCAATTACTGTAAATTAGACGTAAATAACAATTACAAAGTTGATTTTATAGAGAAGTTATGACGTAACCGATTTATTGTTAAATTAATCCAAACAAGATACTGATTCGATTCTTCCATAAACTAATGCTAAAGAAATTGTCTAATATTTATTTCACATTTTATCCAATTTTATCTAGAAGAACACATGGTTTAGAAGCAATATTTAATTCCCATTTATATATATATATATATATATTTAAAATATTTTACAGCTTCGAATTGTTATAACAAACTCTCAAACAAACTAAATAATCTATATCATGACAAAAGATTAAAAAAAAAAAAAAAAATGTGAAATAAAATAAGGTTTATCAAATCGCAGAATGATTTCAGATTCAATAAATTTATTTAGTGTTCTTTATATGTTTAATAAAATCAATTGTTTTATTTGTTTACCAGTAAGATTATTAAATTTTTACTATCATTATTATTATTATTTCTATTGTAATAAATTGTCATTAAGTACCCACAGTTAGCAAAAAGATATCGGCTAATATCAAAATATAAAATTGGATAATATGAAATACACCCACGCCCAAATATATATATATATATATATTCAGAGATATTACTTTCTGATATCTGTTAATATTACCATTATTTACTGACCTAAATAAACTTAATTTTTTGATACAAAGACGTGACGCATGCTTAGAAGACCACGTTGATTCTTTCATAATATCAGTAGATGTCTCTCAATATCCCCCCCCCCCGTTTAAAAAGGTTTCTGACTTTTCGAGGGTCGGCAGACATCGCAGAAGATCGTTTTTGTGAAATTTGCCAATATTAACAAATATTAAAAAGAAATAATCAATATATATATTTATTTATTTATTAAGAAAATAGTATTTTGTAATTTTATTTTTCAAAATATTGTTCTTAGATCATATTAATTATAAGTACTGAAAGTAATTCTTTTAAACCCCCCCCCCCCCCCCTTTTTTTTACAGTAACTCTTTGAAATTATGTCTGTCAATATCAATACGTATCGTACGTTTAACGTATGACGTATAATATTCAGTGACAATTGAAAATGTCGACGAATATCGGTAGCACATTGGTCATCAGTTTTGTAACTAACATTTTTGTACTTTTATTTATTTATACATTATTTAATCATTCCTCGAATTTAGTTATACGCATTTTAGTATTTAAAAAATATTTTATACAATTTAAACGCATTTGAGTGAGATTTATGTGTTTATTCCTAGAAAATGTATGATTAAATTTAACACAATTTCTGAACCATCTTACTTCTCAACCTTTGTAGTAACAAGATTTTAGTTGATTATATAATATGCGTAAAATCAACCAAAATATGACAAGTACGAATTAATATTTTATTAATATTAATAATACTTATAAAGCGTAAACAGTTCACTAAAACAATAATTAATTAAAGAACTGGTGTACCAAAAATATTGCGCACGTCTTTAAAAGCAAAATTTGAAATTCTCTTATATCCACCGTTATAATGACTGCTGTCTTGAATGATCTAGATGAAATGAGTATAGTTTACAATAATTCACAAGTTTTGAATACATAAGGGGACTTGAACATGCTTTCATGTTTTATCTGGGATTCGAACTCCTTATCTTCATTTCCAGTCACGAACTCCTTGACCTTGGCAACTACATCGTTGTTGAAGATCATTTCTTCTTTGATAAGTATCAACTGATATGATCAAGAATGTCACTGCTTGGTCAGTAATTCATGTGATACGCTCCAAAAAATCTCTGAGAAATTTTATCATCGATTTTCAGCGCATTGTAAATCAGACTGCAAATGCTTTTACAGATCTAAGTGTAAAAATTCACAGCATCCCGTGCTGTGTTTCTGCTTAAAAAATGCTGTAATTTTACAGAAATGTTTTAAAGTGTACAGCTGGCATGACGTTGAGCTACAATGTTTCATTTCTCTCACTTTTTTTTATTATATTAAACAATGTTAGTAATTATAATTACATAAAACTAAATGATCACGTATGCTGCCAAGCGTGTCAGGAGTTGAAATCAGTTTGATATATTAAAAATATTTATTTAATATTCAAAAATGTATTGTAGCATTACAGTGAAAAAATATTAGCCTTTCAATTAACCATAATGTGATATTTTGTAATGTGGTAAATTTATATCATGAGTTTTTTTTTTTTAAATCCAATGGCGCGGCACTTGCAAGTGAGCATTGGCTGGGGGTCACCGAATGATGACATTTGGGAAGGACCACCCAATGAGCGGCCACCGCTACCCCTAACAGGGACAAAACATCCATACCTTTTCCGGGATTCGAACCCAGGACTAACCGTATAGAAGTAAGGGACGCTAACCACTACACCGTTTGGGAGACTTATCTCATTAGTGATTCTCATAAAAAAAATGAACAGTAACACTGCCACGAACACATACATTTAAAATTTTTGAAAATATCATAAGGTTACATTAAATTATTCAAATTAGTACTATGTTTTTAATTGTCTTTTTTTTCAATTCTTAAAAAATAATTTTAACACTTTATCGCTGTAATAATTTTACTACTACATTGCTAAAAGTTAGCTTTAACACTTTATCTCTGTAATAAGTTTACTGCTACATTGTTATAGTTTTATACTATTTAGTAATAAATAATAAGGGCTTTGATTAAAACATAAATTGTTCCAGTTTTAGAATAACACAGAGAAATAATATATTTAAAGTATTTATGAAGATGTTTCTAAATTTATGTAAATTCTAATTTTTTAAAGTCTATAATTCATGAAGCGATAGAGATGGGGCATATTTGGATAACTTTCAACTAATAAATAATTCGCAATCGTTCATTGTCTATTGACATTTTATTTTTATATACAAAAATAAAACATTTTATATAGCGCTACAATAAGAACATTGATCAATTCCACCTGCCTTCACTTTGTTGAATTAACTTGCTAATGCTATCACATAAGGATTGAATAGAAGTTTAATATACTACGGTATTTTTAACCAGCTTTCTGAGAAATGCACCAGAGTAGCTTCAAATATTGTTTCTTCTATTTTGCATGCATGATATCGTGCTGTATTGAATTACGTTAAAAATTATATTCTACGTGACATCTTTTGTATTGCATTAATTTGAGAAACTAACTACCTGCATTAATCTAGTACACGCATTGTTTTATTTCCACCCTAATTAAAGTTTCTTTATCATGCTTGAAATATTATGTCTAATACTTTCACCTTGTAGTTATATTGTTAACGTTGTTTCGGTTAGTTTTTCCTTTGATGTTTTCAAGCAATGTTTCTTTAGTAAAATTAACAAATTATTATTTTCTTTTGTTAATTTACGTATACGACTGTATATTTGAAGATATATGACGTTATTTTAATTTTTCAAGAAAGTGATTTAATAAAAGGAATAGAAATGTATAAAGAAAATTGCAAAATTAATTATCCACGTTTTTTAATTCAGCTTCTTTAAGATTAAAATGAGAGTCTATAAGTTATTGACGAATGCATTATTTTAATTATTATTTAACCTTTATTTCTGATGATATGCAAGATAATGTTTGCTTTAATTCTAATACCACCAGTTCTGCCTGTTTCACCAATACACGTACAATTGCAATTTTTACATGGGATACTATAAATGATACCCATGTGAAAATTGTAACTGTACGTATATTGGCGAAACAGGCAGAGCTGCTGGTATTGGATGGTTGGATCGATCTTACGTCGTACTAGTGCTGCGCAATAGCCAATTGGTGCTGATATTAGAATTAAAGAGCATACACGCTTATATAAAACCGGTGATATAAAATCTAAACTAGTAATCCATTCCCTTGATACCGATCATGACTTAGACAATATTGAAATCTTGGCTTTCAACGTAAAAATATACGAATTACGAATTTTCGTTAGAGGGCGTTTTTACCAAACTGCAGCATTCTCCCTTGAATGAGTCTAAAACAGTTCCTACTGAGTACTTAATCTTTTTGTGATGTTTTGTAATTGGATCTTAACTGTTATGCTATGTACGTATTTTGACATTGAAGAGGGCTAATGTTTAGCCGAAACGTTTGTCATGTGTTTATGTGTTTTTAATTAAATTATATATATATATATATATATATATATATAGAGAGAGAGAGAGAGAGATTGTTTTTATCTCATTTTAAAAGTTATTCCAATTTTATACAGTAATGAGACCTATTGATAATGTTAAATTTTTATTAAATGATCAATAAATGTTTTTTGACTGATTCAGAATTATAAAGACACCTCAATTGCCTATTATTACTTTCTTCTATATTCAATAGAAGAAGGTATTGGATTCGTAAAAATTTTCGACCTCGGGTTTTTGATAGATTTACACGTTTTGAGAGCTGTAGAACACGATTTGACCATTTTTAGAAAATGTCTGTCTGTCTGTGTGTGTGTGACAAAATTTTGTGGCAACTGTATCTCAGGAACTACTGCACAGAATTGCATACAATTTGGTATGTAGTTGCACCTTGCCATAAATTAGAGCCTGCCAACTTTTGGTAAAAATTGTCTTACAGGTTGCGTTGCCATCCCGCTTTTTCTAAATTTTTAACATGGTGATATAGGTCAAAATTTTGTGTAAGTGTGCATAAAGAGAATTATTTTTCAGTAATCATTATGAAAATTACAAGAATTGTTTATAATAGAGATAGTCAACTGGGAAAATTTTTTTGTATGTGTAGGAGACTTGCCACCCCCCCCCTGGGGGGTGGTCCCCCCTCGAGGGGAGTAAATTTTCAAGATGGGTATCTTTCGAAAGGTCTCATCAATGCCTTTAAAACGAATGGTTGGCTGAACTATAAATCTGTGATAATTTAAAACAAAGTTATCGATTTTTTTTTTTTTACTTTTAAGAAAAAAAAAACTTAGAAAAAAAAATTGTATTTTTTATTTTATTTATTTATTTATTTTTTTTTTTTAACGAAGTTTAACCAAACTTCGTATTTAGTTGCCCCCTGATATAAAATGGTGCTGATTAGATTTGGGTTGGGGATCAATCGCTCAACAGGTGGCGCTGTGATCGTATTTTTTCTAAATTTTTAACATGGCAGTATAGGACAAAATAATTTCCGTATAAATGTGCACAATGAGAGTTATTCTTAACCTGCGATTCTAAAATTAATATGAATTATTGATTATAGTAGTAGTTAATTAGGAAAAAAATTGTGCATGTGGGGGCATCGTTTCCCCCCTGGGGGGGAAGTACCCCCCTAGGGGAAGGGTAAAATTTTAAGACGGGTATCTTTCAAAAGGTCTCGTCAATACCTTTAAAACGAATGGTTGATCTATAAATATGTGATAATTTAAAACAAAGTTATCAATTTTTAAAAAAATCATTTTTTTTTCTGACTATTTTTCCTTCCTAAAAGCTAATAAAAATCTAAGAATTCTAAGTTTAAAGTTTATGGATATTCTCATATTGTTCATTGTAGTAGACAAAATTACTAAACTCATTCTGCTTTTAGATGAAACTGGTCCCCGTAGAATCATACATTATGGTGGGCCGAAAAATGGATATTTTAGATAAGTGATTTCTAATAGCAAAAAAAAGTTGTACTTTACCATCCTCAATTTCAGAAAAATAAATAAAAAAATAAATATTTATGTCTTTAGTTCACGCATGACCTTCAAATTTCGAAAAAAAGAAGGTAAAAAAATTTTAACTGTCAAATATTTTTTCTGAAATACAAATATTATTAATTTTTTTTCTAATACCATTCAAAGCTTTCTTTTAACACTCTTTCTATATATCCTTAAAAAAGATTTACATTATTTGCAGTTTTTAGATCATGGAAAAGTCGTAAAGTTTCGTGAAATTAACTGAAATTTGAATTTTTTAGCTTTTTTTTTTTTTTTTTTTTTTTTGCAAATTGCAGTATTTCGTTTTTTGCAGTAAAGTTTTACACTTTTTGGAATAAGCGTGCACTGTGCTGCTCTTCGTTTGTTATGCAATTATAATTTAATACGTTAATTTAATACGTTAAGCACGATGAGGTGGCTGCATTTCTTATTTTACCCTGCTCTTACCATGCAACCAGCTAAGATGCACAGTTATTTACAATATTTACATATTTATAATGCATTTACATTTACTTTTATCATATGATTTTAAACAAGTTTATATTTTTGGATGAAGGTTAGGAGTTGGATATGTTGCTCAGTTTTGCATTGATGATCACGAGTATAAAGTTTTTATTATAAATCTATCTTGTGAGTCCTCCCCATGTACTCTTTCTGAAGTTTCATTGATGTTTCACATTTCTTTCGACAACCTTAATGGTATATGTGAATTTTATGATTTTAAACTTTGGCAATTGTTTACTTTTTATAAATGACAAAAGATCCTTGTTTGCCACATTTTCCATCATTGGAGGCATAAAAACACAGAGAGAAAGTTAATACGTTGAACACCTACTCAACACTTCACAGTCCGAAACTTCAAAATTTAATATTAATGGAAGAAATTCTCTTATAGATACAGAAAGGGTGTTCTGAGGGCTGATCTCTTGCCTTAAGTATTTTCCTATAGGCTAAC
The DNA here is from genome assembly GCA_963930645.1 of Salticus scenicus. Lineage (NCBI taxonomy): Eukaryota > Metazoa > Arthropoda > Arachnida > Araneae > Salticidae > Salticus > Salticus scenicus. Next base: position 150,358,730 of record OZ005652.1, on the reverse strand, counting down.
TCCCTTATATATTGCCTGTCGTCCACTGTTAAGACCAATAACAAGTTCTTAATGTTAGCAAAGAATGATTTTCCTCATCAATCTGTCCAACATCTTTTAGAACGGTAGACGAATTAGATTGCTCTGTCAATAGTTCTAAAACTTTCATTCGTTAGAGTGGTAGCGGGTAACGTAATTCTCATTTGAGTTTTTGATGTCGAAGCAACTGATGGATCCTCTTTTTTTATTTCTTTAAATGTCCTTTCAAGATGCAAATTTACAAATCGTTGAAAAAATATTGAATCGACGATAGAACTAATTATACTGTTTCTCTTACATTGGTCTGGTAATTTCTATGTTCCTTCTTTCTAAGCCTTTATGTTTCTTTCATAACTCGTTTCTTTTTTGACTATGTTTCTTTCCTGATTAATGTGAATGTTTCTAGTAGTTTGTTGTTCATACAAAAATTTTAGTTCTATACAGGAATTTTTTTCTCTTTTTCACATTTACAATCAATGTTTACAGGACAGTCAATAACACTCTGGTTTTCCTCACAAAAGTAGAGAAGGGTATTGTGCCCATTTACATGCTATAAAAAAAAAAAAAAATTGATTTATCAATAGCGATGAAGCATTCAGTATTTTCTTTAAAGCTACTTTTAACTTTGTCTCTGCTGTAAGACTTTCTCATATTTGAGCATATATGATGACAGGCTTTTATTTATTGTACTATTATAGAATGGGATACAGTTGGAATTGAAGCTTTACGGTATAATTACGGTATTTGTGATCTAACGCATTCTGCAATAGTAAAATTGCAGCCATTTGTTTGGAATATAATGACAATCTGTACCTTCCATTGAAACAATATACATGTTAGTAAAGTATTCGTACCCAGTTCTTCAGATAAACCAAAAAACGGATACGCATGGGATTGTCCGGTAGTCGCAATTATCAATGATGCTAGAGGTAAAATAACACAAATCCAAAAACAAATAATTTTTAAAGCACTGCTCTAAATTCCATATTTAAAATAATATTTTAACACAGCTCTATTTAATTATAACCAAACTAAAACGTAATGATCTGATCCTATTGGTTGCTGACAGAATACTGATACATTAGAATAATAACAGGGAATAAAATTAAGAAGAGATGTCGCGTCGCTCGGTGGATAACGTCAGATACGGTGTCATGGAGTGTGATGATTTGGTGTCCAAATTACGTACTATCTGTTATTATCACGTGCTTTTATTTATAAAAGAAGAAATGCTTACTTATGTAACGAACTATACAATTCATTAGGTTTTCTAGTAAGCTGGATGTGTTTTTTATAAAACAGTAAAAATGTCGAATTTTGGTTAATTTTACGAAAGTTTATGGTATATGTGCGATCGAAAAACTGTTAAATAATGCAAATACTTTTAAAAGTATAAGAAAAGAGTGTTAAAAAGAAGCATTCGAAGGGTATTAGTACCAGAAATAATACAATTTCTATATCAATAATATTTTATGAAAATTGACCGTTTTTTTACGTTTTTGTCGAAATTTGAAGGTTATGTGCGAACTAAAGATATAAACATTTATGTTTTTTATTATATTTTTAAAAATGAGGATAACAAAGTTTAATATTTTTTTCTATTAGAAATCTCTTAAAGACATGCTCTGTCTTTGGCAATCCTGTGATCATACCAATAACTGTTGAAACCATTTGATCTGTCAAAAACTAAACCTTTTTTAAACCGAAAATGCAATATTTTACTATTTGATATAATCTTAATTGTATTTTAACACAGACATTCTTCTCCCAATTATATGCTTATTGATTATTGGTGGTTCATTATTCATTTTATTAATTATTTTGAACGCGTACAATCCCATCAAAGTTAAGAGCAAATTCAGGAGTAGACATTTTAGTAGAGCAGTACGATGGATTATAAGTCTTCAATCCCTGTAATACAACGTTTTTAATTAAACTGGTGACTTAACATGTTTTCCTTGCAGTCGAGTAGTTGTCAAGAGACAATTCTTTTTTTTTTTTTTCCAATTGACAGTTTTACGGCCCTACCTACTTTTCTATTTTAAACAGTAAGCCCCGCCTATTTCATTTATTTTACTTTATAGTGTTTGTTTAAAGGTTTAAAATTTTATCACTAGTTATCAATAAGGTAAATGGCACTAATGCATATTTTTGCCAACGTAAATTAAGGGGTTAACCACAAATACGCAAAGTAACTTTTGCTTTTCTTTTTCCATTATTTTGCTATTTCAGAAAAATGCTTAAAGGCGGGCTTTGTGAACATTTTTAAATAAGAAGGTGAAAAAAATGAAACGGGAAGTTTTCTATTACAAATGTCTTAAAATCAACTTTTTTTCTTTGCTTTATGTGTTATTGTTATATATAGTTTGCCCCGCATTAAAAAATAAAATGTAATTTTGTTTTATTTTTTCTGTTATTTTTTAAGGTATTCTTTGTTATCATACAAATATTTACAGGAGATGTCCCCTAATCCTCTCCAAGATACAGATTTACATATAACTCGAAAACTAATGACTGAAATGTGGTGCATATTTTGACACCCATATTCAGAGCTGCCAACCTAATCCGGCAAATCGTTAGTACCGCCCCCTTTTCTATATCACTTAATTTTTAAAGTGCTTGTTTTCTTAATTCATCGGAAATTTATTTGAAGAGAATTACTCTAAAAATTAAGTGGTGTAGAAAAAGGTGCGGTACTAGCAAATTGCCGGTTTAGGTTGGCAGCTCTGCATATTTCAGCACTGAGATTCATTTTATACAAAAATTATTTTAAGGTTTTATAAGCGAAAAATTATAAAAAAATTTAAAAATTTAAAAATTAAAAATACTTTTCTAAATCAAAATATTTTTTAGGATAATGTTCGGGTTTTTTTTACTGTATCACGTAAATAAGCAATTATACCAATGAAGTTATTTTTTGTGAAGTTCTAAATAAATGTTTACGAAATAATTTTAACATAACCATCTTCAGAATTTGAGCACTTTTAACTCGATTACAAAAAAAAAAAAAAAAAAAAAAAGTAAAATAAATAATCAATACCTTTTTAAATTGCCACAACACCATTAATTCAAATGTAAAATGATAATATGGCATTGCTATTGAAAAAAGAAAAAAAAAAAAAAAATCAAAGTTGGTGTGCGTTTTAACATGTAGGACGAATCCTAATGATAATTTTCCTTCAGTTTTTGAAAGTAGTCACAATTTCCCACTGAATGGTCTCCATCAATTTTAGCAATGAAATAACGTCGAATGTTAAGGTTTTTTTTTTTTTTTTTTTTTTGCCTCAACTGTACGTAACGAGAAATACAAAGTACATTATTTAAAATAAATTGTACGTTAATTTGAAACGTAATTTCATGAAAATGTATAAATAAATTGCGTTTTTTCTAAAACATCTTAAATTAAATTTATTCATTCACCGATATGCTTGTGAATTTTCAAGATATTTATTTGGATATTTTTAAAAATATCCCTGCACGTTTAGATTATAAATTATGCAAAGAAATTTTACTAAAGCTTGCACAAACAGAAACAACATTTTTAATTAAAAAAAAAAAAACAGTTTAATTTTTGCTGATTTTTTAATATAGAAATGTATAAGGAAAATTTGTAAATGTTGTGTTTAATTACAAATCTCATCTGTTTATTTTATGTCAAATATGCAATTCCGTGCATTAAATATAAAAATTATAGTAATGAAACAATTTAATTGAAAGCTCATTATTTTTCAAATACTTAGAAACATGTTTTTTCCCATAAGATTAAAATATATACTAACATAAAAACATACGTCTTTTTTTAAACACTGAAAATTTGTTTCCTTATTATTTTAGGAAGACTGATATTACCGCCTTAAGTTAGACTTCATATTCTCGGAGAATTTCATTCATTTTGAAATAGATGCTGATATTTCATTTTAGTAAAAGTTTAAAAACTATTTTTAAAAAGCAATTAACATCTCAAATCATATTAAATCTTTTGAAATATTTTTTTTTTCCAAAATGTCTCTTCATGTCTTTAAAAATCTCATTACAAGATAACATCAGGCGATTTTTTTTTTTTCCCCTTTCTGATTAAAAATTCTGAAAGGATTTTTTTTTTCGTTTTTAATACATTTTAATTTTAAAATAAAGAACTAATTATTTATGCATGGAACATAACGTGGTTATTTAAGAAAATGTTTAAAAATTTGAGAATCTGTTTACATTTTAAAAGTGTTTACTAAAGTAAACATATCAAATTTTTTTGCATGTTTTAGAACAAAAAATCTCATAAAATTGCATTTAAATTTATTTTAGGAAATAAAAATTGAAATTTGTACATCGTAATTTATTAAATTATAATTAAAGAACTCAAACACACACACACACACACACACACACACACACAAAAAAAAAAAAAAAAAAAAAAAAAAACATATATACATGTGTGTGTGTGTGTGTGTGTGTGTGTGAAAGTTTCAAAAATGCTGTAGTAATGCAATTTCTTTTTTAAAGTATTAATTCAACTCTTGTCACATTTATTCCCAAATATATAATTATGTACTATTCTTAATTTTAATAAAATGCAAAATTAATTCTTTCAAATATAGGGTGGTATTTTGCATTATATTTTGTGTTTTATATTGCTATAAAAGTATTGTAACTCTAATTTTTTGTTTAAGCCATTGTTATCACAATAAAATCCTAAACAAAATTTATACATGATGACCAACGTAAAACAGTCTCTGCATAACACAGTGCGGTCAGCGTAATGCAAGTACAGCGCGTTTTTACGACGAAAATGCTTTTTTTTTTTTTTTTTACTAAACGAAATCTTCTTTTATGGTGGACGCTCTATATTTTAAGAATTTTATTATTGTATATATATTTTTTTTCTTGAAAGCTAAATTACACAAAAAATGTATAATAACAAGTTTAGATTAGAAGTTGAATCTTCACAGTTTTATATACATATATATATATATATATATATAATAGACACCTGTAGAGATTCTACTTGTCTTTCCGAACACTAAGTAATTAACGGTTTTATAATTAAAGTAAGAGAATTCATTAAATAAATAAAAGAGAAAATTATTATAGGGTGTTTCAGTATTTTTCTCCATATAGTATGTTATTTAATTTTACGCTATTTCCCTTCAAGTAACTTGAGCCCATAGATTACAATCATAAAAAATCTTTCGTTGTGTCCCTGTAAAGATCTGTAAGTGCTAGAATAATCAAAATCTATATTGTTTATGTGACAGTGATCATTAACATGCATATAAATTTTCATCTGAATCGAATATGGAGTTTAGACGCTATTGTGCTTTATATAATTTGAACCCATAAACCATAATCTATAATAATAAAAGAAGATGTCTGTCTGTCTGAGTATCTATCTATACGTTCAGCCCCTATTGAACGCAGAACTACAATATTTGACATACGGGTGCTCAGAAGCCTGCCCGAGTGCACAGTGAAAAAAAAAAATTAAAAATTTTAATTAGTTCCGGAGATATTAATTAAAATGTAGAACTATGTCTAATGAAGAAGCGATCTCAATGACCGAGAATTCTCCGCAATTGCATAAAAATAGATATTTTAACGGAGTTAAAAGCAGTAAAAGTGGAAAATAAATTAGAAATATTAGTCCGATCGTTACGAATTTGGTACCAAATGAAAGGGGAATTTTTTCCGAATCTAAGAGTGCATGCAGCTTATTGATACAACAATTAGATTTTTTAAAATTAACTAAAGTATAAAATTTAGATGGCAACATCATTTCAATTGTCTGCCAGGAAAACAGATCGCAGACAACTGTCTGGATGAAAAAATAAATGATTGTAATAAATTATAAGATGTCACGTGTTTTATAGTGCAGGGGAAAATTGCAATTTTCTATTTTTTTATAATTTTCATTCACGTTACATTTTAATTAATATTCGGCCTAGACAGCATATTATAAAGCTACTGTTCAATTTTCATGAAAATATATCAATAAACAAAAAAATTACATATTTATTGGAAAAAGATTAAGTTTTCTTTTATATTTTGCAATATTTTAAATTGAGATATGCCGTTGAAATTTTGTAGTATTTGGTTTTAATGCCCGATAATCCGATTGTGAATATTTTTTAAAGAGTACAAATTGGTTGGCATATTTAGATTTTAAGGCAAGGTAAATGGATTGCGGATATTTTCGAGTGTAAACTTATTATTAGCGACGGAAAAAGAGGGGGGGGGGGCGAAGGGACAAACATGTAGAAGAGGAACGGGAGTTTCGGAGAAAACAACGAAATACCCAGAACACCTTTATTCTTTAATATTTTGCAGAGTTTCGAATTCCAATTTCTGCTCACACATCGTACTGAGGATTTTTAACGTTATATAAGCCCGGATTTATGCAAGTTTCGGAGAAAACTATGGATAAGTCGGATTGCTGAGAGAGAATAATAATTAAAAAAAAAAAATCTCGGAGAATAATAATTTAAAAAAAAAAAAATACATGTTAATTTACATTTAATTGCAAATAAAATTTTATTCTAATATTTTAATTATGATTAAATTATTTTTAATGCTTCATTCGAAAGACATTTTGAAATACTTTTATATAATCAAAAGTGGTATTCGAGATTTCACCCCATTTACACGTTTTGAGGTGTCCTGAATCGGTTTTCTTTTGTATCTCAGCTACTAATTAGAATAATGTCATAAGTAATACATCATTTAAAAGCTTTGTTGATTTGGAATTGAACAGTAGATTACAGAAATTTCTACCGCCAGATGGCGTTGTAATATTTTAAAATTTCATTATTTCAAATTCTAATTATGATTAAATTATTTTTAATACATCATTCGAAAGATATTTTAACTTTCTTTTATATTATCGAAAGTGGAATTCGAGATTTTACCCGATTTACACGTTTTAAGGTCTCCTGTTTAGGTTTTCTTTTGTATCTCAGCTACTAATTAATATATTATTTTTATAAGTAATACATCATGTGAAAGGTTTGTTGATTTATAATTGAACAGTAGATTACAGAAATTTCTACCGCCAGATGATGCTGTAATATTTTAAAATTTCAATATTTTAAATACTAATGACCGAGGAAGGGGTTGTATGTTCTAAAACGGGGAGAAGGCGCCGCAGTCGCCACCGAGCGGGACTTTGCTGAAGTCAGAATTTTGAAAGATCGTAACACTGTGAGCGAACAGGCTGTTTCAGATTCATTCAAACGGGAAGCGGGCGCCGCAGGCTACCGATCGGGAATTTACTGCGATTAAATTTTTCAATAAAGCTGTTTTCACTATATGTCAATAAGCTGTTGTAAGATCTGAAACGGGTAAAAGGCGCCGCAGGCGCCACCGAGCGGGAGTTTCATAAAGTCGGATTTTTCAAGGATCGCGAACCAGCTGGTCGCCAAAGGCGGCTAGTCTATAATAATAAAAGAAGATGTCTGTCTGTCTGAGCATCTATACATTCAGCCCCTAGTGAACGCAGAAATACAAAATTTGACATACGGGTGTTCATAAGCCTGCCCGAGTGCATAGTGAAAAAAGAATTTAAAATTTTTAATTAGTTCCGGAGATATTAATTAAACGTCGACCAATGTCTAATTAAAAAGCGAGCGGATCGTAATTTCCGCCTTTCAAGTAGAATTTAGCGTGTTCCTCAAAAGAGGAAGCAGATAGAGAAAAATTTCGCGGATTTTTCTAAAGTGATCGCTGTCGATCTGTTGAAAATATCGAAAATACACATAAACCACGAGAAAGAGCATTTATTACCGATTCTTACGGTACAATTTTTTTTGAAAATACGGATTTTTTATATTTTTAAAAAAAGTTTTTAAAAGGGTCGAAAATTTCTCTTTTTCTCGATCGTCTTTTTTTAAACGCCCTGTACGACCGAGTAACTGTTCCATTTCTTAACAACTGGTATATTTGGAAAGGACATTTAATACTCTTTCGAACCATATAAACATTTTTACAAAATACAGATTAGCGATCCAAATTTTTAGATTTTACGAAACATCGATTTTTTCACAAAACATTTTATAACTCAAAAGCGTTTAAAGATAAATCTTTTTTTTTTTGTATATAGATCTCGCTTCAACAATTCAATTCCCAAAAGATTGAGAAAAAATTTCAAAAACTGAATGAGTTATATATTTTTTTTAATTTTAGGCATTAAACCGTTGAACTGAATACGCGACCTTCATTCCATAAGATTGTATAATGTGTTCGTTGTCGTTACCACGGCAACAACTTCACGGAAGAAAGATGTCTGGTGGAAAGGGGGGAAAAAAACACCTGCGACTGATTCAGTTGATAATCAGATGAATTTTAAGTGGGATAAAAAATTACAAATTTCTATTTTCTTCAATTTTTCAAATTCGCACGCGACACTTGGTATACGATCTTAACACAAGAAAACAAACTTACAGTTCAAATTTCATCGATTTTCGTCAATAATTCGCATTTATTACCGATTCTTACGGTACAATTTTGTTTGAAAATACGGATTTTTTATATTTTTAAAAAAAGTTTTAAAAGGGTCGAAAATTTCTCTTATTCTCGATCGTCTTTTTTAAACGCCCTGTACGACCGAGTAACTGTTCCATTTCTTAACAAATGGTATATTTGGAAAGGACATTTAATACCCTTTTGAACCATATAAACATTTTTACAAAATACAGATTAGCGATCCATATTTTTAGATTTTACGAAACATCGATTTTTTCACAAAACATTTTATAACTCAAAAGCGTTTAGAGATAAATCATTTTTTTTTTTTTTATTGTATATAGATCTCGCTTCAACAATTCAATTCCCAAAAAATAGAGAAAAAATTTCAAAAACTGAATGAGTTATATATATTTTTTAATTTTAGGCATTAAACCGTTGAATTGAATACGCGACCTTCATTCCATGAGATTGTATAATGTGTTCGTTGTCGTTACCACGGCAACCACTTCACGGAAGAAAGATGTCTGGTGGAAAGGGGTAAAAACCACCTGCGACTGAATCAGTTGATAATCAGATGAATTTTAAGTGGGATAAAAAATTGCAAATTTCTATTTTCTTCAATTTTTCAAATTCGCACACGACATTTGGTATACAATCTTAACACCAGAAAACAAACTTGCAGTTCAAATTTCATCGATTTTCGTCAATAATTCGCATTTATTACCGATTCTTACGGTACAATTTTTTTTTTTGAAAATACGGATTTTTTATATTTTTAAAAAAAGTTTTTAAAAGGGTCGAAAATTTCTCTTTTTCTCGATCGTCTTTTTTTAAACGCCCTGTACGGCCGAGTAACTGTTCCATTTCTTAACAACTGGTATATTTGGAAAGGACATTTAATCCTCTTTCGAACCATATAAACATTTTTATAAAACTAGTTGGCATAGGTGGACTCTGCTCAGTTCCCCATCATATTTATGTTCTCATAAATTTCTAGTGCGAGACATATTATAATCATGTTAAAAGAAATGAATTTGACCAAAGCTTGATACAGTGACAGAATGAAATACCCGCCTAATAAGCTATCCACCGTTCACTTGGATATAATTATTTTATTCTAATTTATTAATTTATTTTATCAGGGTCAATTCCGTTGTTTAGTTTTCATGCTACTATTTCCAATGCAATAAACCTCAAAATTTATATTTATATGAAAAATTTACAATTTCGCTATGTTGATAAAATCGTAAATTACGAATAATTTACGAAAATTTCCTAGTAGAATATTTGAATTCAATGATGTTCAAACAAATATCATAAACTTAATTTTGAAGTTGTCTAATGTATTTAGGATCCTCAAAATGGAAGTTTATGATCAATTTTGCCTTATTCTGACATGTTAAGTAAATCGTAAATTCCAAATAACTTACGAATTTTTTAATTGGAAAAATCATAGTCTATGATATTCATGCCAGTATCCTAAATAATATTTCGAAAGTGGTTTGACATCTTTACGCTGAAAATATCCCTCAAGATTGACGTTTATGTGAAATTTTGCTCTATTCTGACATGTTAAGAAATTCGTAAATTTCCAATAACTTACGAAATCTTTATATTGAAAAATTCATAGTCATTAATATTCATACCAGTGTCCTAAATAATATTTCAAAAGTAGTCTGACATCTTTACGATGAAAATATCTCTCAAAATTGACGTTTATGTGAAATTTTGCCCTAAACTGCCATGTTAAGAAATTCGTAAATTTCCAGTAACTTGCGAAATTTTCAAAGTAGCATATTTATAGTTACCGATGTTCATTCCGGCATCAAAACTGATATTTTAAAACTGGTCTGACATTTTTACAGTAAAAAGTTTTCATTTAATGCACGTTTAAGTGAATTTTTGTCCTATTCTCCCATGTTAAGAAAATCGTAAATTTCTAATAACTTACGAAGTTTTTAAAATCGAATGTTGCAAATGAATAGGGTTCTTGCCAGTGTCGAAAGTAATATTTTAAAACTGATCTGACCTCTCTGCGAGAATTTGTTCTTGAGATATCGTGTACACAGACTAACAAACTAACGGTCTGACCCACTAACAGACTAACAGACTAACAGACTAACAGACACCCTACAGACAGACACCATAGAAATTTTGTCATTTTCGGATTCCTGACACCTGAAAACGTGTAGAAAAGTAAAAAACCGAGGTAGAAAATTTTCACGATTACCTAAGTTCCCCATACGTATAGTATGATGGGGAACTAATACAGATTAGCGATCTATATTTTTAGATTTTACGAAACATCGATTTTTTCACAAAACATTTTATAACTCAAAAGCGTTTAGAGATAAATCATTTCTTTTTTTTTCTTTTTTTGTTTTTTGTTTTTTGTATATAGATCTCGCTTCAACAATTCAATTCCCAAAAGAGTGAGAGAAAATTTCAAAAACTGAATGAGTTATATATTTTTTTAATTTTAGGCATTAAACCGTTGAATTGAATACGCGACCTTCACTCCATGAGATTGTATAATGTGTTCATTGTCGTTACCACGGCAACCACTTCACGGAAGAAAGATGTCTGGTAGAAAGGGAAAAAAAACCTGCAACTGATTCAGTTGATAATCAGATGAATTTTAAGTGGGATAAAAAATTGCAAATTTCTATTTTCTTCAATTTTTCAAATTCGCACACGACACTTGGTATACGATCTTAACACCAGAAAACAAACTTGCAGTTCAAATTTCATCGATTTTCGTTAATAAACAAAAGATTTACATTTTAATTGCAAATTAAATTTTAGTCTAATACGCGTATTTCAATTTCTAATTATGATTAAATTATTTTTAATACATCAATCTAAAGATATTTTAAAGTTCATATATGTTAACGAAAGTTTTCACCACATTTACACGTTTTCAGGTGTCCTGAATCAGTTTTCTTTATGGCGCTGTAATATTTTCAAATTTCAATATTTCAAATTCTGATTATGATTAAATTATTTTTAATACATCATTCGAAAGATATTTTAAAGTTCTTTTATATTCTCGAAAGTTTTCACCAGATTTACACGTTTTGAGGTGTCCTGAATCAGTTTTCTTTTGTATCTCAGCTATTAATTAAAAAAATTTCATAAGTAATACATCATTATAAAGCTTTTTTGATTTGGAATCGAGCAGTGGTATACAGAAATTTCTACCGCCAGATGGCGCTGTAATATTTTCAAATTTGAATACTTCAACGCGTATTTCAATTTCTAATTACGATTAAATTATTTTTAATACATCGTTCGAAAGATATTTTAAAGTTCTTTTGTATTATCCAAAGTTTTCCCCAGATTTACACGTTTTGAGGTGTCCTGAATCAGTTTTCTTATATGACGCTGTAATATTTTCAAATTTCAATACTTCAAATTCTAATTATGATTAAACTGTTTTTAATACATCATTCGAAAAATATTTTAAAGTTCTTTTATATTATTGAAAGTTTTCACCAGATTTACACGTTTCGAAGTGTCCTGAATTAGTTTTCTTTTGTATCTCAGCTACTAATTAAAATAATTTGATATGTAATAAATCATTAGAAACCTTTTTTGATTTGGAATCGAACAGTGGAATACAGATAATTCTACCGCCAGATGGCCCTGTAATATTTTCAAATTTCAATATTTCAATTTCTAATTATGATTAAATTATTTTTAATACATCATTCGAAAGAAATTTTAAAGTACTTATTATCGAAAAGTACTGTAAGTACTGTATTATCGAAAGTGGAATTCGAGATTTCACCCGATTTACATGTTTCGAGGTTTCCTGATTAGGTTTCTTTTTGTATCTCAGCTACTAATTAAAATAAATTCACAAGTAATACATCATTTGAAAAGTTTGTTAATTTGGTATTGAACAGTTCTAAAACCTGGATAAGGCGCCGCAGGCGCTACAGTGCGGGACTTTGCTGAACTCAGAAAAGATCATAACATGGTGAGCGAACAGGTTGTTTCAGATATTGAAACTGAAAGAGGGCGCCGCAGGCGCTACCGAGTGGGAATTTACTGATATTAAAATTTTCAATTAAGCTATTTTCATTATATGTCACTAAGCTGTTGTAAGACCTGAAACGGGAAAAAGGCGCCAAAGGCGCCACCGAGCGGGAGTTTCGTAAAGTCGGATTTTTGAAGGATCGCGAACCAGCTTGTCGCCAAAGGCGGCTAGTGATAAATAATTTTTGGTTCTGTACCCTTAAACAAACAATAAATGCTAGATTCATCAAAATCCATAATATCCATGCAATTGGACTTTTAACATGTGTATAAATTCTTAGCCCAATCGAATAAGACGTTTAAAAGCTATTGCGCTTTAAAAATTTGGTGCCATAGATCATAATGATAAAGAATTTTTTTTTTCTGTTCCTATAATATATATATATATATATATATATATATATATATATATATATATATATATATATATATGTGTGTGTGTTCTAGATTCACCAAAATGAATAGAGTTTGTGCTATGGTGACTTTTTACCTGACGTACAACTTTCAGATCATTTGAATAAAGCGTTTAAGCAGTATCCTGTTCAATCACACACACATACATCATCTTAAAAACATAAAAATGAACTCAGGGGATCTCAAAAGGTATAGAAACACGAAAATCTCAATGTCGGATTTTTGACATGATTGCAATACTTTCCTTACATATCTATGTTCAGAAAGTAAAAACATAAGACAGTTTTTAATTTATATGATTTATCATAGGTGATCTCCGTAACGGAATATTTTAAAAATTACGTTACTGAATGGTATAACTCTTGGACTTTAAAAATATGAATAAAAAACATTACTTATATTTAAAATATTGTTAATCATCCTTATATGTATTAAAACGAGATTTTACAAGTTATTAATTGAATATATTCAATATACGGAAATAACGATTTATAGCACGAATTAAATTTTACATGTAAACATAATATACTGCTATCTTTATTTAAAACGTATGCAAACTATTACATTTCTATACCGTTACTGTTTTTATTTATTTTTCGCAATGTTTATAATAGAGAAATTATTTCAGGTGTAATAAATTAAGAATATATTTCTATAAAGTAGGGGGGGGGGCGGGGAAGTATATTTCACATAAATTTATTTATTCAATCATCATTCTATTACGGATATTTTCATTAAAGGTATAAAAAATGATATTTGAAATTTACTGGCTATTTTCATAACTGATAATGCTTTATTTAGCTGCTTATTTTCCCTTTTAGATTCAGTAGCATGTTATGAAATGCAAAACAAACATATTAAGATATAGATTGCTGTAACTGTTTATATCCAGAAGTGTTTCTTTCATCTAAAGGTGATTTGAAAACAATCCAAATAAAATAAGTTAAATTAGTTTTAATTTATTTTTTTTTATTTATTTTCAAAAAATAATTAAATCATCCATACATAAAGAAAATTTTATAAAAGTGACAGGGTTTAAGTTTAAAAAATATGTAGGTGTGTATAACCACCCTAACTATAAATCATATGCAGTTGGAATAATTTATAGTTCCAATTAATCTTATGAAATCGTTTAAGAAAGTAATATCTGGTTCGTCAATTTTTTTTGGACAACATGTAGACGAAATATTTATAAAAGTCATTGACTTCGAATAAAGAAATCAATTACTCTATACAGGATTTTTACTTGCAACAAAATTGGCTGCAGATATTAAATTCTCTATTAAAAAAAATCATTTTAATCTTTTAGAGTTATTTTGATTGAATTCGTAAATACGTGAATGTATACATATCCCTATTTTTATTATATATATATATATAAACTTAAAAAAAAAAAAAAAAAAAAAAAAAATGTGAGGCAAATACAAAACATCTTTAAAAATAATTTAAATTTCAAATACACATTACATTTATTTGTAACACAAAAATAATTTTACTTTTTTAAGCAATTTTTATGAAAGTGATTTAACAATTCACAGTAAGATTTTTTTTTTTCCAACATATACTCTTTAAGCAAAATACTGTAATCATGATAAATATTATTATACTAACACCCTATGGTTATCTGAAAGTTTTCAAGTTTTTTTTTTTTTTTTTTTTTTTTTATATTATTATTATCTTCTAGGTTTTTAGGGGGAATTATGCATAACATGCATGTGTAATTATTATACCGGGTGATTCAAAATAGATGTTACAGCGATTATCTCGTAAACTAAGAAAGATAGAAACAAACTTCCAATTACAAAATTGATGCAAATTAAGATTAAATTCCAGATATGGCATTCTTTTGTACAAGGGGCTGTATACATATTAAATACAAAATTTAATTTTTATACGGCTCCTCCTATCATATGACTTATATTTAGAAAAATATTCTCCTCGCTCTAACAATCAAAAAAAAAAAAAAAAAAAATCATCTCTCTAAGTCAAAATCTCGCTGAGTTATTGCAATTTGAAAATTCTAGCATTTTTCGCCAAGTCTTAAGGGGTTGTATCAAAAGTGAATTACTATTGCTTTTGTAATAAGGCACACGTTGATCAGCGTCTGGGGGGGGGGGGAAGAAAAAGAAATCATTCAGGGAAAGACGGCTATTTTAACCTGTTATGTCTCCTTTTCCCTAGTGAATACACAAGAGAATACTCATTGATAATTTAACAAATAAAATTTATGAATAATTTATGTACTGAAAGGGAATTTTCAAATTCATTTTTCTTTCTTTATACATTCTCTTACTCATATACACGGTGTAGAGAAAGAATTGTTTTTGAGTCAAATTTCCGAAAATTAGCTTTTGTTATATTTGCACGTTTTCAGATCCTCTGAATTCAAAAATCATGTTTTTAGTGGCTGGTCTCTCTCTCTCTCTCTCTCTGTGTGTGTGTGTGTCTGTGTGTTATTAGAATATCTCAAGAACAAATAGTAGCAGAAAATCCAATTCGACATTCTAAATCCGTATCATATTGCGGTGCTACACTAAAGTATTCGTTATGATCAGACAATTGTTTCTTTACAGGGTCATCCAAAAGAATTCAAATACATTACGTCTGTGAGCGAAATTTCTCATATGTACAGTGTGACATGTACAGACTGCCTTAAACAAAATGAAAAGAACAAATTTTTTATACGCATAAAAGAATGTTTTATGTAGATTGTGGTATAGCAACCATTCATCATTCATTTACAGGGTTACCCAGAGTATTTCGATATATTGGAGCTATACTTGGGAATTGCTGGAAGTGTATTTCATTTTGTGCTACTTGTTTTATATATAACACTAAATTTACGTACACAAAGTCATGTATATATAGTTTATAGACAATATACAGGGCTACCCAAAATTAAGGTAAACGTTTTTTTTAAATTATTATTAAATGTAATTGGTGTAAGTGTTTGCTGCATTTTTTTTTTCGAAGAACACTGCTGACACAGAACGCAAAATTAATTTCTCATACCCATACTGTAAACAAAGTAGCTTTTGGAGAGCGATTTTTTTCTCTATAATATGACATTTTGAGGCCTCCTGAATACGAAAGGTAAATTTTTATTCGTTGATCTGTATATATATGAATTATCAGCATAATTTAACAACAAATAATCTGGTGTGCCACTCACACGACTTTCTATAACCCTGAAATTTAATACCATAAATACAGGTTGGAAATTAAGAGGTAACATAAAGAGTACTGTTATGTAAAACTACATTAAAATAATTCAAATTAGGCTTCGGAAGAGTTTTAATAATAATTAGTTCTGTGTGAGGGGGATCTCCGGAAATTATTCGTTTCCTGAAATTATTCGACGCAGGCAATAATCAAACATTAAAAAATATGGCTTTGGTAATAAGGAAGCCTTAAAACGTGTAAATACACAAAACACAAGCGATGCATATTTACCTTAAAAACATACATTATTTATCATATGTCTATGAGGAATTCATTTCCATTCCTGGACATGGTAAAATATTATAGTAAAGCACTTTCACTAACAATAAAAAAGAATAATATAGCTTAAATATTTGCAACCCTGTATATCTTTTGAAGAATACGTACAAATCACAAAGTGCACCTAAATATAATCCTATAGTAATAATATACGGCACAACCTAAAATGCACTTCCATCAATTTTCAGCTATTGTCGCATTATAATCTAGTTATTTTGTGTAGCCCTGTAAATGAACAGTGAATGATTTCCCTGCCATATTCTACATGAGGTATGTTTTTATGCATATAAAAAATATATATTCATTTCATTTGGTTTAGTGCAGTCTACAGGTATTAAACTCTACTTACCTGCAATTTTCCCCATAGACGTAATGTATTTGAATATCCTTGAGTGTCTCTGTACACGAACTATTTGCTTCATCTCAATGAAAAGCTTAGTGTAGCATCCCTATATGATACATATTTAAAATACCAAGTTTGGAATGTCTGCTGCTATTTGTTCTTGAGATAAACTGATAACAGACAGACACACACACAGACCAACTGCTAAAAACACGATTTTCATATTCAGGACACCTCAAAACGTCTAAATATAACAAAAACTTACTTTCGAAAATTTGGCCCAAAAACAATACTTTCTCTACCTTATGGGTATGAGAAAGTAATAAGTACAGGAAATGCGAATTTGGTACTTTGGATTCCATATCTAGTTGCCACTTGAAAAGTTGATGAAGGTTTGCAAGTTTCAAGGAAATTGATAACAGACTTGATTTTTGTTTTGATAAGTATAGGCACTATAATTAAACGGGGGGTGAGAAGGGCGGTAACCCCCTGGCATAGACTTATACATCTATACCATATCATATTCTATACAAATCATTATTTTAGAATATTAATAATAAATATGAATTTCCTTATGATTTTTACAGTATAAAGTTATTTAAATGTAATTCATAAGAATATCTGTCCCAAAACGCAATACATTGGCATCTTTTGTGCGTTCCTGTACATAAACCATTTGTAAAGAATTAATTAATGCCATTTTAAATAGGGAATATCATATAGTAAACCTGAATAACATATATCATTTCTGAAAATTTCTGAAAATATTTACAGACGCTGGGGGCGGGCAGACGGACAGATGGACAGTCAGACAAAAAAAAAAAAAAAAATGGAAATTGAAATCTTATTCACAGTTAAAAATTGTTAGAAAATATTTAATGTAAACGAAAATACAATTCCAGCAAATGTCCAATAATAAACCTTAACGTAACTGAATATTTTTGCGTGCCCTGTAAATCTAATGTTAGTCGTACTGTACAGTATAGAAAGCATTCTTTTGTGCATATGAATAACATATTTCAATTTCATTAAGATTTATGCAAAGTAATTAAATTTTGGTTTATAGAAATATCTTCACATAGAACGCAATGCTTTGGAATACTTTCGGGTGTCCCTGTATACAAACCAGTGATGGTGTTTACTCCATTTTCTGTAGAAAATATCCGATATAAAACTATAATAACGTATTTCAATTTTATTAATATATGCATAAATTAAAGGTATTAAAATATGGTTTATAAAAATACCTCTCATAGAACACAATGCTTTGGAATACTTTCGGGTGTCCCTGTGCACAAGCTAGCAGATGTATTCACTCCATTTTCAATAAGGAACATCTGATAGTGACCTCAAATAACATATATCAGTTTCAGGAAATTCTATGAATATTCACGGGAGTTAGAGTGCAGACACACAGAAAGACGGATGGACAGACACACAAATCGAAGTCATTAACACTTTTTAATCTTGCTGGAATTGTTAAAGAGCCGAAGTCATTAAATTTATCAACCATGATGGAAAGTGGTAAAAATAAAGCGCAAAAATTTCAAACGGTTTTGCTAGTCTTTTAGTTTTTTCCCTCTCTTAACGTGTTTTAATTTGCAGGTGACCCCCTCAGAAATTTAACTATTAAATTTTTTAACAATTCGAAATAATGTAAATTTGCATTAAATTCTTAAAATTGTTGCTTTCACGCGTTTGAACGATTTTAGTTGCTATTTTAAAATAAAGGATCTTTTTTTAATGTTTCTCAACTCATAGATAACCCATAAAGTTAGCCCGTTGGCGTCGAAAAATAGATGCCAAAATTGAAAAAAAAGTGGTGTAAGTCATCATTTTCAAATTGCAATAACTCAGCGAGATTTTGACTTAGAGAGATGATTTTTTTTTATTTTGCTTGTTAGAGCGAGGAGAATATTTTTCTGAATATAAGTCACATGATAGAAGGGACCGTATAAAAATTAAATTTCGTATTTAATATGTATACAGCCCCTTTGACAAAAAAATGCCATATCTGAAATCTACTCTTAATTTGCTCTAATTTTGTAATTGGAAGTATGTTTCTATCTTTCTTAGCTTACGATAAAATTGCTGTAACATCTATTTTGAATCACCCGGTATATTTGAATGAGTACGAGCAATCGGACAGATAGATAGCCAGATGCACTAATTAATACCATATACACTCTTGAAGTCAACTGGGAAAAAAATTGTGTACTTAGGAGCCTCGGTTCCCCCCTGGGGGTGAAGTCCCCCCTCGAAGGGAGTAAATTTTCATTATGGGTATCTTTCATCTTTCAAAAGAGCTCGCCGATACCTTTAAAACGAATGGTTGAACCATCGATCTGCGATAATTTAAAATAAAATTATACATTTTTTTTCATTTTTAACAATAATAACAACAACAACAATAATAATAATAATAATGAGGATAAATTAAACATTTTTTTTTTTTTTTTTTTTTTTTTTTTTATTTAGTGTTATACTAATTCTCTAATATGGAAACCGTGTGCATGGGAGATAATTATCATGGAAGATAATTTTTTTAAATAATAATTTTAATAAATTATTTTTATTGAGTGAATTTTTATAGGAAAATACAGAAGAAAGTCGTGTGGTAGCCACAAAACACTAGTTATTTGTTGTTAGTGGATGTGCTTTACTAATAATATTTTACCATTTCCAGGAAAGCTATTGAAATTAATTTCTCATAGAGATATGGTAAATAATGTATGTTTTAAGCTAAATATTCATCGCTTGTTTTTTGTACATTAGTAAAACGTGGGGTTGAGGGGGGCGGTAGCCCCCTCGCACAGAACTAATTATCATATCAAACTCTTCCGAAGCCTAATTTGAATTTTTAACATAGGTTTATTAAAAATTACTTCTTATTAAAAATTACTTCTAAAATATTTTCTTTTTTTTCTGTTTATAATGATAACTAGCAGGCTTTGCCCGCTTCGCTGGTAAGTATATTTAAAGGATTTCATTTTAATTGAATAACTGAAAATTTAAATAAATATATTTCTATTGGTGACTATTTTCGTCACAGTTTTAGTATGGGACCTCCTTGGCGACATAAATATTTTTTTAACTTCTCGAATCTGTACAACAAAGCTCCTATTAAAACGAATGTTTTCGAAAAGAGTCCAATAGTAAATTCTTCGAATGTTCTGGAAACAGTTTAAGCTATTACTCGTGCAACAAAAGTCACTATTCGATGAATGTTCTGGAACAGTCTAAAAAACAGTCATTTGTTCCACACGTGTAAAGCAAATAGCATCAAATACTCAGGAGCAGAAATCTTTGCTAGCTAACGAAAACCATTCTGTCTCTTAAAGCTCAATCCTTAAAGTCCAATCACTCAGAATAGGTCTCAGAATAACTCTGAATCGCAGTGACTACATACTCTCTCGCAGAAATCAACTCACTCCTACTTATAACTTTTAGCGATGATTCTATCGAGAATCCCATGGAAAGAACGAGATCTGTGCTCCCATGTGTTGGAGAGCTTCGAAACTTCGGGAACTCTAAACTGCCATTTTTCACCCATTCACCAAGTTTGGCGCCAAGACTGACCCCATTGAAAGTGAATGAACTGCCCTTTTATTTTCCGTTTGCCTGTAAAACTACTTTCGTTGTAATAGTGCAATTGATGCAGGCCAAAGAATTAATCACTTATAACAATATGCTATGGGCACTATTTCTGCATCATTTTAGACAAATAATGTTTTTATGGTTAGATATCTTTCACATTAAACATATTTTTATTTTTATTTACTTAGGTATTAATTTGAATTAATTAAATATTTGTGCCCGGCGGCGTACAAGTGTAGTCACACACAGCAGCTCTTTTATTTGTGTGATAAATTAGCGTAGTGATTGGTATATGAAAAATAAATAAATAAACAAACATTATAGTGCTACACAACTTTTTTAAATCTCTCCCTTGGTGGTCGCCATATTAGCGAAGGATTTTTTTTTTTTTTTTTTTTTTTTTTAATTTCTTCTATAAAAGGGAGAATCCTATTATACTGATACTTTTATCGGACACCTTTTCATTCATTTATAATAACTCTTCATATTCTGTTTATATTTTTAATGGTTTTTAGACTTAAAATAGCGCTTGCTGAAATAAATTTTCAATTTTTAAAACTGTATATTTTTTAATCAATAAAATTATCTACTGAGATACAAATAGATAATTAGTGTGGGTACTATTCCGGTTTATTTCCTTTTTTTTTTTTTTTTTTGTAATATTTTATAATTTATTTATATTTTTGATGCGCTAATTAGATTAAAATGGCTGTTGCTAAATTAAACTTCTTGGCGAAAAACTTTCGGTGTATTTTAACGCCAAAATTTAAAAAATCGTCTCGTAGGATCTACAAATAAAACAGATGAAATAAATTTATAGTTCATAGAGATTAGTGTAGTAAAGAAACGCTACGCAGTTGAATGTGACGTCATGGGCAGTTTTTTTTTTTTTTTTTTTTTTTTTTTTTTTTTTTTTTTATAACAACCTGACAGTAAAAATATAAAAAATAGCATACAAATCATTTTAGAACAACATATAATAATACCATAAAGTATATTAGCACTTTATCAGTGTGCATAAAATTTTCAAAGTTATAATGACATCAACTTTTCAGAGATGCATAATTTAATTTTTTATTGTTCACGTTTAAGTAAACGTATTTATTTTTCTCTCTCGAATATGTATAACCTACTTTTTTTTCAACAATTAAATTGTGGATAAAATTTACATGGTTATTTTTTTAAAGATGAATGAGGTTAATATTTTAAAATTTTAATTAATTAAAATAAAATAAATCAAAAATTCGGAGGGCACCTTCGTGTCGAAACACGCGACTGTCCGAGCTATCGTCTTTACACACACACAAACATTGCCTTATATATATATATATATATATATATATATATAAAGATAACATAAAAAAAAAAAAAAAAAAAAAAAAAAAGAAATATCTCGGATTGAAATTTGTATCATGGAAGTGTATGTCTTTTATTTTTATAAGCTGCCTGCTCAACAGTTTTATTATATCCGTATATATATATATTTTTATTTTTCCCTTTTGCTTCTAATTATTCTTTATGTATGTATAAAATAGAAAAACTAAACAACGGAAGTTGAAAACCAATATAGCGAAGTATTAACTTAGCTATATATAAAAAAGTAAGTAATAAAAATAAATTCAGTTGAAGAATTTACTTTAAAGCCAAAAATCTAGAGAGAAACATGAAATTCTCTTAAGGTTGTAACGAACATGGAAATTTACATTATTCATATGTTAAATCATTTAGTTTCGTTTTCCCAGTTTAAAATCTATGAAAAGATAAGTTGATTTTCTCTTAAAGATAACCAAAGATTTACTGTTGAAAATAAATTATTATCTGAAAATTTTTAGAACGAATATACATTCTACCCATGAATTTTTTATATTTAATATTTTTAATAGTAAATACTTAGCAAATATAACATTTTTAAAATGAATTTAATAAGTTTTTTTTTTAAGTATTTGAATCAAGTGTTAAAATAATTTACCATTTTGTTAAATTATTTTCTACCTGGTAATATTTGAAATAAAATTTATAAAAGGTATATATTTTATCTTGATAGTTAGGAATTTAGCCAAAATGTAAAAATAAACAGTATGTACAGGTATTGGCAAAATAATGGAAATACTTTCGCTTTTTTACCTTTTGTCGAATATCTTGAAAAATACTTAATGTGTCGCTCATGAATTTTATGAATAAAGAAAACATGTCTTTCCTTATATTTTTCAGCAAAGATTTTCCCACGAAGGTCAGGTCCTTAGGGGACTAACAGCAAATCCTAGAAAATAAAAAGTATTTGTGATTACCCTGTATATGGAAAAGCGTCGATGATCTTCAAATTTTTGATACGGTTATAAATGTTATACTTTACACGTGTGTAGAGTTTTGTGAGGATATCTCGTAGAGTTTTGTGAGGAAAAAATACAAAAATATTTCGCAAGTTTTTACTTTATAACTCCAAAGGGTTTTCTTCAAATTTCCTGATATTTTTGAAAATCATGACAACATATGCCTACATAATTATATTATAGTTTAAAGTAAGTATATTTAATATTCCAAGTGATATAGACAAATGTGATAAATAATTTTTTTGCTGCGCATGCGCGGTCTGTAGCAAAAAATCCTTGACATAGTTTAATACTCAACTGTATGGAGCACATTATAAAAAAATCCAGTTGATTATTAGAGAAATTCGTAAAGATATTCGTGTTTAAATGAGCTGTTTTTGAGCTGTTTTCTGAAAAAGGTCTTTATGATAAGGGGTCATTCCCAAATGAAAATTTGTATCATAAAAATCTATGTTACACAATGAAACTTAATACAACATTTGCGATTCATTTTTCTTTTTTATTAAAGGTATGTACTACATACATACAATAATAATAATAATAATAATAATAATAAAATTAATAATAATATTTGTTTGAAAAGAAATTTTTTTTTTTTTCTGATATAAATTTTGATTTGCGAATAACCCCTTATCGCAAAGACCTTTTTAGAAAACAGCTGAAAAATAGCTCATTTAATCACCTATATCTCTATGAATTTTTGTGATGTTCAATAGTATTTTTTTTTCTTTTTTTTTAATAAAGTGCTCTATACAGTTGAGTATTAAACTACATCAAAGTTTCTTTGCTACAGTCCGCGCATGCGCAGTAATAAACTATTTACTACAACTGTACATATGTCTTTGAATATTAAATATATTTGTTTTAATCTGGAGTATAATGATTTAGGCATACGTTGTCATATTTCCCGAAAGTTTCACGAAATTTGAAGAAAAACCCTTGGAGATTGATTCGAAAATGTTAAGTTTTTGGAGATTCACACTTATGTTTAATCTACACAGTATTACTGAATATAATGGGGGAAAATAAGTATTTATAAACATTTCAAAATAAAGTGTTTATTACGAAATGAACTTCTACTTAAAAATTGTTTTCATTCTAAAACTATACATAAAATGAAATTAATGAAAAGTTAAAAAAAAAAAAAAATTCTAAACTTGAAATTTGAAAGTTAAAGTTATTTATCAGATCACACTTTTTTAATAAATATATGTCAAAAGCGAATGCTTTAGTATAACGGAAAATCAAATATTTAGTGATCAATGGCTCATATTTGCTTCTTCTTCTTCTTCTTCCTTTTTTTTTTTTTTTTTTTTTTTTTTTTTCAATTTGACAATATCATCGTTTATCAAAATAATATGTCTGAAAGCTGTCAAAGATATTTAAAAATTTCCGTTTAAATTTTTAAAAAAGTTTTTCATACTTTTTTTTTTCTTCTTTATTTATTTATTTATTTATAATAATATATGAGTTACAAAAATTTCTTTTGTTCAAAGTTCTTTTTTCCTGAAAATTCGTCTAAATTTCATCGTATTGTTTTTGGAAAAAAAAAATTATGTTGTTGATATATTTTAATAAATTTGTAAATATGAAAGTTCATTTTATTAAAGCGCATGCTTGAATTCATATCATTTGGGATGAATAAAATTTAAATAATATAATTAAAGTAAATATATACAAATACTTTGCTTGCTCTTATTCTTAATTAAAGTTTAATATATGTTTTATTAAATTTTTAAATATCAAAAGTTGAAGTATATTTTAATATTTCCACAACATTAAAAAAAAAAAAATGTAGAAATTCAGTTACTTAAAAAATTCGTAAGTAATATAGTTTAGATTCAAAGATCTAACTATATGAACTTATAAAGGGATTATAAAGAAGTATAATTTCAAACCAAGCTTAATTAAAGTAC
Organism: Salticus scenicus; assembly: GCA_963930645.1. Taxonomy (NCBI): domain Eukaryota; kingdom Metazoa; phylum Arthropoda; class Arachnida; order Araneae; family Salticidae; genus Salticus; species Salticus scenicus. Next base: position 150,334,119 of record OZ005652.1, on the reverse strand, counting down.
ATGGTCGAAAACGTTGGAGAGGGTAAAACGTTAGCGCAAGAATCACTGATTTCTATGAAAAATAACGAGGAACGCGAGAATATATTGCCAAGTGGTAAAGTGTATAACTCGTGTTTGGAAAGGGTGTTGCGTTCGAATACCGGTAATTTATTAATCTCTTTAATTCAAATAAGAAAAAAAAAAAAAAATAACATTTTTATTAAATTAAATTATTCATTTAGAAGAATTTTTATGTTACATTAAGAAGTTATTATCATTGATATTATTTTTTAAAGAATCTACCCATAAAGAAAAATAAAATAAAATATAAAAAACATGTTTTTACTTTCTTCTATAATCAATAGAAGAAAGTTTTGGTTTCGTAATGTGTCTTGGGTTTTCGATGGATTTGCACGTTTAAAGAGGCTCAGAACATGATTTAGTCATTTTTAGAAAATATCTAAGTACGAGTGAGTGACAAAATATTGTGGCAGCTGCATCTCAGGAACTACTGCACAGAATTTAATAAAAATTGATATGTAGTTGCAGCTTGACATACATAAGTGCCTACGAACATTTGGTAAAAATGAACCAACAGGAGGTGTTGCCATCTCCATTTTTGTAAATTTTTGATATTCCGTTATAGGATTAAATTTCGTATAAATTTGCATAAAGATAATTATTTCTTAAAAATCATTATGAAATTGAAAACGAATATTTCTAATAGCGGTAGTAAACTGAAAAATGCTTTTTGTATATTTAAGAGCATCGCTTCCCAAGTAGCCCTGAGAGAGCAAACTTTCATTATGGGTATCTTTCAAAGGAACTTGTCAGTACCTTTTAAACGCATGAATAAGCGATCGATCTGTGATTATTTAAAATAAAGTTATCGATATTTTATTCATTAAAAAAAAAAAAAAAAAAAAAAAAAAAGATGTCATATAGACATGTAGAGAATAAAATTGACTTTTGGATATTTAATGTTATACTTCTATTGCATAAAATTCTTCTCCATTCATTATGGAAGATAATTTTAATAAATAATAATTTTAATAAATTATTTGTACTGAGTGAAATGGCGCAGGAAAAGGTAGAAGAAAGTAATGTTATAACTACAACATACTAGTTTCATTTATTTATAAAGAAGAAAATGCTGTTTAAATATACAAATTATTTAGTTTTTCATTTATTATGAATATGGTTTGAAGTAGAACATTGTGTGAAACATAAGTATTTTCCATAATGGGATATAAAAGAAATTTGATCACAATTAATTGAATTACAGTCTTGTTCATCGTCAAATATTACATTATTACGACGAACAAGACAGCAGCTAATTTATTACTATTGTATAGAACTAATCTTTTGTAATACATTAATATTCAAGCCATATTTGATATAATTCGGATGATTACAGAATGTTATCGGTTTTATTTTATGTGGTTCTGTAAATAAATTATATAGATTATACATAAATTTTTCTAGATAAAACATAATTTAAGCATCTTAATGTATGCTAATTCTATTATGTTGAATGCAACATAAACGCATTAAAATGTTCTAAAATATTAATGTTCTTTTAGCCCTAATCTAACGAGATTCTTTTATGCGTTCCTGTATACAAGCCATAAACATTACTTACACCAATAAAAACTATATATCTTATTCTACGTGGCTCATAAATAATTATACGAAATTTCACGTAATTCGAATGATTACGTAACAATTTTGGACCAACAGAAAACATGCTTTTAATCATCTCAGAATTGTATGTTAATTTCATTCTGTTCAATGCAGTGTAACCATGTTGAAAATCGTTTAAGGGAAATTCGGTTCACAAGTCGTAATGGGAGGATTTATTTCGACGTCTCATTGTACATGAATCACGAACAATATACACACTGAAAACCTTACAGCTAATTATGTATGACTCATGAACATGTATACCAATTTACAAGTCAATCGAGTGATTTTTATCACCGCTGTAACGAAATGTACAAATTCTATCCATAGGCTGAATTAATAAGAAAAACCTTGGTGTCTCCCCGTATACGAACTTCTAACAGAATATACACCGAAAAATAATCAGATAGTTATGTGTCGATTATGAGTATGTGTACATTTTTGCAAGTCAATCAGCTGATTTTTGTGGCCTCTATCTCGATTCACATACACAGAGCCCAAAAAATTTTTAAGTTTCAACAGGGTGGCCTCCACTTATGTTTTGGCAATAAACAATTACTGTTTTTTTTACCTACTTTATACTTTAGTATTAAAACATTCTTCATAGTTTCCCAATACAAGTTACTGTTTAAACTAGTATATTGTGGCCATCACAAAACTTTCTTCAGTATCGTTCTATATGACTGCGCTACCTATTGTTAATACTCACAGAAGTTTAACCATAGTTTCCCGTAATTAAAATTTTTTTCAAGATATTCTGAGATGTAGCCATACAGAAAATTATACAGTGAAACCTCGATCTATCGTTCCCGCATTCATCGTTTTCCCGTATTGGTCGTTTTATTTCTATGGTCCCTGCACATGCACACTGTATTTGAATAATGTTCACGGAACCCGCATGTATCGTTCTTCAAAAAGTCATTTCCCCGCATTCATCGTTGTAAAATTTTTCTTCTGACAGAAATGAAATTGAAAATCAAGCGATTCCATATGGCATTCAAATTTTAATTACTTCGTTTATCCTAAAATAACTCTTTTCCTCCTCCACGGAAATCAAAATTGTGATGACAAGTTTCCAGACCATCCTCAAAAGTAAGTTCCAGACCCTCCATTTGCTATATTGTAGCACTGGTGAGGTGTAAAACCCAAGCAACCTGAACTACTCAATCTCTTGCTATTATAGGTGAAGAACAGGGATTGTGCAGATATTGTAACATGTGTCTATGAATTACTGAATACGGATTGTGTGTTGCTGCTTGGAGAATAAGTTATTCTACTTTGTGTAAAGAGGGGAATGGATGCATCCAGTATGGTCAGCTACAGTAGGCAGCAAAAGTACCCGAGCACTAGCAAAAATTCCTATATAAAAAAAGTAAATTTAATACAGTTTTGTTAAATAAATCCTTGTCGAATCATGTTCTTAGTGTCTAAGAACATGATTCGACAAGGATTTATTTAACAAAACAGTATTAAGTGTAATTTCCTTGGATAAGAATTTTCGCAAGTGCTCGGATACTTTTGCTGCCAACTGTACTACATTTTTTTCACATTCCTGAGGCTGAGCCTACGCCAGCGTCAAGTGTGTCTGACGTAATTACGGCATTTGAAAATGTACGATTTTTTTTTATATGCACATGAAATTACAGATAAGGACCAGAAAATGTTGTAAATCTGGAAATCTCCGTTTAATTTGTAAAATGAACAAAATATCCGACATAAAATTACTGATTTTTTAAAAATAAATATCACTAACACCCTTATTCACCATTAACTTCAACTCCCGGTTAAACGCCAAAACTTGAAAAGCGTCTAAAGGCAGAGTGAAGCTTTCAAAGAAAATTTGGCACGCTTCTTCTGCCATCTAGTGTCAAAGTTTTCATATAATTTTTGATTGGTTATTTTCAGCTAAAAATCTGAAAATAACAAGGCCGCTAGATGGCAGATGCAATGCGTCAAACTTTGCTAAAATGTTGAACCCTGACTTTATACGCTTTTCAAGTTTTTGTGTTCAACCAGGAGTTGAGGTTATTGGTGAATACGGCCGTTAATGATCTACAATTTTGATTTATTTCTTTGACAGTTTGGAGAGAAACAAATTAGTTTTTATTAGTATTACAGTCGGTAACAAAAGTATCCGAACACTAGCAAAAAATCCTATATAAAAAAGTAGAGTTAATACTGTTTTGTTAAATAAAGCTATGTCGAATCATGTTCTTAGACTGACTAAGAACATGATTCAACAAGGATTTATTTAACAAAACAGTATTAACTCTACTTTTTTTACATAGGAATTTTTGCTAGTGTTCGGATACTTTTGTTACCGACTGTATATATTGTATATATTGCGTGTATTACTTCATAAACATCGTTTTATTCGTGTTTTGACTTTAACCCGCATTCATCGCTTTTCCGCTTTTACCGTTTTTTTTTTTTTTTTTTTTTTTTTTTTTTTTCACGCACCCCATGAAAAACGATGGATCGAGGTTCTACTGTAATAGCATTTCTAACCGTCGGCTGACATACACTTATATTAAGTTAGTATTCACTTTCACAATGGTTATCTCACATATCAAATTTCGTACAGTTATATGCCAGAGAAGATGAGATTTAGACGTACTTTTCTTGGCGTAACCTGCAGAAAAGCAGCGTCACCTGTTGGCAGATATACCGAAATTAAGTAAATGATTTTTTTTTTTTATGTCTCTCTTATATACTATGTTTTGTACAATTACCTACAATACAGCCTGAAATATTGCTTTTTTGCTCTCGGGGAAGACTGCAGTATAGTAGCGTAACCTGTTTGCTTATTTACACTGAAACTGAATCAGTATTATGTCTCAAAATGACCTTGTCACATAGCAAGTTTTGTTCGATTATACTCAATAAAACCTGAGATAAACTTCCTCTTAATTAGAAAAAATCGCAGTATAGCAGCGCCACCTCTTAAACGATTGACACCAAAAGTTAATAGACACTATTTTATTGCAATTTGCGAACATATATGAACTTGTATGCAATTATATTCAGTAGTATTTTAAAAACAGTCGTCACAATACTTTTAACACACACACTGTGTCAGACAGATAGATGGATCGACAGATATTTTCTAAAAAGGGATAAATTGTGTTCTGAATATCTCAAAACGTGTAAATACGTTGAAAACAGGTAACGGAATAGTTTTACAAATCCAATATTTACTTTTATTGCATATAGAAAAAAGACAAAACGTACATCGTTTACTTATTAGTAGAGTTACCTTTTTATTTCAAACGTTTTTTCACATATTATTTTAGTTTTTATTATTTAAAGAATTCGAAGAGATTTTATTATTTAAAGAATTCTTAAAATTATTTTTAAAAATGTTATTATTCAAAGAGTTTATTTACTTACTCTTCTTTCAAAAAAAAAAAAAAAAAAAAAAAAAGTTTTTTATTTATACAGTTCATCTATTTATACTAATAATATTCTTAATAAAATTTAACAAAGTCAAGTGTGTTTTGCAGTCTTTGCGTATATATATTATTGGCTCAAGTTATAATTAAGCAATGATAGATATTTTTAAAATGTGAAAAATTATATACAGTATTTATTTCTTTATGAAAATAAGTCTACGAACTCGAATAGTGATAAAAAAAAAGAATTTAAAAGTAACAATCCGGGCCACAATCATTTTCTGTAAAATTTCATATTTATCATTTCCATAAGAAATACTATTCTTTAGGCCATTAAAGTATACTTTTTTTAACTTCTGTAATTTCTTTTCTTGATATTATTATTATTTTTTTTTTCAGCTTGAAGATTCATTAATTTAAAAAAAAATCTAATTATATTTTTGAATTTATTTGCTAGTAAAACATTCATCAGAGAGCTGTTTGATTTTTTTTTTTTTTTTTTTTTTTTTTTTTTTTTTTTTTGAAAGAGAGTAATTTCTTCAAAGCACAAACATAGGATAAATTTCTCATCACTGGTATTTAAACTCGTGTGAAAGTTTCTAGCATTTCTAGGTTTTCTAGAGTTTCTAGTTTCCAGATTTTCAAATTTGTACCGTTTGTCTAGTAGCAAATTTACATTAATATATAAATATATATTTTACATATTGCTAAAAGTAATGTAAGCTACAAAACCATATACGCCATTAATGAATTTTGAAGAGAATATTACTTTCATCTTTTTGTTACCATCTAGGTCTTGTTCATAAATTATAATGTTAATAACTTTTGTGTTTTACATTTGTTAGCTAAAGTTATATTTCAGTAAAATATAGTTTATCTAAAAATTTACCTATTGAACAATTGTTAAATAATGCTAGCTTTAAGTAAATTTAAATATAAATGAACAGAAATTTATTGCTTGTGATTTAAGGTTCTAACGCTCTATAAATATGTGTATAAATTCAATGCTAATTCTAACAATAAAAAAATGCATACAAATGCTTATCAAATTTAGAATTATAGAAAAATGCAGCATTTTATGTTATCAAATAATTACATTTTCAGAAAAAAATACTGTCGATTTAGCATTTTTAAGGATGCATAATAAATAATTTATATTTTTAACATTGCACATTGATTTTAAATTTCCTTTTTTTATGAAAAGAAAAATGAATTGAAGCATAAATGTTTAATTTTTATTAAAATCATACAATCAACTGGTTGGAAGAAGACCATATTTATTGAAATTTTATTTTTCCGACTGAGTGAAAATAATACCTGGAGCGAGAGTCGAACCCCAGATCTTTGACTTACAAGGTCAAGGTGAAGGTCAAGAGCCTTGACCTTGTAAGTCAAAGATCCGGGGTTCGACTCCCGTTCCAGACATTATTTTCACTCAGTCAGAAAAATACAAAATATGGTTTTCTTCCAATCAGTTGATTGTGTGATTTTAATAAAAATTGTATTTATTTCTCCCATTGTTTAATGGTGTTTTCCATTACCTGCGGCTTATTTCTGTCGAGCTATCTACATGATAGACCAGATGTTTCTGCCTAAAGGATGTCTGAGTGAGTAATGCTGACCGGTTGTCGGCCTGGATAGCTCAATTGGTAGAGTCTTGACCTTGTAAGTCAAAGATCCGGGGTTCGACTCCCGGTCCAGGCATTATTTTCACTCAGTCGGAAAAATAAAATTTCACTAAATATTATTTTCTTCCAATCAGTTGACTGTGTTATTTTAATAAAAATTGTATTTATTTCTCCCATTGTTTAATGGTGTTTTCCATTACCTGCGGTTTATTTCTGTCGAGCTATCTACATGATAGACCAGATGTTTCTGCCTAAAGGATGTCTGAGTGAGTAATGCTGACCGGTTGTCGGCCTGGATAGCTCAATTGGTAGAGTCTTGACCTTGTAAGTCAAAGATCCGGGGTTCGACTCCCGGTCCAGTCATTATTTTCACTCAGTCGGAAAAGTAAAATTTCAATATATAAATGTTTAATTAAAATACACGTTAGTAACGTATGTTATTAATTAATGCATGTTATAATAGCGTTAAAAGTTAATTTATCCGGAAATGCATTTAATAATCATATTTAACGAAAAAAATGAAATGTAGAAGTATATATGTTCAGCTTATAAGTAAATACTATTTCTCAAACTATAACTTATTGACAAGAGATTTCCTGAGTTAGGATTATAAGATTGTACTACTAATATCCATATGCAAATCTTTGATTTTCGGTGATTTCTGCTAATAGTGAACGCATTTCAAACGTAACGATGTAACTAAAATTGCAGAATTAAATATATGCAAATGGCAACACTGAAAACAGTTTATTTCTCCATTACTGTATCAGTATTGAAGCTAGAATTAATTGAATACAAGATATTTATAGCAAAATGCTACTAATTTATGAACTAGATTAAAATCAAGGATTTCCGTACCTGAATAACTAATTTTGTTAGGAAAATGAACATTTAGTATGTGCATTAATATATCCATAAGTTAGATAAAATATTCTACATTCAATTGATAAAGAGAATAACGTATATTTTATATATTTTCTAGCAATTATACGCATTGAACTGTATAACAAGAAATGATATACGTAAAAAAAAAAAATAAATATTTTTAGATGCTGCAATTTTTCCAAATCACTGATAATAATAATAAATAAATAATAAATAAATAACAAAAACAAAATAAATAAATAAAAAATAAATAAATAAACTAATATCTCTGCCTAAAAAGGCTGGTTTGGAATAATATTAACAACAGATGCTTTCATAACAGATCCTTAGATAAAAATAAATTATTAGTCTTCTAAATAACTAAAATACTTAACTTGTCTTGTTCTTAAGGATGATAGTGAGGTGCTGCCACCTGGTTTTATTAGTTTTTGAAAATTTAGCAATATTATTTACAGTATTAGATGTTTACATTGTTTTCGAAGTTATAATGCTCAAACATCAAATTAATTATATTTTAGAATTAACAACCACAGGTCACAAATAAATAAATTAAAATTCCCCTCTTTTGAACTTTCACATTTTAAATTACATTCATTTGAAAATATAGAAATTGAAATTTTAGATCATGTTACTCATGATAATAAAAGGCTTTTTAAAGAAAATTATTATATTTTGAAATTTAGAACGATATTTACTTATGGCTTAAATACAGAACTCAATAATCTAAATGTAAACAAGATTTCTAATGTATATAATTTATTTTATGAAGTAAATAACTTAATTTCAATTAAAAGATGTAAGAGGAGTTCTCATATTAATAGTAAAAAAATAAATGAGATTATACCTTTATTTTGGCTTAACGAACAGGAAAGATTATTTACAGACTTCTTTAAATGTTAATAAATTAAAGGCATTGATTTTTTCTTTGAAAATAAAAACAATTAAAAAGATTTCTTATTTGCTTTCTAAGTATAATTTTATTAATAATCAGTTTAAGGATTTTGTTACAGATTTAATAGGTTTCAAACTTTTAAAAGTTAATAAAAACACTACAGTAAATGAATATTTTACAATTTCATTCTTGCAAAAATCATTTGATAAAGTTGTTTTTAAAAATGATTTCCTTTTTCCAGTAAAAAATATAAATATTATAACTGCTTTTAAATATAATAAAACTTTCAGTAAAAATAATTTAAAATACAGAGAATTTGTTTATCAGGTGATCCTTCCAATACGAATGAATGTATCTGCAATAGTGATAATTTTAATTCCTATATTGGTAATAATTATAAACATATCATAACTGGAGATCTTAATATAATAAAAAATGATAATACACGGCTTTTAATGAATCTGGGTACTAAATTTAGATTAAATAAAAAACTTAAAAAATCAAATGTCAAGGAAATCGTTTTAAAAGATATAAATAATTTTATTTTTAAAATTTATTATAAATACAACACAGCCATAGAAGCTTTTCATGAATGGAAATATAATCTTATAAGTTATTTTGACAATGTTTTAGTTCAAAGTTTAAATATTAATAATTATAAATACAAACAATTCAATAGAAAAGATAATGGATATTTGGAATCGTTTAAAAAATATTTTGTTTTAGTTCCTGTTGACAAAGCTGCTAATAATTATGGTATGAATATATATATATATATATATATATATATATATATATATATATTGAAAGAACTTTAGAAGAACTTAATAATGATTTTTACTACACAAAATTAAATTTGAATTCTGCGATTGTCAAAAAATGTTTTACTGCTTATTCAAAACAGATTAAATCTATTTTTTTCATATAATATTAAAATCTTTAATGAAAGTAATATTCCATTTTTATTTATAGTTTCATAAAAATCCTGTTAAAATTAGATTTATTTGTTGCACAACTAATAGTATTGGTAAAAATTTTAATATTAAATTGCAATTTTTTTTAAAGAAAATTTATGATTTTCTAAAATTAAAATGTAAGAGCACAAGTTATTTTTCGTCTATTGATAATATTATTGATTTAATTAATAGAATCACTTTTAAACCTTCATCTATTCAAACTTATGATTTTGAAAACTTATTTAGTAATATTCCTATAAATGAACTCTATGATATCATTAAAAATATTTTTGACATTTTTTATATTGAAGATGAATTGAATATTCCTAGGGATTTATTTCTTAGTTTATGTCATTTTTATCTAAATAATAATTATATCTTTTTTCATGATAAAATTTTCAAATAATCACATGGTATTGGTATGGGAACTAATTATTCTTCCAGTGCGGCTAATATTTTCTTGTTTTTCTTTGAATATAAGATCACTGTAACTCATAATATTTGTTTTCATGCTTATCGATATATTGATGACTTGATTATTTTTAACATAAATTTTGATTTTTTTTTTTTTATTATTATTATTTAATTTATCCAGATATTTTAAAATTGAATAAAGCCAATAATAATAATTTTAAAGCTGATTTTTTTTTGTATTTCATTTGTTTAAAAAAATTGACAAGAGAAAAAACTTCAACTTCGTTACTAACTGTATGCCGCACTGGTATTATAATCGGAGCCGTAGAATTTACATAAATATTGTTATTAATCAACTTTTAAGATTTAAAAGATTATGCAATTTGAAATTTAATTTTAATAAACAAGTATATAATTTTCAAGCTTTATTATATTATAAAAATTTGTATCCTTTAAGTTTTATTTCTCATGATACTAGTAATTTGAATTTGTAGTATCAGCACCGCAGATTCTAGCTTTACTTTGATTGGTGATCCGTATAGCTGTCCAATGTTATGCTTACGATTTAAAGCCTTTTATGGACGGTCGTTTGCTGATGGTTGGAGTTAGTTTGTTTCGCCAGACCTGGAATGCTCTTTTTCTTTTCTTTTTTTTTTTTCTATTTTTCTATTTTTTTTTTTTTTTTTTTTTGACATCTATGGGTATGGAAAAAGAATTTCATTTTTTAAACGTTCTTAAACTAAAATGGAATTTTGCAGTTGTTGTTTCTTGCAGGTGGTGAGTTTTCTTCTTTTTTCTGGCAGGTTCGGATGCGGGTATGTTGGGCTAGCATTTTCATACAAAAATCTCTCTATATATATGTATATATAAGCTTTATTATAAGCAACATTTAATTCCAATAAACTGTAATAAATTGTTTTCAAATTTCAATATTTAATTTTCAAGAAATAAAAATACTTTTAAAATAAATCTCCTTTCAACTTTTATAATTTTAAGTTTTTCATTGCTCTTCAGTTTGTGCTTATATATATATATATATATATATATATTTCGATAGTGTTATCGATATAGCACAGATGAGGCATGGTCGCTAGCACTTGGGAAACGACACATTATGTTCAACGATTTTAAAGAAGATTTTTATTTATTTATTTATTTTATTACAAAGGTATGTAAGAAATTAGAATTTATTTATTTATTTATTTATTTATTATTATTATGAAGAGTCCAAAGGCTACTAGTTTAGTAATAAAGATTGACTAAATGTTATGTTAAGTAAATAATAATAAAAAAAACTGAAACATTTCATTTATTCATTTATTTATTTTTTATTTATTTATATGTATTTGGTAAAATATATGCAAGAAAAAAAAAAAAAAAAAAAAAAAAAAAGGTTTATTCCTTTTTATGCTGCATTTTTAAACCTGAATATTTTCATTTTACGTGTCTTATGTAATTTAATATATTCAAATCTTCAGAAAGAAAAGTGAATAAAATTAGTCAAAATAAACACTGTTTCCATTTTATAAAATCAAAACTTTTTTTTTTTTTTTAATCTACACCGCCATCAACTTTAATTTAGGGGGAAAAGAAATAGTATGAAAGTTAAAGTTTTATGTTTATGCATATTTATTCATGCATAAATTCATAAGCATACACATATGTAAAAGTACGAAAGTTACGAAGATTTTAAAATTAGAGAAGTGAAAAGAGCATAAATCTCACTGAGGATATCATTTTATTATTAGCAGGAGACTTCAAAATAAGGGATAATAATTCTAAATAAGCATTACAGAATAAATAAAGATTTCTAAATTAAAAATTATGAAACATGAAAATTCTATAACGTACAAAGTAAGATAAAAATATTTTTAAATGAAGTTATTAACTCTTTTTTTATTCAATTTTTTATTTATGTAAACTGTAAATGAATGAAGATTTAATATGTTTTTTTTTATAATTAAAAAGATTAAAACTTCTTTCTCAAAAAAGGTGTTTTGTTTTGCTGTATAATAATTTTTATAAAGCATATTTTTCTATTACGGTGATCTTAAACAATGAAGTAAGTAAATATTTAATCTTCTAGATGAAAGTTAACTCAATTAAGTGATCTGATAATTAGCAAGGAAAGCTTATTTTTATTTAAAGTACAAGATTAAAATACTTTGCTTTAAAATTATACAATAGTTTTATATTAATAAAAGAGAATTAATTATAAAAAAAATATTTTCCGTAGATAATGCATTTTATACGTAAGTTAGTTTAAAATTACAATAATTTATTATTTTTCTCTTATTATTTTTAAGCAGTCTTTTTATTATAAATTTAATCTTTTTTTATATTTTTTCTTTTCGAAGAATAATTTCTTTTTAAACTCATAGTTCAGATAAATAAATATAAGGCAATTTCATTACCACTGAAACAATTATAAATTGTTATCCGTGATGTATAATTACGATATTAAGAATAAATAAGTGTAACTATCATTTACAAATAAAATATGAAATAAATACACTCGAACCTCTCATTAAGAGACACTCATGGGACCAGACATTTTGTCCCTTAAATAGAGGTGTCCCTTATTCAGAGGGTCAATTAAATTTTTTTAAATAGACTTTACACTCAGTTACACATCAATTAATCAAAGCACTTTGGCAATGCAAGTTACACACTAATAAAGTCAAGTCTTTTTAAAAAGAAAATTACTTACATGATATAGTTAATTATTATATTAGGACCAATTTTACTGAACTTGCCTTGATAAAATTTTCAAATAATCACATGGTATTGGTATGGGAACTAATTATTCTTCGAGTGCGGCTAATCTTTTCTTGTTTTTCTTTGAATATAAGATCACTGTAACTCATAATATTTGTTTTCATGCTTATCGATATATTGATGACTTGATTATTAGGTTGATTTATTTAGAAATCGACCTATTGCAATCACTTCGTTTATTCTATATATATATATATATATATATATATCTATAATGAAAATTTTGTCATCACGATAACTCTCGAAATAATACTCCAAATCGAACCAAATTTGGACAGCGTATTGATCTTATAAATATCTTGGATGAGTTCGTTAACCAAGTTGCTCCGACTTTTAGTTTTCAAGTGGCAGGCACTTGAAAATTTCAAACCGACGTTGTAAAAAGCATATTTAAAGCAATATTTGCTTGAATTTTGTTGTAAATACAGGCCACATAAGGGTCTCAATCAAGTTTATTAATGAAGTTTATCCGCCATTTTTAATAAAGTGGCAGATATTTTAAGTTAAGCGGGACCACTTGAAAATTTAAATTCACTATAACTTCCGAAATAATACTCCAAATCGAACCAAATTTAGACAGTGTCTTAACTTATCGTATAAATATCTTAGATGAGTTTATTAACCAAGTTGCTCTGCCATTTTGTTTTCAAGTGGAGACCACTTAAAATTTTCAAATTCAAATTTTAAAAAGGCATATTCCGAATTCGTTTGAAATTTGATGTAAATATAGACCACATAAGGGTCTCAATAAAGATTTTTAATGAAATTTATCCGTCATTTTTAATAAAGTGGTAGATATCTTAAGTTAAGCGGGGCCACTTGAAATCACGCTACCACTTGAAAATTTAAAATCACAATAACTTCTGAAATAATACTCCAAATCAAACCAAATTTGGACAGTGCCTTAACTTATCTTATAAATAACTTAGATGAGTTTGTTAACCAAGCTGCTCCGCCATTTTTTTTTCAAGTGGAGACCACTTGAAAATTTCAAATTCAAATTGCAAAAAGCGTATCCCGAATTTTTTAGGTTGATTTCTTTAGAAATCGACCTATTGCAATCACTTCGTTTATCTATATATATATATATATATATATCTATAATGAAAATTTTGTCATCACGATAACTCCCGAAATAATACTCGAAATGGAACCAAATTTGGACAGTGAATTCATCTTATAAATATCTTGAATGAGTTCGTTAACCAAGTAGCTCCGACTTTTTGTTTTCAAGTGGCAGCCACTTGAAAATTTCAAACCGACATTGTAAAAAGCATACTTAAAGCAAGATTTGCTTGAATTTTGTTGTAAATACGGGCCACATAAGGGCCTCAATGAAGTTTATCCGCCATTTTTAATAAAGTGTCAGATATTTTAAGTTATGTAGGACCACTTGAATTTAGGCTACAACTTGAAAATTTAAAATCATTATAACTTCCGAAATAATACTCCAAATCGAACCAAATTTAGACAGTGTCTTAACTTATCTTATAAATATCTTAGATAAGTTTATTAACCAAGTTGTTCCGCCATTTTGTTTTCAAGTGGGGACCACTTGAAAATTTCAAATTCAAATTGTAAAAAGCGTATTCCGAATTTGTTTGAAATTTGATGTAAATATAGACCACATAAGGGTCTCATTGAAGTTTATTAATGAAATTTATCCGTCATTTTTAATAAAGTGGTAGATATCTTAAGTTAAGCGGGACCACTTGAAATCACTCTACCACTTGAAAATTTAAAATCACAATAACTTCTGAAATAATACTCCTAATCGAACCAAATTTGGATAGTGTCTTAACTTATCTTATAAATAACTTAGATGAATTTATTAACAAAGTTGCTCCGCCATTTGCTTTTCAAGTGGAGACCACTTGAAAATTTCAAATTCAAATTGTAAAAAGCATATTTCGAATTTTTTTTTTAATTTGATGCATACATAGATTATACAAGTGTCTCAAATAACTTTATTAATGAACTTTATCCGGCATTTTTAATAAAGTGGAGGGTATATTAAGTTAAGCGGGACCACTTGAAATCAGGCTACCACTTGAAAATTTAAAACCATGATAACTTCCGAAATAATACTCCAAATGGAACCAAATTTGAACAGTGTCTTAACTTATCTTATAAATATCTTAAATGAGTTTGTTAAACAAGTTGCTTCGCCATTTTGTTTTCAAGTGGAGACCTCTTGAAATTTTCAAATTTAAATTGTAAAAAGCGTATTTCGAAATTGTTTGAATTTTGATGTAAATACAGACCATAAAAGGATCTCAAAGAAGTTTATTAGTAAACTATATCCGCAATTTTTAATAAAGTGGAAGATATCTAAAGTTAAGCGGGACCGCTTGAAATCAGGCTCCCACTTGAAAATTTAAAATCCTGATAACTTCTGAAATAATACTCCAAATCGAACCAAATTTGGACAGTGATATTATCATATAATTATCTTGAATGTTTTCACTGGGCAACTTGTCCGACATCTTGTTTCTAAGTTCCAGCCACTTGAAATCACACTGCCACTTGAAAATATGCCATCACGATAACTTTTAAAATACTAAACTGATTCAAATAAAAGTTGGATAGTGAACTTATGGTTCAAATATCTAGGATAAGTTCACTTGGTGACTTGATCCGCAATTTCATGCTCAAGTGGCTGCCACTTGAAAATTTGTCAATATGGAAACTTAAGAAATACAGAATCAATTCGCATCAAATTTGGGTAGTGTATTTATTCTTCAAATATATAAGTTCTCTGAGCATCTCACTCCGCTTTTTTTTTCCAAGTGGTGCCACCTGAAAATTTCTTATGACGATAATTTTTGAAATACTGATTTAATTTGAACTACAACTGAACAAGGAACTTATACAAGTATATTGGATGATTTCGCTGAGCAAGTTGTTTTGCCATTTTGTTTCCAGGTTGCAACCACTTAGACTACCACTTGAAAATTTGCCATAAAATTAACTTTTGAAACACGGCACTGATTTAAACCACAGTTGGACAGTGAACCTATGCTTCAAATATCTTGGATATGTTTGCTGGGCAACTTGATCCACTGTATTGTTTCCAACTGGCGGCCACTGGAAAATTTGTTGTCACGGTAACTTTAGAAAAACTTAATCAAATCAAATCAAAGTTGAAAAATGGATTTATCATTCAAACAGAAAAAATCTAGAAAATTCAAGTAACTCATTAACCAATCACGTTATTGCGTCCATCTTTGGTATATTGATAATAAGTTTTTTCTCGCCAAAAGTCGCCAAAATAGTCGCCTTAATGGAAAAGTCGCCAAATTTGGCGCCAAATCCATTACCTGCATTGCTGGATCTTTTTAATGCGTTTTTAAGGAAAATTAGGCTATTTTAATGCTAAAACAAGCTAGAAATGCAGAAAACTAACATTTTATCCTCTTACTAAGCCTCTTTGAAAGAATTTCTACAAAAAAAATTATTTTCAAATTTGAAACGATATTTTAGATGAGGAACTTTCTCTGCCATTTTGATCGAAGTGCCAGCCACTTAGTTTTTCAACACGATGACTTTTGAGATTTTGAATTAATTTGAACTATATGTGTACAGTAGACTTATCTCACAAATACATTTCATATATTTGTCAACTTAACTCACCATTTTGTTTCCAAGCGCCCGCCATTTGAAAATTTTAAATTCACATAAAAAGGTATTTATGAACCGATTTGCTTAAATCCATATGTGCATAGCCTACATCAATATTTCTACCAAGTGCATTAATAATTTGTAGCCGCCATTTTGAAACAAAATGACGGTACTTGATAAGGAAAAAGAAATCAACCTACCCTTCCGAATAAGCCGGAAGGTCTTGTTTTTAATTTTGATGTATACATAGATTTTACAAATGTCTCAAATAACTTTATTAATGAACTTTATCCGCCATTTTTAATAAAGTGGCGGATATCTTAAGTTAAGCGGGACCACTTGAAAATTTAAAACCATGATAACTTCCGAAATAATGCTCTAAATGGAACCAAATTTGTACAGTGTCTTAACTTATCTTATATATATCTTAGATGAGTTTGTTAACCAAGTTGCTCCGCCATTTTGCTTTCAAGTGGAGACCACTTGAAAATTTCAAATTTAAATTGTAAAAAGCGTATTCCGAAATTGTTTGAGTTTTGATGTAAATACAGACCACATAAGGATCTGAATGAAGTTTATTATTAAATTATATCCACTATTTTTAATAAAGTGGCAGCTATCTTAAGCGGAGACACTTGAAATCAGGCTCCCACTTGAAAATATAAAATCACGATAACTTTTGAAATAATACTCCAAATCGAACGAAATTTGGACAGTGGTATTATCATATAATTGTCTTGAATGTTTTCACTGAGCAACTTGTCCCGACATCTTGTTTCTAAGTTTCAGCCACTTGAAAATATGCCATCACGATAACTTTTAAAATACTAAACTGATTAAAAAAAAAAAGTTGGATATATGGTTCAAATATCTAGGATAAGTTCACTTGGTGACTTGATCCGCAATTTTATATCCAAGTGGCGGCCACTTGAAAATTTGTCATTATGGTAACTTTAGTAATATAGAATCAATCGCATCAAATTTGGATAGTGGATTTATCATTCAAATATCTCAGATAAGTTCGTTAGGCATCTCACTCCGCTTTTTTTTCTAAGTGGTGCCACCTGAAAATTTCTTATGACGATAATTTTTGAAATACTGATTTAATTTAAACTAGAACTGCACAACGAACTTATCATACAAATATGCTGGATGATTTCGCTGGGGAAGTTGTTTTGCCATTTTGTTTACAAGTCGCAGCCACTTAGACTGCCACTTGAAAATTAGCCATAATAATAACTTTTGAAACACGGCACTGATTTAAACCACAGTTGGACAGTGGACCTAAGTTCAAATATCATGGATGTGTTTGCTGGGAAACTTGTTTCAGTGTATTGTTTCCAACTGGTGGCCACTTGAAAATTTGTTAGCACGGTAACTTTAGAAATACTTAATCAATTCAAATCAAAGTTGAAAAATGGATTTATCATTCAAACAACAGAAATCTAAAAAATTCACGTAACTCGTGAACCAATCACGTTATTGCGTTATATCTTTGGTATATCAATAATACCTACTTTCTCGCCAAAAGTCGCCAAAAAAGTCGTCATAAGGGAAAAGTCGCCAAATTTGGCGCCACATCCATTACCTGCGTTACTGGATCTTTTTAATGCGTTTTTAAGGAAAAATTAGGCTATTTTAATGATAAAACAGACTAGAAATGCAGAAAACTAACATTTTGTCAACTTACTAAGCCTCTTTGAAAGACTTTCTACAAAAAAAAAAAAAAAAAAAATATTTTCAAATTTGCAACGATATCTTAGATGAGCAACTTTTTCTGCCATTTTGATCGAAGTGGCAGCCACTTAATTTTTCAACACGATGACTTTTGAGATTTTGAATTAATTCGAACTATATGTATACAGTAGACTTATCTCACAAATACATTTCATATATTTGTCAACATAACTCACCATTTTGTTTCCAAGTGCCGGCCACTTGAAAATTTTAAATTCACATAAAAAGGTATTTATGAACCGATTTGCTTAAAACTCCATATGTGCATAGCCTACATCAATATTTCTACCAAGTGCATTAATAATTTGTAGCCGCCGTTTCAAAACAAAATGACGGCCACTTGATAAGGAAAAAGAAATCAGCCTACCCTTCCGAATAAGCCGGAAGGACTTGTTTTTAACATAAATTTTGATTTTTTAGGTTGATTTCTTTAGAAATCGACCTATTGCAATCACTTCGTTTATCTATCTATATATATATACTAGCAGGCAACGCCCGCTTCGCTGGTCCCTATTTTTAAATGAATCACTATAATGAATTCTCAAAATTGCATTAATTTTTATCACGTGAAAAAAAGAGAAACAAAATCTGAGTAGGAAAAATGTCGCACCGGGTTCTCACTGCCTTCGGAAAAAATTCCCAAAATGCTATAACAGTTATTTCTATTATTTTCCCACTTCGCCCCCCCCCCCCTCCTGTCTATCCTAATAATTTTACAAATTTGAAAATATCCGCAATCGATTTGTAAGTATCAAAAACCTCTATGCACCAGTTTTGAACGATGTATCTCTATTTTTATTTTTTTGCTGCTCTACTCCCCCCCCCCCTTTCCCGCCCTCCCAATAATTTTAAAAATTCGGAACTATCCGCAATCGATTTGTAGGTATTGGAAACCTCTATGTACCAATTTTGTATGATCTAACTCTATTTTCTTTTTTTTTTTTGCCCCTCTTCCCCCCCTTCCCGGCCCTCCTAATAACTTTACACTTTCGAAAATATCCCCATTCGACTTGCAGGCTTCTAAAACCTCTCTGTGCCAATTTTGAACGGCCTAACTGTATTTCTATTTGTTTTTGACCATAGCCCCCCCCCTTCCCGCCCCACCTAATAATTTTAAAAATTCGAAAATATCCGCAATCGATTTTTAAGTATCGAAAACATCTATATACCAATTTTGAACGATCTAAATCTATTTCTATTTTTTTGTCCCCCCCCCTCTCCCCTCCCCCTTTCCCAGCCCTCCTAATAACTTTACACTTTCGAAAATATCCCCATTCGACTTGCAGGCATCTAAAACCTACCTGTACCAATTTTGAACGGCCTAACTGCATTTCTATTTGTTTTTGCCCCATAGCCCCCCTTGCTGCCCCTCCTAATAATTTTACAAATTCGAAAATATCCGAAATCGATTTTTAGGTATCGAAAACCTCTATATACCAATTTTGAACGATCTAACTCTATTTTTATTTTTTGCCCCCCCCCTCTCCCCTCCCCCCTTCCTGCCCCTCCTAATAACTTTACACAATCGAAAATATCCTCATTCGACTTGCAGGCCTCTGAAACCTATCTGTATCAATTTTGAACGCCCTAACTGTATTTCTATTTGTTTTTGCCCCTTAGCCCCTCCCCCCCTGCTGCCCCACCTGGGGGCTGAATTTCTAAAATTCCAGAAATTGGTTTTTAGATATTTGCATTAGCAATATTTTAGAGCAAAAATTTCACGCATATCTATTTTTTTGTTTGAGATATATAGGATTTTCTGAAATCACGTTTTACGCATGTGAAATCACGTTTTGCCCCTCCCCCGCCCCCCTTGGGGACCGAATTTTGAAAATTCCAGAAATTGGTTTTTTGACATTTGTATTAGCTATATTTTAAAGCAAACATTTTACGGATATCTGTTTTTTTGTTTGAGATATGAAGGATTTTGTGAAATCACGTTTTGCCCCCCTCCCCCCCTTGGGGGGCGACTTTTGTAAAATCGCTTCTTAGTGGATGCCTACGTCATAGAAAGAACATTGTCAAAAAATTTCATGCTTCTAGGTCTAGGGGTTTGGTCTGGGCGTTGATAGATCACCCCCTCACTCACTCACTCAGGAAGTGTTCTTTTATATATATAGATATATATCTATAATGAAAATTTTGTCATCACGATAACTCCCGAAATAATATTCCAAATCGAACCAAATTTGGACAGTGAACTGATCTTATAAATATCTTGGATGAGTTCGTTAACCAAGTTGCTCCGACGTTTTGTTTTCAAGTGGCAGCCACTTGAAAATTTCAAACCCAAAATGTAAAAAGCAGGTTTAAAGCTAGATTTGCTTGAATTTTGATGTAAATACAGGCCACATAAAGGTCTCAATGAAGCTTATTAATGAAGTTTATCCGCCATTTTTAATAAAGTGGCAGATATTTTAAGTTAAGCGGGGCCATTTGAAATCAGGCTACCACTTGAAAATTTAAAACCACCATAACTTTCGAAATAATACTCCAAATCGAACCAAATTTGGACAGTGTCTTAATTTATTTTATAAATATCTTAGATGAGTTTGTTAACCAAGTTGCTCCGCCATTTTGTTTTCAAGTGGAGATCTCTTGAAAATTTCAAATTGTAAAAAGCGTATTCCGATTTTTTTTTTTTTTTTTTGATGTATACATAGTTTATACAAGTGTCTCAAAGAACTTTATTAATGAACTATATCCGCCATTTTTAATAAAGTGGCGGATATCTTAAGTTAAGCGGGACCACTTGAAATCAGACTACCGCTTGAAAATTTAAAATCACGATAACTTCCGAAATAATACTCCAAATTGAACCAAATTTGGACAGCGTCTTAACTTGTGTTATGAATATCTTGGATGAGTTTCTTAACCATGTTACTCCACCATTTTGTTTTCAAGTGGAACCACTTGAAGTTTTCAAATTCAGATTGTAAAAGCGTATTCCGAATTTGTTTGAATTTAGATGTATACATAGACTATATAAGTCTCTCAATGAAGTTTATTAATGAACTATGGATTTTCTCGCCAAAAAAGTCGCCAAATTTGGCGCCAAATCTATTACCTACCATATTGGAGCTTTTTAATGCGTTTTTAAGGGAAAATTAGACTATTTTAACGTTAAAACAAACTATAAATTCAGAAAATTAACATTTATCGAACTTACTAAGCCTCTTTGAAAGAATTTCTACAAAAAAAAAAAAAAAAAAAAAAAAAAAATTGAATTATTTTCAAATTTGCAACATTATCTTAGATTAATTAGTTCACTCAGCAACTTTCTCTGCCATTTTGATCCAAGTGGCAGCCACTTCATTTTTTCAACACGATGACTTTTGAGATTCTGAATTAATTCCAACTATATTTGTACAGTAATCTTATCTCACAAATGCATTTAATATATTTGTCAACTTGGCGCACCATCTTGTTTCCATGAGCCGGCCACTTGAAAATTTTAAATTTACATAAAAAGGTATTTATGAACCGATTTGCTTAAAACTCCATATGTAGATAGCCTACATCAATATTTCTACTAATTCGTTAATAATTTGTAATCGCCATTTTGAAACAAAATGACGTCTACTTGATAAGGAAAAAGAAATCAACCTACCCTTCCGAATAAGCCGGAAGGACTTTTTTTTTTTTTTTTTTTTTTTTTTTTTTTTGACATCTATGGGTATGGAAAAAGAATTTCATTTTTTAAACGTTCTTAAACTAAAATGGAATTTTGCAGTTGTTGTTTCTTGCAGGTGGTGAGTTTTCTTCTTTTTTCTGGCAGGTTCGGATGCGGGTATGTTGGGCTAGCATTTTCATACAAAAATCTCTATATATATGTATATATAAGCTTTATTATAAGCAACATTTAATTCCAATAAACTGTAATAAATTGTTTTCAAATTTCAATATTTAATTTTCAAGAAATAAAAATACTTTTAAAATAAATCTCCTTTCAACTTTTATAATTTTAAGTTTTTCATTGCTCTTCAGTTTGTGCTTATATATATATATATATATATATATATATATAAGCACAAAACGGCTTAATTCTAATATAGAAATATTTAAAAACGGCTTAATTCTAATATAGAAATATTTATACAAAAAATGATGTACAAATATAATTTACCATATACTGTTTTCGAAGAATGGAAATACTATATTTTTAAGGATTTAAAGAGAGAATATGTGAGGGATGGTGATGTTGTTTCACATGAAAAATATTTAGAATTAATGAAATCAATTAAAGAACTTCGAGAGAAGTTTATAGTAACTTATGTTGATAAAGCTAATACAAGCTATGCAATAATTTGTAAAAAACTGTATTGTAAGATTTTAAACGAAAGTTATAATAATACAAAAAATTATGAGCTTATTAATTCGAAAGTTACAGTTATTGAGAATAGGGTTAAGGCATTTTATAAAAAGCTAAAACTAAAGCAGAAAAGCCAAAATTTTCCATATTTAATATTAGTGCCAAAGTTTCATAAAAACCCTGTGAAATTTAGAGTGGTGACTTGTGGTTATGGAACTTATCTTGAATTACCAAATAAAAAGTTGTTGAAGGTTTTGAGTGAAATGTTTGAAAAAATGCTATTGGGAGAACAATCTTTTATAATAAAAAATAGTTGTGAATTATTGGATTACTTAACTAGAATAAATAAGTCAAATAAAATTACCAGCCTATATGCTTATGATTTTGCAGACCTTTATAATACTATTGATTTAACAGATTTAAAGGAAAAAATTATAGAATTTTATAATAATTATAGTAATAAAGAACGTGATAAAGATTTCTTCGTTGATTTGTTTCAGTTCGTCGTTCAAGAGAACTATCTGTATGAGGGAAATAAAGTGTTCAAACAGGTTTTCGGAATCCCAATGGGGGGGAGTTGCAGCTCTATATTAGCTGATATCTTCTTACATATTTATGAAAAGAACAATAAACTAAACAGAGAAACTTTATGTTGTAGATACATCAATGACCTAGTATTGATAAGGTTGAATGGTGAAAATACAGATATTGATTTTCAATACTACCCTAAGAATTTAAAACTAGAGCCCTCCTCAGTTAATTGTAAAAATATAAATTATTTAGATGTAAATATAAAATTAGAGAATGATAATTTAGTAACTAGAATTTATGACAAAAGAAAAGACTTTAATTTTAAAACAATAAAGCTAATGCATTTTACATCTAACGTACATATTTCAGTTAAAAAGAATGTTTTTAGAAATGGTTTAATACGTATTGCTAGATTAAATTCGGACTTGGAAGAGATGTTTGAAGATATGGTAGAATGGTGTCGTCAGAGCATAGGTCAGGGTTTCCATAGAGATTTGGTGAAAGGTATGATGTACCAATTCGTGAATCAGTATAAAAGAAGTACCGAGCTGAAAATGTTGTTTGAAAGGAAGGATGGGTTAGAATTGGTTTCATGAGTTTTCTTTGTTTCATTTGGTCTTGACAGGTGAGGGGAACATTGCATGCGTAAAACTGGTTTAACCCTGCAGAGCATGTTGTAAGCCATGCCGCCTGTCTCCATATTAAATTTAATTTTGCTCTGTTTCATATTTAGTTTCGGTTTATGTTAGAGATATTTTTCGTACTCAATTTGGTTTTAGTTTGTTTGCTAATTTCGTTAAGTTTTTGTTGACTTGTTTTAATCTTGAATTTTATGTTTAAATATAAGTTCGGTTTTACTTTTCAATGGGATATTTATATATATATATATATATATATATATATATATATATATATATATATATTTCGATAGTGTTATCGATATAGCACAGATGAGGCATGGTCGCTAGCACTTGGGAAACGACACATTATGTTCAACGATTTTAAAGAAGATTTTTATTTATTTATTTCTTTTATTACAAAGGTATGTAAGAAATTAGAATTTATTTATGTATTTATTTATTTATTTATTTATTATTACTAGTATCGCCCAGTGGTCGAATCTCGACCATTTTTTTTGCAAAGCGAGGCAAAGCAAAGTTATTGCCTTGTCCTAAACGGAATGCAATTGCAACACAGATGCGGCAATTGTTTGCCAATATTCACTCTAACTGCATCAGCAGAGTTTTACTTAATATAACTATTTCTCTCTGTAGATGTTAGCCTTTCCTGAAATGAGAGAAAATCGCAACGTGAAAACGCCCCTTGTTGTGTGATACAGCCCAGAAGCTAATAGGTACCATGTCAGACCAAGGTCCAACCAAATATCAAATTCTGTTAAATTAATTCGATTGGTTCATAAAGTACAGTGTTTGAACCAAAAAAAAAAAAAAAAAAAAAAGATATTTTTCAAAAATGGTCGAATTGAGTTCGGGAAATTTCAAAACGTGTAACTTTATCGAAAACCGAAAATCTAAAACATTTCTGAATCTTATATTTTCTACTTATATATGCAGAGGAAAGAATAATAAATCCACTTTTTAAAAAATAAAAATAAGTAGTCAATTTCACTAATTTCACTTAATTAAAATGCAAGGAAATCTCAAAACGTGTAAATTCATCAAAAACCGGAAATCAAAAGTTTTTATGTATCTTCTACTTGCTTCTTCTACCCACAAAAGCTAGCAATAAAGACACTTTTTTAAAAAATAAGTAGCCAATTTCAGTTAATTGAAACGTAAAGAAAGCTCAAAGCATGTAAATTCAGCAAAAAACGGAAATCGGAATTTTTTCCGTGTCGTCTACTTATACATGCAGCAGTTAGTAACAAATCCATTTTCCTTTTTTTTAGTATATTAGTTCAATATTTATTGTTTAAATATCACCCTTTGAAATGAAATGTTTATGTTTACATTCGAAACTGGAAGTTTGCCATTTTTTTTCTGGAGTTTTGTGATTTTAAATTAAAATTTTATCAATTTTACAGAAAAAATAACTCAATCAAACACATGTAGACAGTATTTTATATATAACTATACCCAAATATCGGAATTAAAATCGGCAGATAATTTCCGTTATTTTTTAATAATTTTTTACAAAAAATTCAATGGACAATTAACATAGAAAATCTTTTACATGGTTCCATGGACAGACAGTGACGTCATCACTTCGCTTGCGTATAGTGATGCTACATTATACAAATTACTGTGTCTATGGTTTTATTTGAGCTTTATGAAATTGCCAGATTTAACAACTTTCCACTTTTAGGTATTTTTTAATGTGAAGGAATACGTGTATAAAAGGGAAAAATGGGGGAAAATGCATAAAAAATAAATGTATTTTTAAATAACTTCTTGACATCGTAAGAAAATAATATTTGTATTCGCACCTTCCGGCTAACCATACCTTTCGAATGATACCATTTTCAACCCTCTACTCCCATAATTAATATGTTAAAAAGGGACAACAAATTTTATGCTTGCCTATTAATATATAGATTATTATTATGAAGAGTCCAAAGGCTACTAGTTTAGTAATAAAGATTGACTAAATGTTATGTTAAGTAAATAATAATAAAAAAAACTGAAACATTTCATTTATTCATTTATTTATTTTTTATTTATTTATATGTATTTGGTAAAATATATGCAAGAAAAAAAAAAAAAAAAAAAAAAAAAAGGTTTATTCCTTTTTATGCTGCATTTTTAAACCTGAATATTTTCATTTTACGTGTCTTATGTAATTTAATATATTCAAATCTTCAGAAAGAAAAGTGAATAAAATTAGTCAAAATAAACAATGTTTCCATTTTATAAAATCAAAACTTTTTTTTTTTTTTTAATCTACACCGCCATCAACTTTAATTTAGGGGGAAAAGAAATAGTATGAAAGTTAAAGTTTTATGTTTATGCATATTTATTCATGCATAAATTCATAAGCATACACATATGTAAAAGTACGAAAGTTACAAAGATTTTAAAATTAGAGAAGTGAAAAGAGCATAAATCTCACTGAGGATATCATTTTATTATTAGCAGGAGACTTCAAAATAAGGGATAATAATTCTAAATAAGCATTACAGAATAAATAAAGATTTCTAAATTAAAAATTATGAAACATGAAAATTCTATAACGTACAAAGTAAGATAAAAATATTTTTAAATGAAGTTATTAACTCTTTTTTTATTCAATTTTTTATTTATGTAAACTGTAAATGAATGAAGATTTAATATGTTTTTTTTTATAATTAAAAAGATTAAAACTTCTTTCACAAAAAAAGGTGTTTTGTTTTGCTGTATAATAATTTTTATTAAAGCATATTTTTCTATTACTGTGATCTTAAACAATGAAGTAAGTAAATATTTAATCTTCTAGATGAAAGTTAACTCAATTAAGTGATCTGATAATTAGCAAGGAAAGCTTATTTTTATTTAAAGTACAAGATTAAAATACTTTGCTTTAAAATTATACAATAGTTTTATATTAATAAAAGAGAATTAATTATAAAAAAAATATTTTCCGTAGATAATGCATTTTATACGTAAGTTAGTTTAAAATTACAATAATTTATTATTTTTCTTTTATTATTTTTAAGCAGTCTTTTTATTATAAATTTAATCTTTTTTTATATTTTTTCTTTTCGAAGAATAATTTCTTTTTAAACTCATAGTTCAGATAAATAAATATAAGGCAATTTCATTACCACTGAAACAATTATAAATTGTTATCCGTGATGTATAATTACGATATTAAGAATAAATAAGTGTAACTATCATTTACAAATAAAATATGAAATAAATACAATTTTTAATTTTATACATAGCATTAAATGAAATTTTAAAATTATTAAACAATATTTATTTAACATTAATTTGTCATTGAATATAATTTTGTAAGATAAGTTTGAAAAATATTTGTATAAAATATTTTAATAAGTATAGGATTAACAATTACTGGAAATGTAACTTTGGTTCTGCTTTTAAATATAACTAACTTTCTGTAAAACATTTTTTTTTCTTAATTTAACGAAATAAATTCATAGAAATTAAAAATAATAATAATGTAAAAATAAAATAAATGTTCATTAAAATAAATTTATTTAGGACGTTTTTTAAATGCATTTCTCTGTGTTGGTCTGGGATTTTCTTTTTAAAACATATAACAGTATTTTATTATTTTTTCAACCAATTGTCTAAATATTTTACAAAATCTATTGTTTATCTTGTCACACTAAGTACACAAACTATGGAAGAGGCTCTAGAATTTGTTAAAAAATATCTGCCTAAAACTATTTTATGCTTTGTTATTGGCATAAATTTGCATTATAAAGTAGGTGCTCCAGTGATTGGCATGCTCCAGTAACTAACATCTATCATGAAATAATTAATAAATAAGAAAAATAATAAAATAATATATTTTATATATAAGAATTTTAACATTTTATGTCAAACACTGAAGCATAGGGTGCTAATAACTGATAAAAAAATAACTAGCAGTGTCAAACACTGGAACATAAGGTGCCAATTACTAATAAAAGGAAAAACTGGCAGTTTCAATTTCTGGAACATTGAGTGGGTGTCAAATAAATAAATAAATATATATATATATATATAAATGTTATCAAATGTATATATTTTAACATATATGTGGTTCTGAATGTCTTTCATGCCATACGTACAGTCAGTAACAAAAGTGTCCGAACACTAGCAAAAATTCTTATGTAAAAAAAGTACACTTCATACGGTTTTGCTAAATAAATCCTTATTGAATCATCTTCTTACACTGACTAAGAATAAGATTCGACAAGGATTTATTTAACAAAACCGTATGAAGTGTACTTTTTTTACATAGGAATTTTCGCTAGTGTTCGGACATTTTTGTTACCGACTGTATTAACTTAAGATTTCTAAAAATATTTTGTGATGACTAGAACATTAAAAATATCAGGGATTGCTCTAAAAGTGTCAATCACTGGTGCACTTATGCTATGTATATATTGTCTTAACCCATCCCAAGTTCTATTAAGTGGTAGTTTTTTAATAAACTTCTATTTATACAGAATTTTTGAAAAAAAAATTAGATGAATTTTTAATATGAATAAAATTGGAAAAAATAAAAAATCATTGAATTAATAAAATCAATAAAATTTATATTTATTAAATTTATCTATTTAAAACACATATCCGAAATATTGGACTATGTGATTATATATATATATATAAAAAAAAAAAAAAAAAAAAAAAAAAAAAAACTACTCTATTATTTTATTTTATTTTATTTTTGTAAATTGTAGAAACCATCATCTGTGTCTTAAATTGATTCAGAAACTGTAGATTGTAGAAACCATCATCGGAAGATCATCCTATTAATGAAAATCATTATACGCAAGCAAACCTTGTAGAAATACTGAAGATGCAGCAATTTTGCCAATAATTTGTCACAATATTTTAAAATAGCTAATAGTTTATTTCTGCTAGCTCATTATGGTTTTTCTCCGTGTGACGTTTCAATAATTCCAGCTTCTCTTATTTTTCGTACCTCATTGATTCACATTCACCGGATTTCAAATTGACTTTGCTGTTATTCACGTTATTTAAAGACATAACTGTTGACTGTGAAAGGAAAACTATTTAAAAACTGTTCATTGGAAAAGAGTAATAAAAATTCCTGATGATGCTTTACTATTTAAAAGCGAAAAACATCGGATAAAATTTTTAACATCTTTTAAATAAAATTTAATTTTATGTCTTTTTAAAGTGTTTTTAATAGAATTTTTGCATTATGATTGCAGTATTCTGTGTCTAAGGCAGTATGCTAAGTTTCCTAAAAATAGCTTTGCAGTGGGTCTAATAGGAAACGTTTTTACTGGGTGATCTACAATAGTTTGAATTTTGTTTAATTTTTACTTTCCGAACACTATAGTGAGGAAAGTATTGTAATCATGTCAAAAATCCGAATTTGAGATTTTGATGTTTCTATACGTTTCAAGGTCCAATGAGTCCGTTTTCACTATTTTTGCGATGATGTATGTATGTATGTGTGTATGTATGTGTGTATGTCTGTGAGTGAACACGCTAGCGTCTAAACGCTTTGTTCGAATAAGCTGAAAGTTGGTACGTACATTGTAAGTCACCATAGTACGAACTCTATAGATTTTGGTGAATCTAGCACTTATAGTTTTTTTACAGGGACACAAAGAAAAATTCTTTATCATTACGGCCTATGGGACCAAAATCTTAAAAGCACCATAGCATCTAAACGCCTTACTCAATTGAGAAAAAAATTTATACACATATTATAGGTCACAAATACTCAACCTGTATAGATTTTGGAGAATCTAGGACTTATAGTTTTCTTACAGAGACGCAAAGAAAAATTCTTTATCATTATGGCCAATGGGGCCAAATTTTTTAAAGTGTGATAGCGTCTAAACGCCTTATTAATATAAACAAAAAAATTTGTACACATATTATAGGTCACAGTTGCACACACTGTATAGATTTTGGTGAATCTAGCACTTACAGTTTTTTTACAGGGACACAAAGAAAAATTCTTTATCATTATGGCTTATGGGACCAAATTTTTAAAAGTGCGATAGCATCTAAACGCCTTATTCAATTGAGCTGAAAATTTATATGAATATTATAAATCACTGTTGCACTAATTATAAGCATTTTGGTGAATCTAGCATTTATAGGTTTTTACAGGGACACAACTAAAAATTCTTTATCATTATGATCTATGGTCTCAAAGATCAGTAGCGTTAAATAAAATATCGTGTAATATATGGAGAAAAATACTCAAACACTCTATTATGGTTTTCTCCCTTTTGTTTGTTTAACAACTCCTCTTTCTTTACTTTATCTACAAAACTGTTAATTACTCAATGTTCGGAAAGTCGAGTGGAGTCACTCAAGATTTTTTACTGGTCCTCTTGCCTTTTTACTTTCCGAACATACATAAATAAAGAAAGTATTATAATCATGTCAAAAATCCGAATTATAGATTTTGATGTTTCTATACGTTTTGATGTCCCCCGAGTCTGTTTTCACTATTTTTACGATGATGTATGTACGTGTGTGTGTATGTATGTGTGTGTGTATGTGTGTGAGTGAACACGCTATCGTCTAAACGCGTTGCTCCAATGAGTTGAAAGTTGGTACGTATGTTGTAAGTCACCATAGCACGAACCCTATTGATTTTGGTGAATCTAGTACTTATAGTTTTTTTACAGGGACACCAAGAAGAATTCTTTATCATTATGGCCTATAGGGCCAAATTTTTAAAAGTGCGATAGTGTCTAAACGCCTTATTACACTGTTAAAAAAATTATACACATATTATAGGTCATAGTTGCACGAACTGTATAGATTTTGGTGATTCTAGCACTTACAGTGTTTTTTAAAGGGACACAAAGAAAAATTCTTTACCATTATGGCCTAAGGAACCAAATTTTTAAAAGTGCGATAGCGTCTAAACGCCTTATTAAAATGAGTAAATAATTTATACACATGTTATAGGTGACAGTTGCACCAACTGTGTAGATTTTGGTGAATTTAGCACTTAAAGTGTTTTTTTTACAGGGACACAAAGAAAAATTCTTTATCATTATGGCCTATGGGACCAAATTTTTAAAAGTGCGATAGCGTCTAAACGCCTTTTTCAATTGAGCTGAAAATTTATATGAATATTATAAATCACTGTGCATTTTGGTGAATCTAGCATTTACAGGTTTTTACAGGGAAACAGCAAAAATTCTTTATCATTATTATCTATGGTCTCAAAGTTCAGTGGCGTTAAATAAAGCACCGTGTACTATATGGAGAAAAATACTCAAACACTCTATTATGATTTTCTCTCTTTTGTTTGTCTAACAACTCATCTTTCTTTACTTTATCTACAAAATTGCTAATTACTCAATGTTCGGAAAGTCGAGTGGAGTCACTCCAGATTTTTTGGATAAAACGTTTGCTGAAATATATGAAGTGTAACATGGTCTTTATACATCCAATGTTTGAAGATGAATCCTACAGAATTCTTGCAGATATTTGACAAAACATCTGAATTCGAAAATGTCCAAATATTTATTGCTAGATAGTGCATTACAAAGAATGATTTATTTGGAGGGGAAAAAGTGATTAATTAAAGAAATAGAAATTTAGTTTTTAAATTGTTTCTTTTTTAACTTTTTTTTTTTTTTCTGAAGTGAAAGTCTCTTTTATAATATACTCATATTGAACAACTTTTGATTAAATGAAGTTAATGTTTGTCTAGATAGCATTTATTTCATATATTGTTGTGTTTACTTTACTTAATTGTTATTACGACAGCTGTTTCAATGCTTCAGAATTACTTTATTAAATTACAAATACGTGTTAAGTAAACATTCAAATTTCTCAAGGATATATTTTAAAGCATATCTATATTCAACCGTAATGATCTATCTTAAATTTTAGAATTATGGATATATAAATAAGTGAGATGTGTGCAGTAGATTTTCGCAATAATTTTGTTACAGTTAACAGTCGATTATTTTGTAACATAATCCTTGTTAAAGCATATATGCATGTATTTATAAACTAAGATTTTGTAAATTTGGTATATTGAATTACACAAGCTTCCAGTACCAATGAAGCGGTATTTAATGTCATATGGTACTTTAATTCCCTTTAACTAAATGGTATTCTGTTTACACATTTTAGATTCACTATCATCGAATTAATAAGATATTTTTTTTTTATTTCCAATGGCTAGGCAAAAGTTACAGAGGACTATAAAGATGCGAATCAAATTATAGACAATATAACATAGAAGACCGAAGTCATTGCCTAAGGAGCGATCTTGCCTCCCAATATCTCGACTCTTCTGTAGAACATCGAAGAGCCCTACAACGGGACAGATGTTCCCGGTCCATTACTTCTCCAGAATCACAAAGTGGGCAAGTAGGGTCGTTTAACATACCTATGCGCTTCAAATGAGCGGCAAGGCAGTCATGTCCTGTAGATAGGCGGAAAGAATTAATAAGATATTAATCAATCTTGTTTACGAAAGATTAGGAAAGAAATGTAAGAACTTTGATATTTTGTTTAACTCGCAGGATCGCGACATACGATTTTAAGTAATATTTATTTCATAACAATGGGAAATAAAAATATTGATTACGTATGACACATCACAGAATGGCATATATGAAAAACTTTTGGAAGTGCTGTGTTTTTTTACATTAACCATCTTACATTCCCAAGTGCAAGAATTCATCGGGTATTTTTCAACAGAACTTAATTTTAAATCTTGATAGAAAAAATTCGTTTACCGTATAACTTTTTAAAATTTTTTAGTAATATTTGGTATTATAATAAGCTATATTAAAATAAGCATAATTCAATTGCCTATGAAAGAGTTGAGAGTTTAATCACACAACTTAATAAAGAACAATGCACAATTTCAAAATCAATGTATTATTAAAAGTATTGTTAGCAATAAAGTGTATTCAGCACTATACTGCTTTAAATTAAAATATTTTTATATCTGTAAACCAAAATATCACTTAATTTGCCGTAATCCATTATATTAAAACACAAGACTATTAATATATATATATATATATTCACGCATTGAAGAGCAGTGGATTATTACATTAACCATTTTTTCTTTAGTTCCCAACTGCAAGAATTCATCGGGTATTTTTCAACTGAATTACATTTTGTAACTCGATAGAACAAATTCATTTACCATATATCATTAAAATTTTTTTTTGGAAATTTTGGTAGCTCTAGACGTCAAATAAACAATTAAATCGCCCATAAGGGAGTTAAGCGTTTAATCACAAAAGTTAAAAAAAGAATACTGCATCATTTCAAAATCAATGAATTAAAAAAAAAAAAAAAAATGTTAGCAATAAAGTGAGTTCTGCACTAATATTAATTTTTCGCTACACTGGTCTAAATTTAAATATTTCTGTATCTATAAACTATAAACCAGAGAAACAAAATAAATTGACACCAAAGACATTAACTTAATGGAATTATCATATTATTTTAAAAATAATTTTAAATTTTAAATTTAATATAAATACAAGTATGTGTCTTCTGCACAAGCAATATAAAATGCAAATTAAGTAAATAAAATTAAATAAAGCAACAACTCAAGACTAACTAAAGTTTATGTAGCACTTTAATTAAAATGAGCGACGTCACAACTTCAACTAAAGGTTCAAATTAGCATTACTACACTAACTTTAGGTTATTTCTCGAGAAAAAGAAAAAACAAAAAAAGCATTTGGAACAAGAAGAGCAGGATGCAAAGTTCAGAGAGAATGTTTTTGAGTTTTTAAAATTATCGCTTTGGAATATTTTTATTTTATTTATTATAATAATAATTATTAATTTTTTACTAACATATATATTCCGTTATTGTGTAGTCTTTTAAACATCTTTTTGTACTTTCTAAGAGATTCCCTTTACATTTGATACATCATTTTTGGGGTATTAAAAATAGTATAGCTCTCAGGACACGGTTTTTCATGTTATTTTCAAGAAATTAAAAACACCTATTTTTCGACTGTTGCGTAGGACTCAGGTTTTGTCACACCTATTCATTATATATATATTAAATTTCAGCTTTTAATCAACCCACAGCAGGATTAAGACCTCTCCTAGGCGACCCCAATATGCTTTCTTTTATGCAATTATTTTCCAATCTGCTCCTCCAAACTTGGCGATCTCTTGTTTCTAATGACATCATGGTTTCATTCTTGGTCTTTTCTTATCTACCTGTATCCAAAATAGGACTTTCAGGTCTAACTATCATCGTTTTCTCCGAAAAGGCCATTTTAACTTCGATATTATAAAAAAGGCATCACTAACTTTGGTTTGCTTCTTAATCTATGTGTTTCGCTTTCTGTCTCTTCAAGTGAATAATTGCACATACCTCTCCATGGTTCTCTGGGATGAATATATAAGTTTCTGAAGCACAAATTAATGCAAAATACACTGGTCAATATTTTTTCTTTTCAAACAAATTGGGAGATAGCTTTTGAATATAGCTCTGCTTATCCCGATTGCTTCCCATTCAAATTTAAATTTGTTTCTAATTTCCTCCGTGACGTTTACGTTCAACGCGTTGTCCTAGATACATATAACTGCACGTTTCTAATTTTTCCATATCAACAGTGAGCTTTAGTGGAAAAGCAAAGGGATTTGACATAATTTTTGTCTTAGCGAGTTTCATTTTCAATTCACCGAGCTCGCTTTTTTGCTTAATTGTTGAAGCTTTACTTTCTAATAATCAAATTAGGAAGAAATCAGTACAATGTCATCCGGAAACCTCGAATAATCTATAAGTTCTCCATTAATTTTTATGACGTTCTTTTCGAAATTCAGTTTACTAAAAGCTTCTTAAGTACTACATTGAAATCTTTAAGTGGAATTTTGTCGTCTTGTCTTTCTGATTTTGAATGAAATAATTGCTTTATTCAGTTTTAATTTGGCTATTGCTTCTTTATAAATGTTTTCCATAAAGTGCATATAACATTAATTAAGATTAGTATTCCTTAATGCATCCATAAATGCTAGTGAGGATACAGAATCAAAATCTTTCTCATACTCCACAAAAGCCACGGAGAGAGGGAGTTCATATTCATCATTCCTTTCAGTAATTTCCCTAATTTTATGAATACAGCCGATGGTACTAAAACAACTTCGAAAACCCGCTTGTTCTTTAGTTTGCGCTGCATTTTAATGTTTCTGTATGCGGTTTGTCAGAACTTTCATCTGAATTTTATACAAAATTGAGGGCAGGCCGATTGGACACAATTTCCAATACCTTCTTTTTCTACTTTTTTAAAGAATAAGATTATGAACTGATATTTTCAGTGCTTTGGAACACCACATAATGTTATCAAACTACTAACTCAATCCTCTACGAGAATTGACACTAGGTTTCCACTCATTTTACTTTTTCATAAATCGATTACGGAATTCGCAATACCTACGTAGATAAAATTCTAAATCTTGATAAACTAAAAATGTTGTATGACACCAAAATTGCTCTTCTCACTAACACAATGGGAACTACCGTTCATATTTGAGGATCAGTGAAGACGTTTGTCATGCTTCTTATAGGTTACAGCACCATACAGTTGAGATATAACGGTATTTCATTTTATCCAACTATTTCATATTCCCAACCATTCCTCTAAAGTAAATAAATAATTTACCAAAAAATGATACCGATGTATCTTTTTTTTTATAAATACATCTGAATCTATTTCATTAGAATAAAAATCTGTTTCTTCCAGAGACAAATTGCATATATTTTAAACAAAAGTTATAAAAATGAGGATTTCAACAAACTTTGAAAATACAAGTATGTTTATGTGGTTTGGTTTGGTTAATAGCTCTACAGTAACATTTTATGCATTAAAGCTTGTGGAGAACGTACCTTCTCCATCATCATTTAACTTTAACTTGGATCTGTAAATGAAATACTTAAACTATGAAGAAATGACACAGTCCAAATATATAACATAAATGAGCTTTAATTGAGCTTAAATAAGAAGGAGGGCGCTGGACTATAATAGCATCTAGTAACTTACGACTTAAAATGGGCAGTCCTCTTAAATACTTTGATATTAATAAATAACCACCGTTACCTTACTTTACTTAATTTACTCGAAAATGATCTCAACTACTTTCAATCACTTTCATTAACTTTTAAGACCAAGTAGTCTTTCGCATGTAGGAGGATTTCCTGACACTACAATGCTACAGGACTTACTCTCTTCTATCCTAAGCCGCTAACAGCTAGCTCCCTCAACTCTCCATACTTTTCTTCACACTAACCTTCTAACTACCATCCTTCAACTCACTCGCCTTCCAACTAGCGCTCGTACCAACTCTCCAAAACCATCTTCCTTCCAACTAACTTTAACTCCTCTCCAACTGACCTTAACTCCTCTCCAACTGCCTCCCAAAAGCAATCTTCATTCTCCTTTTATACTATTCAGTTTCCAAAATATTAGCGTATTTCAATTTACAATTTTAGCTTAGGATCGGCACTAACTCTATTACTCAAATCGAATCCTAAAACAGCAGATTCACGTTTTATCCGCAAAGTACGAGTTTTAATTGCAGCACTTTGCTATACATGACAGTTCCTCCCCCGAAAAAAAATTTCGTGGAAAAAAATCCCCAACGGGTTTTTACCCGTGCAAATTTTAAATTATTGCAATACTATGCAAAGAAAATTAGGTGCAGTGACTTACTGCGAATATTCAACTACATAATACTTTAGAAAAAAAGAGAAAAAAAAAGAGGGGGGAAACTTAAATTTAACTAGACTGCCCAACAAGAAGTATATTGTTTTAAAAATCTAATAGGGAAAAAAAAATTTAAGAGTACACGGCCAAAAACTGGACACTTAGCTTTTTTAAAAAAAAATGTTTCGTATTATGCTCAACCTAAGTCGCTTTACTCCAGAAACCATTTGTACTCAATTTAGTTAACTAGAAGTCCAGCGTAATTACAGCGGGGAAATACAGGAACATCTTTCCTTAAATGGAAAGGAAAAAATTGTATGAATTAAAAAAAATGTAGTACAAATGGGATCGCCTAAACAGAACGTGCGATCAGTCAGCATTCAATATAGCTTGTGTAAAATGATTCTGTAAAGAAAGTCTTTATTTCAGGTGTTTATAAAAAAAAAATCAGTTTTTATCAGATTTTATCTTGAAAGGCTCAATCCACTGCTGGCACACTTCCAAGAACACTTTACTTCAGAAAAGAGAAACGCTGCTGGCAGACTTCCAAAAAGTTTTTTCGACTTCATGTGAAAAGTAACAATCTTTAAGAAATCAGCCTGGATTCAGATTTAACTACCAGTACTTCGGGTTTAGAGTCAGGATCAGCAACTGGACCTCAGATTTTCTAAAATTAAAACCTTTTTTAAACGTAGACATAAAAAATAGACGTGAACTACACTTTTATATATAGATAAATGACATAATTTTATACATAAGCCCTATTTTAGCTATGCTATTTGCATAAGGAAAAAAACTACAGTGTTAGTGTATTAAGGTTAATTTGTTAAACGCGAATTTACATGCAGAATAGCTTTAAAAAAAATTCTCTTTTTACCCCATACTAATAGGTATACATACATAAAAACTTTTAGTAAAAAATTCAAAAGTTTACAACAAGAAAATTCATTTGATACACTTTATACAACATTTAGAAAACATATTTAAGGATACAAAATTTTGAAAACTGCAGTTGATCGCTGAGAAATAAAAAAGATTTACGTACATACATTTTACATTACATTTACAAAACTATAGAGAAAAATGGTTACACACTTATAAAAGCTTATTTTATACAATTTACGACATTTAGAAAAATATATATAATGAATAGATATATATACAAAGTTATTCAAAAAGTTTTCAAGACTCCGTTGTTGGCTAGAAAATAGAAAAGTAGTAGAGTATATACATATTGATCAGGTAAGAAAATTTATCTTACGCATCGCTGCAGGTGATGGCTAAAACAGAAGGCATTTAAGTACATATATATAGATCATTCAAAAAACTAAAGAGGGGGGGGGGGGAAAGTTTATACAAAAGTTCAACAAGGTTTTTTTTTTTTTTTTTTTTTTTTTTTTTTTTTTTTTTTTTTTTACCAAAAACTGCTGGTGTTGGCTAGGAATTAAAAAAGCATTAACGTACATACATGCATACATTATATACAGAAAAAAATTTATGACATGTAAACAGTACATGAAATTTCGAGAGATGAAAGTGCATGCTATACGTTTAAATTTTGCATTTTTAAATTTTAAAAAGTTCATGCAGCAAGTTTAAATTTAGATTTGTGATATTTTAAAAAGTTCATCTCTTTGAGATAATGATTGAAAGTCCAGAAGAAAGTTCTACATGTCGAAAATTTTAGTACAGTACTGATAAACCAATACTTGAGAAAAACTAAAATACTGAACGATACGACCTGACAAATTGAGTCCTTGATATCAGCAAAAGAGATGCGGTTCAGACTGGTCAGTAGAGTTGTTGTGGCAATTTCCGTGCTGGTGGCTTGTAGAACGGAGTCCGGCATCGGAGATGCATTTTTCTGGGATGGACTCGAGCCTGGTTTCTTGTCACTGTTCGTAGTTAAAATAGGGGACTGCTGTCGCTCCGTGCTTTTGCATGCAGGGCTGCAGGAGTTTGTAGAAACTTCACCATAGATTACATGCCCTGTTGAAATTACCTTCTTGAAAATAACCTCATTTTCTTTTTCAGCCGCCGTCGGTGAGGTAGATATTTTATCGGATTTTTCATCCGTAGCTAAATTCTGAATAACTGCCGTAAATTGGTTTGTATCGCTGTTTAAGGGCGAAGTTTGATAGTTTAGTTCAAATGTCATTTGGCTTTTTTCACTAGAAATAACGGTTTCCGCAGCCACAGTAATTTTAAATGGATTTTCCGTTCCAACCTCTGTCGCAATATTAGGTAATTTTTCGGATATCTTATCCGTAGCTAAGGGCTGAATAACAGATGTGGACTTTTCTGTAGTGCTCGTTAAGGGTGTAGTTTGCTCGTTTTCATTCACTTTTATTTGACGTTTGTCACTAGAAATAACGGCTTCATCGCCAGTTTTAGATTGGTTTAAATTATAGGAGCTTGCTTCCTGTGACTTAATAATTTCTTGTGGTTTTTCCACCGGGTTTATTACTGCTTCCCACTGACGTTCGTGACGGGGGAGGGAGCGGTCATGTTGTAATCGTAGTTTATCATACGGAGTGGCAAAGAGTTCGATGAGCCGACTTTTTAACTCGTCATAGGTTGGATTTGGGCCAATAGGTTAATGGCAGGCGATTAACCTATGCCACTGTCTCGGTTCTCCTTCTAGGGAATAGGCTAACCAGGAATAGTGGTTTTTAACATTGATTTTATGAAAATGGAAAAAATATTCAAGCTGCTCAAAAAATTGCAGCACGCTAGTGGTGCCATCAAAAAAGACTTGCTCGGGGGGGGGGGGGATTCGAGCAAAGTTGGGCGCCAATGTGGAGAACGGGACTTACCCATACTCATTTAACTTTAACTTGGATCTGTAAATGAAATACTTAAACTATGAAGAAATAACACAGTCCAAATATATAACATAAATGAGCTTTAATTGAGCTTAAATAAGAAGGAGGGCGCTGGACTATAATGGCATCTAGTAACTTACGACTTAAAATGGGCAGTCCTCTTAAATACTTTGATATTAATAAATAACCACCGTTACCTTTCTTTACTTAATTTACTCGAAAATGATCTCAACTACTTTTAATCATTTTCATTAACTTTTAAGACCAAGTAGTCTTTCGCATGTAGGAGGATTCCCTGACACTACAATGCTACAGGACTTAACTCTCTTCTATCCTAAGCCGCTAACAGCTAGCTCCCTCAACTCTCCATACTTTCCTTCACACTAACCTTCTAACTACCATCCTTCAACTCACTCGCCTTCCAACTAGCGCTCGTACCAACTCTCCAAAACCATCTTCCTTCCAACTAACTTTAACTCCTCTCCAACTGACCTTAACTCCTCTCCAACTGCCTCCCAAAAGCAATCTTCATTCTCCTTTTATACTATTCAGTTTCCAAAATATTAGCGTATTTCAATTTACAATTTTAGCTTAGGATCGGCACTAACTCTATTACTCAAATCGAATCCTAAAACAGCAGATTCACGTTTTATCCGCAAAGTGCGAGTTTTAATTGTAGCACTTTGCTATACCTGACAAACTTATTAGACAGCAACTTCAGGTTTAAAGTGAATTCAAAACCATTACGAATACCAGCGCCTTATCGAAGTGGAACTCAAAACCTGTAACTGAAAGCTAGGATACAAAATATTCGGTTACCAGACGAACAGCAAATTTTCATTATTCTTAGATAAATAAAACATCACTATAATAACTTATTGAAATCACACCAGCCTGTTGCTTTTCAACTTAATGTAATTTTTTGTAAAGACGTTTTATATTTTCAAACGGAGAAAGTTGTTTTAGGATTTTCATTTTTACTAATTAAAATATTTCGCTAATGTAATTTATTATGAATTTAAAAAAAAGTTAACTCTTTTTACATAAATATTATAAATGGCTTAACTTAAAAAAATCATATTTATCTTTGAATAAAAAAAAATATAATACATACATTAAATTTACTTTTATATATATTCGAGTATTTTTTCGAAAATACTTTATTCAGGAATGTTTCCTTTAATAATTAGCATTTTATGTGCATATATTATGAATCTGTTTGCGAAATATTCAAAAATTTAAATCAGAAAATACATTCTAAATTTATTTAATCAAATAAATTAAATTTAAGAATATGTCATAAAACATTTTTAGAAAGCTGATTTTTTTTTTTTTTTACTTTATTTAATATCGTATTTGAAAAACAAAATCACGATTTTCCTACCACGCTATTTTAAATTCAAGCAGTCATACAAAACTAGACTAATTAACAGACAAGAATAAGACACTAATTATAAGACAGGAATTAACATTTCTATTTATAAATTTTTGAAACTGTAGCTGTTACATAAATGCAATATTAGGATTATTTATTTTGTTTGTTTTGATTAATATATTATAATGGATGGTATTATACTCTAAAGTTTTGAATTCTCATTTTGTTATTTATATTTTTGATTCAAAGTAAACATCAATGGTGAAATGAACGAGTGAAGTTAGGTACTTTAAATAAATTCCTTTTTTAAACTTTGAAGTATATTATTAATAAAGATACAAATTTTTATAGTTATAAATAGACAAATATTTCGTAAATCATGCAAATCTATATTTTTCTGAGATTAAATTGTCATATTATGTTTTATAATTTGCATTAGCCTAGGTTTATGGTTTTATTAAGTTTATGGAAAATTTATTAAGTTATCCACCACTTTACTTCTTCATTTTAACTTAATTCACTCCTTTATTTTAAATTGTTTGTATTGATGATTGAGGAACGGGAAATTAAGGGCTGCATTTCCATTTGTGTTAAGCCTTTTTAACACTTTCCAACAATGTTTAGGAGCGATTATAAATTCAATTAATGTATCTGTTTGCTTTTATGTTCTCCTGTCAGTCCGTTGTGTGATAACGTAGTCAAAGAACGTTGAAAGTTTCATGGTGATACATCGCGTACGTGCAGTTAGAAAATATTAATAATCAATGCGTACAGCATGATTTTTTCTTCTTTTATATTTTCAGTGTTGTATACATATACTGCATTTTTCTTATTTCTTAGCTGGAAAATATAATATTAAAATAAGAAAAAAAAATATTCGAAAACGTGTACTATAATTTAATGGCTGGGAAATTTTTGAATGTGAAAATGCAGTTTAAAAATATACATTAGGTAATGAGTATTTGTGAAAACAAATTTCCCCAATCAATAATATGGGCTTCGGATGTCGGCAAGAATAGGTATTGTCCGCTCTTAAAAATGTTTCATTGCCCAGAGAATCACGCTACTGTAGTAATGAATCTCGTGTCTGGTATCATTCCTTAAGGCAGACTCATTTAAAAAAGAAGAACTATTTAAAAGTTTCAAGGTAAATTTTAATAATTCATAAAGTTAACTTATAATCTCGCTTTTTAAAATTTTATTCTATCTCTCAAAAACATGAAATAATATTAGTATTTGCATCACAATGTAAGCCAACGAAGCTTAAAATAATAGAAAGTGAAAATATACATTGTAACAAGTCTAGCTATGGAAAACAGAGAAAATCATCGATAAAACACGAGAAAGCAAATTATAATAAGTATAAAAATTATAAGTATGGATAATTACAAGTATGGATATGGGAAAAAAAAGAATGTCATCGAAAAAACAAGAAAGCACAATTTGCAATAAGTAATATATTTCGAAATAAAGAAAAGGAAACTAGCAGGCTCAGCATTTAATTCATCATTTGCGATATTTGGATGATTACGTGACACTTTCAGGACATTTTTGTAAGGTCAAGTACATTAATTAGTAAACCTAAGCGCACATATTTTCTGAAGAAAACATAAGTTTAAGCAACTCAGTAATGTACGCTAATTTCATTTTGTTGGTTGCAAAATAATGATTTTGAAATGCGTTTAAACGAAATTCACACCATATGCCGTAATGATAAGAATTTTGGCATATCCTTGTACGCAATCCATAAACATAAACAATATAGATATAAAAAAATATACAGCTATTTATATGCCGAGCCTGAATGTGTCTGCCAATTTGCAAGTGGAGGATTTTTGCGGCTGCTATTGCGGTACATGCAAATTCTGGACGTAATGATAAGAAACGTAATAGGACGTAATGATAAGAAAAAGTTTGGCGTGCCCCTGTACACGAACTACAAACAGAATACACACCCAAACCTATGCAGAAAATTCCACGGGGCTCATGAACATGTGTACCAAATTGCAAGTCAATAGCGCGACAGACAGACAAAGAAACAGACGCACATCTGGAACCCAAAATCTTTTTAAATCTTAACAGGAAGGCATCCACTGACGTTTCAGAAAAAAAAAATCGTGACTATCTAGTATTACAACTTTTTCTTTTTGACTGTAGAAGCCGATTATCATACCTATTCATGTAGTAGCATAAATACAGAAACATAAATCGTGCGACAATTTGAATATGACATGATACAAATTTAGAGCTATGTATAAGAGAGACATAGCAAGCTCCGCCGATAGCTTTAGGGCATCGATCTGACAGCCCCGTTCTTTTGTTTCATTTTTCGTCTATTTATTGTGCATTTTCTTGTTGGTGTTCATCGTTTTTCCCTCACTTCTGATTGTAGGTTTTTTATGCTTTCTTCTTTTTCTTTCTTTCTTTCTTTTCTTTCTTTTTTTTTTTTTTACTTTCCTGAAGTTTAATTTTCGCATTATAAACAGCAGATAGCCCAACCGCATACCGCCGAGCCACATACTATACGCGAGATGCCTCGTGGATAACTTCGAGTCCCCCCCCTATCCCACCCGTCCCAATGTCGGTTCCATTTTTCGTCTATATTTGATGCATTTTCTGACTTGCGTTAGGTTATTATTATTTATTATTTTTATTTATGACTGTGCGTATTTTCCATGCCATTTTCTATAAAGCTAAGTATTTATTTATGCGCAGGCCCTAAACATCCATTGAAAATAAAATAAGAAAAAACGTGTATCAAAATAAACTCCCCACAACATATGAGAAACCAATAAATTAGTTAAAAAATTATGAGTTTATAAAACACCAATAAAATTTGTAATTATACGTCAATTATCACAAATAAAATAATCAAAAAGTAAGGAACATAAAAGTGTATGATAGAATATATATATACATATTGCAAAGCACATTGCTATGCTAAATATAGAAATTTGGTATGCATGAAATATTT
Organism: Salticus scenicus; assembly: GCA_963930645.1. NCBI lineage: Eukaryota > Metazoa > Arthropoda > Arachnida > Araneae > Salticidae > Salticus > Salticus scenicus. The sequence goes on along the minus strand of OZ005652.1, from coordinate 150,290,822 downwards.
CAAAAAAAATTAATTAAAAGTTTTTGTGTGCGTAAATTGTAAGTGCTGAATTTCAATGTCAATCAATCAATTATATTGAAATAAGATGGGGGGATATACATTTTACTTTATAAAGAATAAAAAATAAGTTAATAAAAAAATAGTTTGCGGCCTTATCCATAAAATATGAAAATATTTTTTAAAGAAATTATTTTCTTGATGTTTACTCTCTTTTTTTTTTTTTTTTTTTTTTTTTTTTTTGTGCCATAAAAAAAATTATCATCTGTAAAATAGGAAATATCTCTTCATGTTTCGTTTTAGATAAGATTGAACTTATTCATTTTACAATAGAAAATAATTTTTCATCACCAAGTTTCCCGAAGAAGGCAGGGTATATTATTCTACTTTTAAAAAAAGTATCTAAGTTTTTTTAAAATATAACCAGACAAGATACAATAATACAACTTTAAAAATAATTGTAAAAATGACAAAAAGTTTAATAAATTATTAAAGTTTCAAGAAATTCATTTTTTGTGTTTACGTAAATTTACTTAAGAATAAATATTAAAATAAACTGCTTTTAATAGTATATTTTTTAATTTTATCAAAGTATTTTTTAAAATGCTAGGATATTTAATGTGTTATGTGTTTTGTTTAACATTTCATTAGAGTGCACGTATTTAAATTAATTAAAATCGCAAAAAATAATATTTAGTTGCGGTATTTTCATTTTTTTTAAAGAAAGTTTTTAAATGTGTACATTTTATTTATTTATTTTTTAATAAAAATTTTCAAGCATAATAAATTATGAAGAATTAAAGAATTTTTTTTTTATATTATGTTTAAATAATTTATTTTAAAAACAACATTTCTGTAGAAAAGACAAGCATGTATTGTAATAGAGATGGATGTGATTTGAAGTTTGAGATCTATTTCTAAACTTATTCTATCTTTTAATAAAAATATGTTTAAAGAACATGTACTTTAACTTGATTTTAAAGTAAAAAAAAAAAAAAAAAGATTATACTTAAAGGTCTCTTAAAAAAACTATTTAAAGCATTTGATGTCTTAAGTTTAACATTAATACGTCTTGAAATGTAAATATGGAAAATACTTTGCGTCGTTTTTCAAAAGAATCCAAGGATTTAAAGGATAGGTGTTTAAAATTTCTCTTTAAAATAGATTTAAAATGTTTGTTGTCGAAGAAAATATTTACTTTTAAAGGTATTTCGTTATCGTTACAAAAATAGCGAGGCTATTGATTTTTCTTATGCATACATATATATACAGAGCTTTAAAAAAGCCTATTTAGTATAAATCTATACCATCTAAAATGTTTTAAAAAAGAAAGAAAAATTTTGTCAATATGAAATATAAATGAAAAATATAAAATAATTTTGTCAAATAAATATAAAAGCTACAAATGTTTCAATTTATAGGGAAAATATATTCAAAATATATTTATTTATCGTATATTGGTGTGCAGAAATTATGATTAAAACTTTTAAAAAATTGTGTTATATTACACAATAATATTGAGGTAGCTTACTTGCCACAATGATGTAGCGAAATGTTATCAGCTTTAACTGTGTAATATGCTACGGTTACATAGTTGTATATAGTAGCATTTCTCTACATGATTGTGGCAAGTAAGCTGCCTCAACATTGTTGTGCAATGTTGCGAATATTCTTTTACAGTGTAGACTGTTTTATAAATGTAATGTAGTACATAATTATTTAACATCGCTACGAATTGTACCACATAATCCCTATTATTTTAAAATACGGGACTGCTATGTAAAACTGTCGATAAAAAATAAAAAGAATATAAAGACACTTTGATATAAAGTTATCTTCAAAACCACTATAAAACACCCAGAACCTTCCAGAATTTACATGTATTGTTAAATTATCTTTTGTTAAGAGAAAGTTTCACCATTAATTGCAGCGCAGACTTTACAACGTCTGTTAACGCTACAGCTTTGAACGAATTATCGTTCTCATTCCTCTTGTAAAGCATTTTGTGATATTTTCTTATTGTAGTGCATATCTCGGCTAAGGAAATGTAATTGGTGGATGGTCATTTTCTATGAAGCCGCTTACGAGAAAAATTCAGGCATGTTTTGTTCTTTAGGTTTGATTCGGGAATATCTTGCAGACAAATATAAATACATTCATTCACCGAAACCTCTGCCGCTGGCAACATGATTTCTATAAAATTTAGAATTAGAGACTGCATTGACTAATCCTTTCATAAATTACCTCCAAAAATTTTGGAGCAGCCAATGTACGATACAGCGTAATGGTGAATGGATTTTTTACGTAGACCTAGTGCTACGTTATAGATAACTCTAGGCGATCTTGGACTGCATCTAATAGTGGTCTGGGGACATGTTATCACAATTTTGATTGCACCCATATATTGATTGACTACGCAACTAGTAATACTTCCCATTGTAGCAAATGTCTCAACATGAGGGTGTAACTTGATACCTTCATAGCGCCGGATGCCATGTTCTTCCCAAGCACATTTTATAGCATTCTTTATGTCTTCGACACATATAAACTGCCTACCTCGATAAACCGCACGAGATAAAATCCCCCACAAGTTTTCTATGGGATTTAAGTCTGTGGAGCGAGAAGGCCACGGGAAAACATTGATACTTTGCTCTGAAAGCCAATTTTTTACTTCGTGTGATGCATGAATCGGCGCGTTATCGTGCTGGAAAGTGTAGTTTTCGCCACAAAGAAGTTCACCGTACACGGCTAGTTGATCTTTAAGAAGATTCTTATACTTTTCGGAATTCATTCTTGAATGCACATAAATAATATCCATTTTCCCTTGAGCCGAAAAACCAGCCCAAGCCATTACTGAGCCTCCACCCATTTGGCGGTTCATTAGTACATCAGGAGACTTCCGTAAATCATGCCAATAATATTGAAACCCGTCAGGACCAACCAGGTTAAACTTTTTTTCATCAGAAAATAACAGAGTACCATTTGGAGGTCCAGGCTATAGTTTGTTTAGCGAAGTTTAGACGCTCAATTTTGTGCCGGCTTAGAAGCGGTGGTTTTTTCTTTATTTTTTTATATTTCACATAGGAAGCATTATGCAACACCTGCGAATGGTTCTCCTTGAATAATTCAGTTTCAAAGCATTTTTAATGTCTGTAGTGGTCATCTTATTCTGTGTAGCGAGCGAAAGCACATGGCGTCTATCTCTCCAGGACAAGCAAGGAGTACATCCAGATCTTTTAATCACCGATCCATTAATTCCTCTTTTCAAAACATTTCTAATTGCACATCTAGAGTGTTTAAAAACTTTTGAAATATTATTAATTGAAGCACCAGTTCCATTTAATCTCAAAATTTCGCGAATTTCACTTTCTTTTAATTTTGTACCTCGTGGCATTTTTGTAAATGCGTGAAGTCGGTTATCGTCTGCTTTAGTTAACTGCTGACATAATAAAAGCATGCAGTGCATATTGCGCATTATTTTCGAAAAAAAGCAGGTGTTTTAATTAAAGTGTTAGGGTAATAGCAGGAGACTTGGCGTTGGAATATTAAAACAGGAATAAACTACTACGTCAGAAACGCCAAAGAAAAATTATTGTGGTGCATACAGCTGTTTCGGTAGCCTAAAGCGTACCGTCTTCAGTGCAAAAAGAACTCTGAATCTGGAGAAGTACTCGTATATATAGGAGAGGGACCAGATTTAGTTCAACCAATAGGATTACGGAAGAGGTGGAGAGTGTGGCCAATGGGAATTAAGGGATGTGTAGCTGTGTAAACAGTAAAAAAATTAAGGAAATGTGGACTGAATGTAAAATTTCCAACAATCAGACAAATAGGGAACAGCGAAATCACAATTTACAAGGTTTTTAAAATTTTTATAAATATGAAAAGCTTCAAAGAAATCGAGTTCATGAATGGATTTAGGTCTGCAAATTATTTTAGCTGAATTAAATTTAAAATTATGATTTTCCTCCCAGCAATGTTTATATTATGTTTATATCAAGCAATGTTTATATCAAGTCATATGTTCTTTTAGACGACGTATTTAAGACTGCGTTTAGTTTGGCCAATATATGATAAACCACACTGACAGGAAATACTATAAATGTCCCAAGAATTACGCATATCAATAGGATCTTTTAACTGAGAAAAGTTGAGTTTATAGGAAGGCGAAAAAATTATTTTAAAATCATATTGTCTGAAAATTTTAGCTATGGTTTGACTGGTTTTAGAAAAATAGGGTAAAACAATACTGATATTAGATGTGATTGATTTAGTAGACGAAATACGAGGGAGTTGTAAGTTTTGGATAGCTTTGTCTATAGTGGATGACCCTTCCATTATAGACGAAGCTATCCAAAAATTACAACTTTCCAAAATAAATTCTACCGTCAGTCTGAAGGTTTAGCCATGGGTTCCCCTCTCTCCCCAATTCTCGCAGACATTTACATGCACTATTTCGAATGCAAGCTTTTTAGGAAAATATCCTTTCCTTTTTGGACCCGTTACGTTGACGACACCTTCACGCTTATCGACATATCTCATCACAATATTGACCATGTCTTAGAAACCTTAAATTAAATTGACAGTAATATCCAGTTTACATATGAAATAGAAAACAATGGCTCCCTTCCATTTCTTGATACCCTCGTCTCTCGCACTGTAAATGGATTTTCAACCACTGTCTATCGTAAAAATTTTGCAGTCTCCCTTCCTCCCCATGCGCGTTCATGTCACCCACCTAACCAAAAAATGGCTGCTTTCTATACTTTTGTAAACCGTGCCCATAATATTTGTTCAAATCCTATTTTATTGAAATCTGAAATTAAATACCTGAAAGCAATCGCAATTGATAGAGGTTTTGACCCTTCCATTGTAGACAAAGCTATCCAAAAATTACAACTCCCTCGTATTTCGTCTACTAAATCAATCACATCTACTATTGTATTGTTTTACCCTATTTTTCTAAAACCAGTCAAACCATAGCTAAAATTCTCAAACAATATGAATTTAAAATAATATTTTCGCATTCCAATAAACTCACCTTTTCTCAGTTAAAAGATCCTATTGATATGCATAATTCTTGGGGCATTTATAGTATTTCCTGTCAGTGTGGTTTATCATATATTGGCCAAACTAAACGCAGTCTTAAATTTCGTCTAAAAGAACATATGAATTACGTCCGCAAACAAGAAACCAATAAATCGGCTATTTCTAAACATTGCTGGGAGGAAAATCATAATTTTAAATTTAATTCAGCTAAAATAATTTGCAGACCTAAATCCATTCATGAACTCGATTTCTTTGAAGCTTTTCATATTTATAAAAATTTTAAAATCCTTGTAAATTGTGATTTCGCTGTTCCCTATTTGTCTGATTGTTGGAAATTTTACATTCAGTCCACATTTCCTTAATTTTTCTACTGTTTACACAGCTACACATTCCTTAATTCCTATTGGCCACACTCTCCACCTCTTCCGTAATCCGATTGGTTGAACTAAATCTGGTCCCTCTCCTATATATACGAGTACTTCTCCAGATTCAGAATTCTTTTTGCACTAAAGACGGTACGCATTAGGCTACCGAAACAGCTGTATGCACCTCAATAATTTTTCTTTGGCGTTTTTGACGTAGTAGTTTATTCCTGTTTTAATATTCCAACGCCAAGTGTCCTGCTATTATTTGTTAAGCTTATACGGGCTTAGATGTGTTATTGGTCTTCTGCTCATATTGTTACTGAGCAACCTGGTCTGAGAAGCCTCATATGAGGGTGAGATTAGGTCAGTAATATTTTGAGCCATTTTCTTGTTTTCAAAATGTGCAAATTAGTTAATCGTTTCTACCGTCTACGTACTAAAAGGTTTTGTGCCCTCAACCGTCTGAAATTCCTTTTACAATGCAAGAGACACCGCATTATCCCTAAATTCATTCAACTGAAATGCAATATTTCTTATTCCAGTTTTGTAAACAAAGCAGTACTTAGGTCTCATTTTAATATTCTCCGTGCAGTTATTAAGGAAACTCGTACCAACATCGCCAAAATTGAAAAAGATTTATTGTTTCTCCACTTAAAATTAGCTTTTGAACGTCCTAATTTTATGTTGATTGATCACAATTCCTGGATTCATTGTGACAACCGTTCTCGTAAACACTCAATTAAATTACATGATAAATTCACCCGGCTTCGTAATTCACAGAGGGCTATTCATTCGAACGACTTACCTGTTGTCAATAAAAATGCAATCGTTAATCTTTCCAGTACTGATATTTCCAATAGTCAATATTCTGTTCTCAAACTCAATTCAAATTTTGCCATTTCAAAACTTCCTTCTTTGCCTCAGTTAATTGCACCGGTTGAAAAAGCTTTCAAAAATTCTCGACTGACTGATCAACAGAAAGAAAATCTTCGTCATTTAATCCTTAATAATGCCAATTTCAACTCTAAAAATTTTAAATCAAATCTCAGCCCTGCAGAAAAAAACGCCTTGAAGGAATTAAAATCTAATGAAAATATCATCATTACTAAAGCTGATAAAGGTGGTCAGATTGTTATTTTGGATAAAAAACAATACATCGAAAGTGTTACCGAACTAATTAATGATGGCCCATACATTCCTCTGCCCCGTGACCCCTCTCCTCAAGAATTAAATAAAATTAAATCTGCTATAAAATCTTGCCCCTTGTTATTGAACTCGATTAAATCCCATCTTATCCCTTCTATTGCTAATTGTGCCAGATTTTATGCTTTACCTAAAGTTCACAAACCCAATATTCCATTTCGTCCAATAGTCTCTAATATCGGTACTGCTTCCTATAATCTAGCTAAATTTCTCACCACAATTTTTGCTCCGCTTCTTGCTGCTAATAGTTATACTGTTAAGAATTCCATAAATTTTGCAAAAAATATTCAAAACTGCCCTCACACTAATTTCACTATGGTTTCTTTTGATGTAAAATCTCTTTTCACTAATGTTCCAATAAGTGGCGCCCTCTGCTGTCTCGAAAATAGATTAAAAGAGTTTCATTTCACCTCTTTTGAAATACAAGAATTAATTTCTCTTACCCGCATTTGTTTATCACAAACCACTTTTTCTTTCCAAAATAAATTCTATCGTCAGTTTGAAGGTTTAGCCATGGGTTCCCCTCTCTCCCCAATTCTCGCAGACATTTACATGCACTATTTCGAATGCAAACTTTTTAAGAAAATATCCTTTCCTTTTTGGACCCGTTACGTTGACGACACCTTCACGCTTATCGACATATCTCATCACAATATTGACCATGTCTTAGAAACCTTAAATTCAATTGACAGTAATATCCAGTTTACATATGAAATAGAAAACAATAACTCCCTTCCATTTCTTGATACCCTCGTCTCTCGCATTGTAAATGCATTTTCAACCACTGTCTATCGTAAAAATTTTGCAGTCTCCCTTCCTCCCCATGCTCGTTCATGTCACCCACCTAACCAAAAAATGGCTGCTTTCTATACTTTTGTAAACCGTGCCCTTAATATTTGTTCAAATCCTATTTTATTGAAATCTGAAATTAAATACCTGAAAGCCATCGCAATTGACAGAGGTTTTGACCCTTCCATTATAGACAAAGCTATCCAAAAATTACAACTCCCTCGTATTTCGTCTACTAAATCAATCACATCTAATATCAGTATTGTTTTACCCTATTTTTCTAAAACCAGTCAAACCATAGTTAAAATTCTCAAACAATATGATTTTAAAAGAATATTTTCGCCTTCCAATAAACTCACCTTTTCTCAGTTAAAAGATCCTATTGATATGCATAATTCTTGGGGCATTTATAGTATTTCCTGTCAGTGTGGTTTATCATATATTGGCCAAACTAAACGCAGTCTTAAATTTCGTCTAAAAGAACATATGAATTACGTCCGCAAACAAGAAACCAATAAATCGGCTATTTCTAAACATTGCTGGGAGGAAAATCATAATTTTAAATAAAATTAAATTTAAATTTAATTCAGCTAAAATAATTTGCAGACCTAAATCCATTCATGAACTCGATTTGTTTGAAACTTTTACTATTTATAAAATTTTTAAAAACCTAGGAAATTGTGATTTCGCTGTTCCCTATTTGTCTGAATGTTGGAAATTTTACGTTCAGTCCACATTTCCTTAATTTTTCTACTTTTTACACAGCTACACATTCCTTAATTCCTATTGGCCACACTCTCCACCTCTTCCGTAATCTTATTGGTTGAACTAAATCTGGTCCCTCTCCTATATATACGAGTACTTCTCCAGATTCAGAATTCTTTTTGCACTGAAGACGATACGCTTTAGGCTACCGAAACAGCTGTATGCACCTCAATAATTTTTCTTTGGCGTTTCTGACGTAGTAGTTTATTCCTGTTTTAAAGTGTTAGGGTGTCTTATAATTTTGTCCATGGTATTTTTAATTTTTTTTTATTAATCTCTATAAAAATATCATTTCTGTAAAACAATTACGTGTGATAACAGAATAAATTTATGTTTTTAACAAATTTGATAAAACATTTTTAAGCTCTGAAAGTTTTCTTTCACTATTTGTCAAATTAGATAGGTGTCTTTATAATTATGTCCACCACTCTATATATTTCTCATTAATATTCGAAATAATTCGATAAGTTAATAGTTATGTGTTTCCATCTTGTTTCCTCGTCTTTTTTTTTCTCTTTATTGTTATTTTGTTTTGCGTAGTAAAATTAAGTTAATTAAATACATGCTTGATTCAATAAATTTCGCATTTTATTTCTTCAAACATACCAGATATCTGCTCATTTTTATGCATAACACCTACAATAAAACATATAATAGAAGAATAGAACATTAAAACTAAGTAATGGATCTGCAGATCAGGAGCCTCAACGTCCTATTTGCATTACGCATTATTCAACAAAACATTTTTAAAATTCCAAATTATACAATATATGTATATTGATTCGATGTTTGCTACATAAACAGAAACGTTTCTGAGAGGGGTTGCCGCCTCCTCAACCCCTTGCTGTATCTCTCTTTCTATAACTATCTGTATTTAGAAGGTTATTATTATATATATATATATATATTATACATATTATATATTATTATATTACTATATTATTATATATATATATATATATATATAATAAATATGATCTATTAAGCATAGTAGAAGCCAAGCAACAGATACAAGATCACTGAAACACCAATGACCAATAAGATTTAAAAAAAATTATCAGTGGATGAAATACACCAATGTAAAGAAACCAGATCCACTAATCAAATGCCTGCAAAACAAAGGAATCAATAAAGTAACACAACAAATCCCAATTTAAAACCATAAACTTATCAAAATTAATGAAAAAATAACCTACGAAACACAAGATAGGAAGGAAGGAGGTAGGCGGCAAGACTTGTGACTTGCCTGTGGGGTTAAACTAGTTTCACGCCGGCAACACTCACCCAGCCTGCCACGACCAGAACAGGAACCATATGGATTTAAAAAAGCAAAATTTCAAAGCAGATGAATAACAATGAAACTATGAAGCAACAATGAAATTCAAAGATTGATTAGAATTTTAAATATAGTTGACAACTCAAAAAGGAAGAAACTGAAATTTTAGTGGAAAAAGAAAGTTTGCATAGTAATACAAAGTAAATGCAACAAGCCTTCTGCTTTTTTTTAAATTTAATTTTACAAACCCACCCAACCATCCAGCCTTACAACACCACCCCACCTCCGTAATCAAACATCTGCCCACCCAACCGCCCCCTTTTTTATTGTTTTTTATTATTTTATAAATTTTTTTTGTTGATATACACAAAAGTGTACACAGCTTTTTTTTTTTTTTGTACTGACAGAGACATGGTTAAAGATATAAAATAGAAAATACGAAGTTTTTAGGAAAACCCATTTTAGCAGTGGTTGTGATCAGGTTATTAATATTCTTGTTTTTAAACTTCGCAGAACATAAATGATTAATTCGAAATAAATGGTTAATGATGATGTTTCTAAATACCAAAAGATGCAGACATGAATTAAAATGTGCAAATAAGTTTACTTTAAAACTAAAATTTTGCCTTTTGTCATAGATATCTGTGTAAATTTTATTACCATCTATGATTATTTTGAGATCTAAAAACTTAATTGATTGATTAGTTATGGTATTTTGAGTTAGCTTTAAATCAGGTGGATAATTGAAGGAAAAGTCATTTTGTGAGTGCTCGTTGAGATAAAATACAATAATATCATCGATGTAACGATGAAATCGAACATCATCATTGCAAATTTGCTTTTCATAGTAATAAAGATAGAGACCTGCCAAAATACTGGAGCTACAACCTCCTTGTGGGATGCCTAATAGTTGCAAATAGATATCGTTGTTGTGGAAGATATAATCATTATGGATAACAAAGTTAAGAAGTGTTTTAATTTTTTCTGCTTTAACATTGTGAGGAATATTAATTTAAGCTTTATATTCTTGAAAAAGACTGTAAATGATATTACTAAGATCTGATAACTCAATATTATTGAAAAGATCTTGAAAGTCAAAAGTCATAATATTGTCTATTGAATCGAGCGATTTGATGTGTATATATATATGTGTGTGTGAGTGTGTATGTGTGTGTGTTACATGCGTACTCCTAATAACTGATTGTCTTGTATTAATTCCCTGTAATTCATAAATACTTGTACCATATTTCATGAAAAATGATTACATAACATATCTGAATTATTTTGTGTAACCCTGTAAATGAATTACCAATTCCATGACAACACTTCACAACTGAAAAACCCTCTTATAAAATTCTAATAAAATTTCATTATATTTAACGAGGTGCAATCATGTTAAAATATACTTTTAAGAAATGCCGACTATAGACCGCAATAGTACGAATTTTTTTTTTAAATATCCCAGAAAAGGAGCCGCAGTAATTATATACACAAAAACGAATACACTCATTTAATTAATTATAACTCATTAATATTTCAACCTAATTTGATATCAATTGGATGACAACAGCACGTCATCGGAATTCTTTTGCGGGATCCCGTAAATAAATTATTTAGTCTATACATATCCTTTTTCTAGAGAAAACATGCTTTTAAGCATCTTTATAATGTATGCTAATTCCATTATGTTAAATGCAGCATAAACGCATTAAAGTGCACTTAAATAAAAATTTGTTCGTAGGCTCTAATGTTACGAAATTCATTTGTATATCTCCGTAAACGATCCATAAGCATTGTACACACCAGTGAAAACTATTCAGCTTTTTATAAGATTTTCAAGACTAATTGTTCGAAATTTGACATAATTCGGCTGATTACGTTGCATTATCAAAACACTTTTGTATGGTCCTGTAATTAGGAAGCCTAAGAACACATATTTTCTGTAGAAAACATAAGTTTAAGCATTTAAGTAATGTACTCTTTCATTTTGTTCATTGGAAAGTAATGATGTAAAAATGCGCTTATACGAAATTCACCTCATATGCTGTAATGATAATAAGTTTGACGTGTCGCTGTGCACAATCCATTAAAAGTATAGACACAAAAATTATATAGCTCTTTCTTTACATAGCCTAAACGTGTTTGTCAATTTGCAAGTCAACCGGAAGATTTTTGCGGCCGTTATTGCGATACATACAAATTCTGCCCGTTGGCCGTAATGATAAGAAAAAAATTGGTATGTCCCTCTACAGAAACTATAATTGAAATGCACACCCAAAATTGTACATCTAAAATTCTGCGTGGTTCATAAATATGTATACCGAATTGCAAGTGTATAGCGTGAATTTTGCGGCCGCTATCGTGCGACATACAAATTTTTACCATACGCGGTAATGATAAGTAAAAGTTCGGAGTGTCCCTGTACACGAACTACAGATGGAATACACACCCAAAACTATACAGCTGATTCCATGGGGCTCATGAACATGTGTACAAAATTTCACGTCAATAGCATGATTTTTGCAGCCGTTATCGCGCGACAGACAAACAGACAAACAAACACACAGACATAACCCAAAACCGTTTTAAGTCTCAACAGAAGGCCTCCACTGACGTTTTGGCAAAAAATTGGATGATCCAATATACTAGTGAATCTGCAGATCAGGAGCCTCAACGTCCGATTTCTATTACTCAATAATGAGCAGTTTATTTTCATTTATATTTTGTTGTATAATATGTAAAGAATAACTCGTTTAATTACAAAATAAATTTCCGTGTGACAGGTGTTGCATCATCTTATATCCCCGTCGATTTGTTTTTTTATTTACCAAATATAGGTAAATTTAATATAAATACACATGCAGTGGTCACCATGCATATTTTTAATTCTATGCACATCAAATCAGAAAAGTAAAATAGGAAATTTTACACAGTATTAAATTAAAAAAAAAAAAAAAAAAAGACGCAAGAAAGACGCAGTAATGTTTTATCATAAAAATGAAACACAAAATTAATTTATTTAATGGTTTAATGGTAGAAAAAATACCTTGATGAAATGAAATGTCCATAATTAAGATATCTGTAATACATTATTACGATAAAATTTTGTACCATTAAAAAGCAATAAAACAATATAAATTGCCATAAAATTAAAATTTAAGAGGTTTTACAAAATAACTTCCCGTGAATACGGTTACAATCATAGAAAATAGTACTCTACATATATAAATTATATCCTTTGATAACCATTGTAGATTTAGCATAAAACTAATTGTAGTAAAAAGGCAATATAAAAGAAATTTTACGAAATACAATCTGTTGCTTCAAGTGTTATCCAAAGAAAATGTACCTCTGTAAAAATAAAATATACAGAATAATATGTCTGTTGTACGATTTAACCATAAATGTAATTCGCTTAAAAATCGCATAGAAGAGGTGCATCCTCTGTATATATATACATAAGAAAAACCCTTTTAAACATTTTACGGAAAAAAAAAATGCAAGCTATGAAGTAATGCAAGTTTAATATATATATATATATATATATATATACATGACCAATTAATTTCACAAAATATATTCCAATTTATACCTTATAGAAAAATATATAGAATATAAACAAAAATGTCCGTTCTAGGTTAATATTATAAAATTAATTATAATAAAAATACAAAAGAAAATGGTTTCAGAAATATTCATTCTAATGCTTTAAGTTTCAGAAATAGAAAAAGTATTCTACATATATAATATATATACACAATAATATGTCCTTTGAACATTAACACCATAAAAATTTACTTTAAAAATAAATTATTATAAAAAAAATAATAATAATTATCATAAAAATTAATTACCATAAAAGTACGATATTAATGGTTTTGTGCAATTTATTTCAATGAGTTCAGTTTAAAGTAAGATAAATTATTCTATATACATAAAATACAATAATATGTCCGTTATGCATCAATATCATAAACTTAATTACTATGAACATGCAACACTAAAGTTTTTACAAAATCCCCTTCAAATTTATACGATTAAATTACATAAAATTACCCTATATAGAACGCATCTAAAAAATACGTTTGTTTACATTAATATGATAATATTAGTGTCTTAATTTTATAATATTACAGTAAAATTAATGCTTTACAATACCATGGAATTAATTATTAACGCAAAAGAAAAAAAGTTTTCTAAAATATTTCCCTGTTTTAGGATCCATCAATACATAGAAAAGTTCCCTGTATACATGGTATTTATATACTACGCTGCACATTAATTTTCTATTTTCGTTACAATTTCGGAAGTACATTTCCGATAAAAAAATTATAAATATAATTAAACACAATTATATAATATTATAATTCACCCATATATTTGGTTTTATATATAAAACTGTTTACTATTTAAACTTTATATGTTTTAATTAAATATACTTTACATCACGAATTTACTAAAAACAATTTGCAAAGTTTCAAATATTAGGAAACCTACTCTAATTTGAAGAGCCGCTCTTCCTCCTTCAACCTCGAAACTAACAGCTTACACTTTTTAATACATTCTAATCTGTCGAAGCAAAACCCAGGATCCAAAATGAGATCCTTAATACGACGTACTCTGGACAAAGCGACGTAAGTTATACCGAGCATTATCTCCTTTTCGCCAATATTTACTATTACTTTTGGCAAAGTCAATCCTTGTGTCTTATGTATGGTCACCGCCCAAGCTAAGGAAAGATGAAACTGCGTTCTGGAAATGGTTTTTCCATCGACTGTCCACGTACGGGTTACTGTAGGTATAGGGACTAAACCGTTCACAGAAGGTCCAGTATACTTATCAAACTGTACTAGAACGGTAATTAGCAAATCTTTTGAGAGGTTGCAACCAAGCTTATACATTATATTTTTAACGGTGCCTAAAGTACCATTAACTAAACATTTTTCTGTCCACAGGTTTGATCGCAGCATAATTCGTGCACCAACACGTAAATATATGGACGGTTCTCAGCCTTGCAAAATATTCTCGTCGTATTTGTTAGTACCTTTATCATTGTGTTGCGCTGGAATTAAAGCGACAGGGCTGCAGAAAGCTTCCAGTTTCTGCATATTATATAGTTGTACTTCAGTGTTTGTTGAAAACAGGTGAATACTGTTTACGAACTCTTTTAATTATGTTTGTGGAATATGCGTTATATTTCTGGTCATTAAGTACTTCCAGTCTTCCATTGAAGTCTCGCCCGTACTTAATTTATCTAAAACAATGCGAAATTGTTCTTGTGTTTCTCCTTGCTGTCTATGGCATCTTCGTACTATAACGCATTTTTCCATGCTCTGAAAAAGTAACTGTCCTTGATCATATATAGCCCCTTTAAAACTGCCTCCATATAAAGGTCTATCCATAACGGGTGGTAGCTGTTTAATATCACCCAAAAGATAAACAAATAAGCCTCCGAATGGTTCGTGAGCGCAATCAGGTTTTGATTCTCGACAGCGTAAATAATTTTTTTTTTAAGAGAGAGCATCCAAGCATACACATTTCATCTATTACTATAAAATGACAATCACTCAGTTCACATTGAAGGGCATGTAATGTTTCGCTACTCAAAGGTCTGTGCTGACGTTCTTTTCCAATGTGCAGAAGCGAATGAATTGTAGATCCACAGATATTTACAGCAGCGACTCCGGTAGGGGCTAAAAGTAGATAGCTTCTGTTGCCAAGTTTCTCACTAATCATATGGGTCATGGCTTTTATGAGAGTAATTTTACCACTGCCAGCACGGCCTTCAACAATTACGGAACGAATCGGGGCGGTACTTTTTTCATTTATAAATTTTAATTGGTCCATTAAAATATTCAAAACAGAAGATTGTTCATCAGACAGAATAACTCAGGTATGGATGTCATGAGATTACGTTCAGCTTTGTTTATTCTTCATTTTTTCAAGTAAATAACGACGCAAAGACATCGGTGATTCATACGCAGAGAAGCTTGCATTCCAGTCAAACTAATATCTTGGTGTCTCATACCAACTTCAGTTTCTTTTTCTACAGCTCCTAGTCCAGCTATAAACGTCCAGTCTTCTCCATCTTGCCGTTTTTTCCTCTTCTTCTTTAGTCTCGAATTCGTCATCGATCTCAGTGATATCCTCCATTAAATATGTAATATCTGTTTTAGGAACTTGGAAAAAATTTTCATAGATTGCTTTCCATGTAGGCCCACGGTATTTCAAATCTGATATTTGTCTCCAGGGTATTCGAGCAATTACTTGCTGCCTGTAGAACTGGGTTATTTTCTGTTTGGATACTTGGATTAAATTTTGGTAGCATTCGGATAACAGCTGGTTGCCGCCGTTGATTAAAGCATTTCCTTTTTTATAATACTGCGAGAAGAAATCGTACATGGATAAATCTTCTAATTCTGAAATTCGAAGTGGATATGCGTCGTAAAGTGCATGTGACTTGTGAATGTTTTCTATCTCTTGATTCCCTTCTATTGATATCCATTTATCTTCTTCCACGTTTAGTCGTACAATTTCTCGTGAAGAATGGTACAAAGGCCATCCCATGAGAATGTGAAACGACTCTTGCGCTGAATAATCTCTCTCACTGCATATTTTTACGAAAAGTTTTCTAATAATGATTTAACAGTAACTGCTTCAATTGATGTTTTGGACAGTGCATTTTCAATCAGTGATTCAAACCCACCTGATTTTGGTTCACTTTTGCTTGCGTACTTTGCTATGTAATTCAGTACGGCATCAATTGACATAATGGGTTAATTTCTTCAGTGCTCAGTTATAAATCGATTATGGTTATTCATAAGGGGGTCGTTTCTTTCTGTTTTCAAAATCCA